>BJBW01000225.1:28018-227685 GCA_004320125.1 Scolopax mira
GAGGAGGAACTTCTTTACTGTGAGAGTGGTGGAGCCCTGGAAGAGGCTGCCCAGAGAGGTGGTGGAGTCTTCTTCTCTGGAGATGTTCAAAACCTGCCTGGACAAGTTCCTGTGCAACATGGTCTAGGTACACCCGCTCTGGTGAGGGAGTTGGACTAGATGATCTCCAGAGGTCCCTTCCAACCCTGTATGTTTCTATGAGTATGCTCTAGCTGGCAGCATATCTGAGCCTTGCAATTACTTAACTGTAGAGTAAACAAAAAGATCCCATCTTTGCTGCTTCAGCATCATCTACTGCTTTATTCTTTACACATTGGGAATTGAATGGACTATTTGCTAGCAGGGGAAGGAGGGCTGGGTAAGGAGGGTGTTGCAGATACGGCCCTTAAAGCGAGTAGAAGATCTGGAAAGGGGCAGGGGAAGGAATCAAGGTGATGGAGAGAGGAAGATCTGAATCCTGCACCCTCTGTGTTCTGATGTTTAGCTTCTACCTTAAAAAAGGAAACAGCTTGTAAGAAATGGCTAATTTAGATAGGTTATGGATCAATAGACTTCAATCTCCTATGAATTATGTGAATGTTCTAGTTTAGTGCTGGAGTTTATAACAGGTTAACCAGGCGTATTTGCTCAAGAGCCATACAAAGTGTTTCACAGATGGGCTGAACAACTGAAGGGTCTTGTCTGTAAAAGCTCCTGATCCAAACACTGCAATTTGCAAAGACAAATGCAGCAAGGTTACTTATTTCTGGTGGACTCTTACAAGAAGAACATACCTTGTACCTTTTTAGATTTTTCTCCTATAAGACCAAATGGAGAAGAAGATGATACTAAAGTAGATTAGTGGTATGTCATCCTTTTCTGTAAGAAAAAACAATGAATTTTAGAAGTCTTTTTTCTAGTGAAACCGAAGCGACTCCCATTTTGAGACCAATTTCATTGTCCTGGAGATAGAGGACAATGATTTGCAAGTTGAACCTAAAACATAACTCTGTATTTATTATCATAAATCAGATCACAAATGAGTATTTCCTAATTATAACAGTGGAATTAAACTCTTGAACTCATTAAACTCTATGTTTCCTGAATACTGAGCATCTCTTAGTATCTTAATTTTTGCATAATGAACTTACAGGACTGTATGTGTATGAACATTTCTATTTTCATAGTAGGTTTCTAAAAACATCTTTCATGTGGGGGGACTGAAAGCTCAGGTGCTCTAGTATTTTGGTTTGCCTGGTAGAGTTATCAACATGAGTGAAAATGTGCACACGCAGATTTGAGAAAGTGGACAGACTGTCAAATTCATTGATCAAATGTTCAGAGAGATAAAAGTTGAAGACCTTTTTCAATGCTGCAGGATGGCTGTTAGTCTCTAAATCAATAGTGAATGGTGAGGCCTATAAGGTGAATCTTCTGACTGTTCCTTTGCAAAATGTGCATGCTCCTTGGTTTTACGGATGCTCGGAGGTTTTTGTTTTTTTCTTAAAGCTCTTCAACATGCACACGTTCTCATGTTCCACCTCACTCTCCCAAATGCAATCATCTCTGTGCTGATTGACCTAAGTGATCACCATGGTTTCCAATTCAATTCAGGTCCCCAAAGAGGACTTTTAATTAAGAAGCTCTAATAGAATCTAGGAGAAAATTCTAAGTCCCCAGTCTTCAGGCTGTGAGCTACAGATTCCCAGGGGTGTCTATGGCCAACTCGTACTAGACCCTAAATGTGTCCTTCCTGGAAAGGTCATATCTTATACAGAAATCTGCAGAAGCAAATATTAGAGATGTAGACATCCCCTGCAAAATTCCTAGGGATCACAAAAAGTTGAAAAGCCCTGCAATAGGCTGCTGTTGAGCAGTGGGTGAGGGAGTGATCGAGAGAGGGCTGGAGTTGGAAGCAGCAGAGGGAAGCTTTGCTATATATAAAAGCCCACTTGTTGTGGTGGCAAGACCCAAAATATTTAAGGCCTAATTTTTACCCAGAGTGTGTTTCAGACAGCCAGAGGATAATCATCATCACCTGAATTACAGATGGGTATGTGGGTGGGATTTGCAAAAAAGTACTTGGGATTGCTCTGCATTTATTTTGGTGGGGACAATCCCACCTTGTGTGGAGCAGTGTATGCTGATGTTTACTCAGCAGCTTGTACTAATCTCTAGGAAACAACTTGTTCTTGCTGGACTGTGGGTGCTGTGTTTGGTAATGCTGTGCAGAAGCACTTGAGAATGCTTCACACCGAGAGCTCCAGCATTAGTCATGGAGGAGAACAAAATGTGGGACTGGAAAACACTTCTAAACTCTTTCAAGTATTGGCTGAAAAGCAAAGTTCCAGAAAACCGGAGCCACATATAAACTTGAGATAACTTTGGTGAATAGTTCTTGGCTGGAAGACAAAAAGGAAAATGTAAATGTTCTGTGTAGATTGTTTCAGGATTAAACATCTTGAATTTTTGTTTCAAAATGCTCTCCCTTCTGGCAATTCTCTCAAAACTTCTGGTCATATAAATCTGAGTTATTGAAGATACTACTTGAAGACTCCTGTCAGAACAATATTTTGTTTAATTGGAAGGGGTTTTTTAAGCTCATTATTTAGTTGAAAATCTCTGAAGTTTTTCTTTTGAATGTAGCTTGAAACAATTTTCTTATTTTTCAGCTTATTACTTCTCTGTTAGCTGGCTGAACAGAAGGTGCTTTGCAAGTACCCGCAAAGCGATGATGGAAAACCAGAAGAAATTAATAAATAAAAGCTTTGGCTGTGGTAAGTCACCCCTTGACGCAGCAGCACTCCAAGGCCAGACCTGGACCGCTCGTACAGAGGTACCTGTACCTTTCCATCTTTTGTAGTTGCACTGTGTCCAATGTGGGCCCCTCTGCTGATTTATAGAAGTCATGTACTGCATTCATATCATGAGTGAGTGGAAACTTCCCTCCCGTCACTCCCCCTCCACAGAAGAAATCTGAAATAAACGGGGGGGGATTGAAGGAGGACCATGCCCCTTCATGCACCTTCATGGTGTTACTAGGGCATGGTAGTCATGGGTGGGACAACCCATGGGTGGGAGGCAGACTGCAGAAAGAAACAAAGCCTGGGTCATAGTAATTTAACCAGTTCTGCACAGAAAAACACCCCCCTTTTGGCTCAACTCCTGGTGGACTTGGTTTTCCATCTGGTGAAAAATGGGGATGAAACGCTTCCCCTGCTATCCTTCGAAAAACACTTTGGTATCCTCCTAGGAGATAGATGAGCAGCATCATTATAACTGGGAAACGAATTGCTCTCTTGCTGGATTTAGCAGCTTCCTGTTTTGGAAACCCGAGATACCATCTCAAATTTCTGTTTGTTGTCAGCTGGGAAGAAGAGACTCCAGGGCTGCAAGGCCTCTGGTGAGGCAGCGCTTCATTTGCTAATTGTCTCTGCCAGACAATGCCATTTACACTGAGCGCAAAACCACCTCTAACCTCCACTGACCAGAAAATCGTTATATCCTTGAACTCCCAGCCTTCTGAAACAGTACCCGGCCCTGCAAACTTGGGCTGCGTGTGTCGGCTCCTCTCACAGCACCACAAAATACAGGGATAATTACTGCTGATTCATTTACAAACATCCCCGTTGCCGGACCTAATTATAATATTGTAAGCAACTGCATTATAAAAAAAAAAAAAAGAAAAAAAGATGTCTGATTTGTCATACATAATGTAATGAAGCTTTTGCTTTGAGGAACCACCTTGCTGTGTCCTTTGGGAGGCAAGCGGAGCTGAGCAGAGGGCTGGTGGCCAGCCCGTAAGCAAGCCGTGGCCAGGGCTGGGTCCCTGGCTCTCAGGCTGGATGGGGGTCCCTGGTTGTGGTGTGGGGCAGAGGCAGAGAGAAGGTTCAGAGGGGCCTTTGCAATCAGGAGGCTGCTCTACATTTGCTCTTACTCTCACAGTAAACTGGGGTTTTTGGGTGTTTCTGTCAGAAAAGGCGGCAAAGATGGAGTTTGCCTCTGTGAGAGCTTTTCAAGTAAGGAAAATGACTTCAATTTTACATTTTTTTCACAGATCTTTAGCTTTTTTAGGACATGTTACAGTGTTTGCCATTTTTGCTGTGTAAGATTCAGATGTTCTCTCTATTGCTTCTCTTCCTCCATCAGCCAAATGATCACAGCGGCTGCATCACTCTTAAACAGGATCAGATCTGCAGATTCAGGTGAATGGCCTGCAAGGGGTTATTTTCCTTCCCAAATGCAACACTTGCTTAACTTGGGGCTCTGAGAAAACCTTTGGATCTTCTGCCCTTGTGTTGGGGAACATGCGAGGATGTGTTTGGCTGTGAGATGTTGCTGTTCATTTCAGAGATGACATAGCAGAGGAAACTGGTTTGAGGCACAGCTCAGTTAGGTGCAAAAGTGACTGCTAACAGCAACAGGATAAGCCAGTGAAAGCTAGGTCTACTTTCTGTAACACCAGTATTAAAGACCAGTGGGTTATGTGCGTATTTTTCCTGTTCCAAAGACTGGTTTGGGCATGTCTGACTGGGATGTGACATCTCCTGAGGGATGTGGTTAAACACAAAGTCAAGGAGTCAAGGCTGCTGCTTTGGTGACTCCACAAACACCTGACAAACAGAGACTGTCGTGGAAGTGAGTATCTGGGCAGCAGTGACGTTTCTCGCCTCTTCCCTTGCTTCTTATGGGCCTGCTAAATATCTGGGCTTCCCATGGGGCAGGAATATACGGTATGGATGAGCTGGTTTTACCCATTCTGCAGCAGAAAGACAGACGTGGAGGTATGAATCAATTATTTAAAAATATGACACATATATTAAAATATTAAAAATTATTAAATTACTCTTAATGACTTTTCAAGAGCGCTGTGTCAAAATTACCACTGAAATACAATTTGGTTCTCTGCAAGGGAAGAAGTAATTCTGAATTCAGGATGGAGAGCACCCAAACCACCCGGATCTCCTCCCAGCAACAATGAAGGGCAAAAAGGTTTATCTTCTTCCCCTTTAAATAGAAAAAGAATATTAAACATCTTTCTGATGCAGAGAATAGGCAGCGTACCGTTGTTAGGAGGGAAGCAAAGATGAGTGGCCTCCCTCTGAGGGAAATGAACAATTAAATTCTCCCATTTTTGCTGGGGTTCGTTTTTACGCCCCAGTTTGGCTCCTACTTAGAGGGGCCACAGCAGCCTTGGTCCCTCAGCCCTGCCCACACCACTGCTTTCCTTCCTTTCTGTATTGCGGGGAAAAAAGTCAGAACTAGTATTTTTAGATTTTCAGTTTTGAAGACTTTGTGCTAACAGCTGAAGGACTTAATTCTGTTATTGCTGTGGAGGAACCTTGTTCTGCTTGAGTTATACTGAATACACTTGTAAACCAAAGCAGCCACAGTAATGAAGAAATGCTCTTCAAAAACCCTGCCTTAATCCATTTGAGTATGGAACTCAGAAACTGGCTTTTTAAGAAGGCCCTCTTGAAGCTTGCCCAAAAGATTAATGTGTAAATGTGAAGAATGCTCTGGAAGCTCTTGAATGGAGACATTTATTTCCAAATAACCCCACGAGTAACTGTTTGTAGCAAAAAGATGATTAATGGCATTGTGGCCAAAATAAGGTGAATCCCTAAACTTGATGGCACAGTATTTGCATAATACCTTGATGTTAGAGTTTCTCACACTACCTTTGTTTATTTTTACTGGAAGAAGCACAAGAAAAGCATGATGCTCGCTTAAATCTCCATAAATCCAAACATCTGAAGCTACATTGCTCCTTTTTCCTGGCTCTGTTCCTCTCTGAAAACATGCCGCTTGCATGCTCACCCTCCTTTTTCCCATGAACTACAGGGTGTAGGCCAAAATACCCTTTGCGACTGGTAACCTGCTAGGCACACTGGGTTCCAGTTAATATAACAAATGGGCGTTTCATAACGCTGGAAGTATCTGTGGCATGAATATATTAAATGTCCTGAAATTAGCAGGAAATATGAGGAGCATTTTTTTTGTTTCCACAGGGTCAATTTTATTCGTCTGCTGAAAACATTCTCCAATGACAAAAAAAAGGATTGTTACATGGAAAATGGATTCCGACAAGCATGTTAACAGCATTCAGGTGTCAGGTAGGAAAAACTGGCATGAGCAGCTCTCTGTGCACCCACCAGCTCAGGGAATTTTCACTGAATTTCACTGAATTTTTTTAGAGTTGGAAGGGACCCTAGAGATCATCTAGTCCAACTCCCCTGCTGAAGCAGGATTGCCCACAGCTAGAGCATGTCACTCAGGACTGCATCCAGGCGGGGCTTGAAAATCTCCAAAGAAGGGGACTCCACGACCTCCCTGGGCAGCCTGTTCCAGGGCTCTGTCACCCTCACTGTGGAGAAGTTTTTTTTCATTTCGAGTGGAACCTTCTATGTTCCAACTCGTGCCTATTGCCACTCGTCCTCTCACTGGCAACCACTGAAAGAGTTTGGCTCCCTTCTCCTTCAACCCACCCTTTAGATACTTATAGCTCTCTCATATGTCCATAAGGGAGATGCTCCAATCCCTTAATCATCTTTGTTGCCTTTCGCTGGACTCTCTCCAGTAGCTCCTTGTCCAGAACTGGACGCAGTATTACAGTTGTGGCCTCACCAGTGACAAGTAGAGGGGGAGAATGACTTCCCTTGATGTACTAGCCACACTCTTTCCTATGCAGCCCAGGATTCCGTTGGCCTTCCTGGCCACAAGAGCACACTGCTTGCTCATTGTCATTTTGCTGTCTACCAGGACCCACAGATCTTTCTCTTCGGAGCTTGTCTCCAACACGTCCATGCCCAACCTGTATTGGTACCTAACATTCTTCTTCCCCAGTTCTTACCTGTGCTTCATCACGGGCTGCTTAGAAAATAACTCCTTATGGGACCCTGCACTGATATCCTGCAGCACTGAACAACAGCTTAGCAGGGGGGAGACCGTCACCTGGGGCCAGGCTTAGGGAACAGCCAGAGGGGGTGGTGGAACCAGCAGGAGCAAGGGGGTGCTGGGCAAATGTGATCGTGCAGCTGGTGGCAGTGGCCACCTCGCAGGTGACAGCAGGCACCAGGGCAGTGCTGATGGGCACCCAGGCAGGCACTGCAGATGTCCCTTTGGGCAGAAAGCAACTCTCCTTAGCCAAATATGTGACATGCTGGGGGAGGCAGAGACGTCTTAGCTACACATGCTCGTTGCACAATTGTCAAATATGGCTGCATTACAATTCCGTCAGAGGCAATTATTGCTGCAGCACGGTTGCTCTGGGAAGCCTTCCTCCCCTAGGCTGAACTGCAAGGATCAAATCTCGGTTGGTTTGGCTGAAAAAAGATCATGGCAGTGATGTCTTTTCACTAAAAAGGATTGTTTCCCACTCTGCTGTCATTAAAACAAAATATAAACTAGCCAAACTCTGCCTTCACCAAGACTCGCCAAAAATGGAACATTTTTTGAATAAAATAACTGTAATTTAAACTGCAGCAGTCAGTGCTGTGCCTACTTTGGTACCCAGCCAGTGAATTTTAAACACCCTCCAGGACTGTTCTCCATTTGGATTTATTAGTCATTACCAAGAAAAGATAATTAGCACTTCTGAAGCCTTGTGATAATCAGTAGCATGAACTGTTACCAATAGAACCGGGCCGGGGTACTCGTGCAGCGCAGGAATATGGCAGCGCTGTTGTACTCCCCGTACAGAACAATGTTCAGGTGGGCAGACCCTCAGCTGGAGGAAACCCTCCTAAATACCAACAACTGCAGCGGCGCTAATGACAGTTTACACGGGGTAAGGCAGGAGGAGGGATTGTTCCCTGGCCTGTTGGGCATCTCCTTCTGTTATTCTGGAGGCAGAGTCGTCTTTGTTACAATATGCAAACCTTCTTCTTGGTCAAGTGCAACAGCAAATAGTACTCCTTTATTGTGCAACAGGAAAATAGGAGCTAATTATTTTTCTTCTGTATGTACCCTGCCAACATAAAGGAAAATAACCTTGTGTTGGACCAAGAGGAACCTGGGTATAACTGGATTGTTTAGGCAACGATGCCTTTTTTCTCTTCCTTTTTCTAAACTAATGAGAAAAGTCTGTTGGATTCAAGTCCATGCTAAAACTCGCGGAATTGGTATTTCACTTATTGTTCCCCAAGCTTCCATTACTTATGATCACCTGTAATGATGAGGGATGGGATGTAAATCCTACATTCTTAGTCTCAAACCCTGAGCATTATGCATGCCAGGCTCCTTGCTATACAAAGAGGTATTAGTGAGCACTGGGAAGTAGATCTATTAGATTTATCAACACTGCTGTCTGTACAAATACTGCAATACATAGGCTTCTCTGATGTAGTTATCCATGCAAAGTACTTTGCAATTGAGGCAGGGGCTGTGGTGGGCTGTGCTGGTGGGGGGGTACCTTACCCAAGTAATTCCTGCTGATGGCATTTACTCATGAAGGTCTTCCTCGCCAGCCACGAAGCCGAGGCTCTAAGGAGGGCAATCCCTACGCACACGACAAACACGGGGCCGCCCTGGCAACATCTGACCAGCTGATCACCTGGAAACACTCGTGCACGTCTGCACCTCTCCGAGGAAGATGACTGCTGTGGCAAGTCTCATTATCGATGAGGCAACAAAAGTGATGGGCCGGTGGCTGTTTACAAGCTACGCCTGCAGAAGTAAGTGGATCTGTGAGTGTTTGCTTCTCAGCTGCTGCTGGGAAACAGGCACCCTCCTGCCAGCTACGTTACAGACCTCTTAAAGCGTGTTCCTCGGTCACAGAGGTGGATGCATAGCTGGCACTCAGATAGCTGCCCAGTACACAGAGGTTGCTATGGCAGCACTTTACAGATACATGTTCCACAAGAAAGCGTTGATGTTGGACCATGCTGACTTTTTTCATGCCTTACACAGAAGGCTCGCTCCCACCCTGGGAACTGTGGAGCAGAACAAATATTGGAATATAATCTCTCTATATATATATATCTACTTAAGTCTATTGTCAGATTGCATCTGACTGTGGAACTGGGTTTAAAACACCTGGGTAACAATTTACATATTATGTCAACAACATGATCTCTTCCCCCTCCCTTTCCCCCTTTCCCACCTGCAGTGCAGAGCAAGCCAACTTCGTAGCATCCTTCCCAGCAAAATGGGTCTCTGCTGCGTCTTTTTGTCTTCATGAAACTCATTTAATTCTGGTACTTTAACTCCTACTCCTTCCTCTGCTGATGCTATTGCAAAGGAGAAATGTGGCCGGGTAACACTGTCTCCTTGGAAACCTGCCTCTGGCCTAAAAAGCTCAGTTTGGTGCCTGTGTGACACTGAAAAGCCAGAGATCTCATGGGCTGAGCACCTCTCAGGTTGGGCTGCTTTCACTCCAGATCCCTCAGTGAACAGAGGAATAAGCTGCGCTATTGCATCAGCAAGACTTGATAGAAAACAAAATAAAATATATTGGCCTGGGAGTGCAACAGGGTGCTGAGAGAAACCCGAGGGCAGTCTATCTCTGAGGGGAGGCAGGAGCTCAGCGATGGTGCGGTCTGGGAGCAGCACGAGGGGCCACCTCTCCATTAACCTGCAGATTTCCAAATAATTGTAAACAACACTGACTTGAAGTCTGCTGCCAGAGCTTCAGGCTCTTTAAGAAATAACCTCTACTCATTTATTGCCTGAGGATATTATTATTTCCAGAATGAGCTAATTACGGATCACAATACTGGGCGGAATTATAGTACAAGTGCGTGTATAAAAAAGTGTGCTTTAGTGCAAAACAACTTATGAAATAGTCACAAATCTTCTTTGGGCAGAAATGGGCAGAGAGCCAGCACACCCCCCCCACACCTTTTTTTTTTTTTTGTGTAGAACAGTGCCCGCAGCTCATTTCTGCATCGTCTTGATCTTGGGGCTGGTCTGGCGGGGGCTGGCCCTGGCGTGTGGCAGCCGGCACAGCTCTGCCCGGCTGCCGTGGCCCCGGGGAGGTCAAGCACAGCCAAGGAGCAGCTTAGCAGGGGCTGCGGCCCCCTGTCCCGGCTCGGCCAGCCCCGGGGAGGCGGCGCCCATAAGGAGTTCCAAAGAGATCACTCTTACATCTGATACCACATGCAAAATGATCCTGCTGCCCTGAAGTCTCGACTCCGTACTTCCGAGGCGAAATTTGTACAGACAAGCCAATGATTTGGTTTTAAGACAGAAGCAATTCATGTATGCACACATACTGCCTTCAGCGCGCTTTCCCTGGAAAGACTGCTGCCATCTTTTGTATCATGAAAAGATGGGTATGAAAGTGTTTTGTGCCAGGAATGGTAATGCAGGCGAGAACAAAGTTCAGTCACTATATACCGGTAATCACTACATTCCTCACTAAAAGTGATGCAATAGGTGATTAATAAGAATGAAGCTCTGAGTTTATAATTAGCTAATTCATGTAAGCCCTTTCAATAAATATGTAATTGGAGATACATATAGGTTTTTAATATAGTTCAAGTGTGAACTTCTTTGGTCTTTCTGCTTTTCTGAATTGTACTGCAATAGCAGCTTTTTTAAAAAAAGTATTTTTCATTTAAATTGGTCTAGGCAAGTGCCACGCTAAATATAGTGAGCATATGCAGTATATAAGAACAAGGCAGGAAAAAGGATTATCAAAATAGCTGAAATAATTTTGCAAACGGCATATACTGCATGTCTATATTGTTTAATTGTCACTCCTATTCTGTCAGATCTGTGTGGAGGCAGCCACATGCTTAAGCACCACTTGGTCAAGTTAATTGGTGCATTTACTCCTGTTTAGAGTAGGTCCGGGCTTTAATTGAGGGCTTGGGGGTTTTATCTTTAATGAAAATTGGAAGGTGCAAGTGCTTAGAACAGCTGTACTCCAGCATGACCTATTCTGCAGACAGTCACCTTGAGTCAACACTTAGACATGAGCCTTGCTTAACTTGCTTAACTCAAGCCTAACTTGAACGGGAGGTTAGCCAGGCACCTCTGAAGAAAAAAGGCATTTTCTGTTTCTGCCTATTACAAATTTTTCTATAGCTAGGCTTGTCTCAGCTAAGCATGCAGGCCTGAGCCCCATGCTGGAATTATTTTGCCCAGTTCCAGGTTACAATAGCACTTTTCTTTTGGGCTTTTTCTTTGTTATTTATTAGGTTTTGGTGTCTGTCCATGGAATGAAGGTGCTCAGCTGCAGGGCAAAGCTTCAGAGCTCCCTGGGGATGACAGTGAATGGGATGACAGGACTGCTGGATTCCAGGTCCAGAGCGGTGAGGAAGCATTCGATGGCTGCTTCGTTTTTCCCCTGAGCTTGCAAAACCTCTCCAAGGCTGTTCCAGGCCCTGTGACTGGTGGTCTGGATCCCGATGGCGTCTCTGAGGACTTTCTGGGCCAGGTCCCTCCGCCCAAGTCTGTTCAGCACCAGACCCTGTCAACAAACAAGCGAGGAGCTGTTACCAAGGGCACAGAGCACAGGGAGAAACGCAGCGCCCGAGCTCCCGGCGAGCCGGGCAGAGGTAGGGGTACAGGCACAGGAGTCCTGGGGGGGGGTGTCTCTTCACCTGTTTCTGGAGAAGAAATCAGCTGTTAAACTCTGCTTTTTTTGATTGTCATGGGTAATTTAAAAAAAACAATTGTGAAAATATCTTTTTTTAAGCAGAGACTGATCCAGCTCTGCAAAGGCTCCTGCTGCACGTTACTGGGAGGGGGCATACTGGGGCTATATAGAGGAAAGGCTACAAGCCCTTTAAGCATCCCTCTCTCCTTGAAAAGGTTACACTGGCTTTTAATCTCCAGGAAAATATACAAGGGTTCAATTATACTGAGCATCTAAATTAATTCTTACACATCTGGAACATCCAGCTAGAGGTAAAGTCTCTCAGCTCCTACATCCTGACCATACAAAAAAAAAAATTCTTAAAAATGGGACTAGAAGGATGCACCCCCCTTCCAGCCTTCTAGCAGCAGGCTGTATGTAACAGTATGGGCCCTCTGTCCTCCTGCCCTCCAACATAGATCCTAAAGCAGCATGAGGGAGGAGAAGGATGGAGGAACCTTGTTTAAAAAGCTGTCCTTAGGGTAAGAAAAGACACGAGTGGGAGTAACCATCTGGAAGGAACAGGAGGGAGAGGATGAAAGAAGTGGTAGGAAGACCATGTTTTCCTATAGGGCTCGCATGGATGCATCTGAACCCACAAAGCATCTAATGAGCCAGGCTCCCTTTTAATTATACAGCAGTCAACCCCACCGAGCTCAGATGGTCACGTGGGCTTTGCAGGCCACAATGCATTAGTGGCATTTTGCTGTTTCCTCCTGAAGGTGCACACACCAGGATGAACCTCCCACTGGTTTCATCCAGGCATTTTCCAGCCTGTGGAAGAAGCAGCTGATGCTTTCATGTTGCCTGCCAAGCTCCACATGCCCTCTGCCTGTACTCACTCATGGAAATGTTGGAAAGTGAGATGACTGCCTGACTTTATGCTTTTCCTGGGACTATGTAGTATGTGGATGCAGTCACATATATGAAGAAAAGCATTGGCTTCACCTTTAACAGGTCTAATTGCATTCAGAGGCAAATAAATAAGCAACCCGAAATCTCTTGCAACCAGAACCTGAGAAAATTTCTGACAAAACAATGGTGGTATTTTTAGAAGTGGTGAAGATCTTTCCTTTGTTTCATTTTCGTTTGTTTTCTCCAAAAGTACCATTAGATGCAGGCTAAGACCCTGTAGCCAGTGATAGTAATGTGTTTCTGTATGTATTAGTACTACGCCTGAGAGAAAAATTAAGAAACACCCATTTAATCAAGTATAGGTGGTACTGTGGAAAGCTTCACTGCCCACAACCTTGACCTAACAATCAACTCAGAATCAAATATGATCATCTAAAGATGCAGTGGAGATGTTATTTCTTCAGGTCTCTCCCTCAGTTGGAAAATGATGATGCATCAGGGCCCAATCTTACCGTCCCCTTGTGAGCAAGCACAGGTGGCACAGAGGTATCCTGATGGGAGAGGATGGTTCCTCTAGAGGTTGCTGCCCAGAGTTGACCAGGGACATGTAATGACAGACTGGAAGGAATTTGTGCAATTATAATTTGAGTCACCCGCTTGACAGGGATAATGAGGCATAGAAAGGGCAAGTAGTGCAGCCATAGTGAATCTGCTGCTGAGCCAAGAATAGATGGGAGCTGTCTCAGCTCAAGTCTGTCCTCAACCACAAAACCACTCTTCCTGAAAGCTCTTCCTGTTGCTCTGACCGAGCAGAGCCGACTGTGCTCTCTGGTGGCCGGGGACCCATTGCTGTCCTCACCCTGACACCAAGCCTTCTCGATGCTGCCGGAGGGCTGCTGGACCTGGAGGCGCAGGGGCCAAGGAGCCCGTGCAGCTGCTGCCTGTCATCCCTCTCCAACGAGGAGGGGAATTCTCTCCCTGGCTGACATCTCGCGCCTCTCAACAATGCTGCACTGAAATCCACCTCGTCGTAAACTGCTCGTGCGGCACAGCTCCCCCTCTGCCCTGGCACCCTTGTTGGGCAAGCACCACCAGAGGCTGGCATGGCTTCTCCGCTATGGCTCCCCAGTGCCCAGCTCCTGCATTTCATTTTGCCTGTGGTTGAGGAGGACAGAGCTTTGCAGCTAATGGTCCCTGCAGCTGTTTTGCAGCGCTGGGAGGAGGCTGGACGCAAACCCCAGGTACTGTGTTCACCTGGGGGAGATGCTGAAGTGTAATCCACCAGTAAGTGCAGCATTTGCTCGTCAGTATTCAGTGTTATCAAGCATGCCAGTTTATCTGAAAGAACAGGGTGATCTCAGGCTCCCCAAAGCCAGGGGAAAGCCTCCTGTTGATGCTGCAGTATACTGCATGAGTTGAAAACTGCTATGTTTTTGGGGTGAAACACAGGAGGAAATGTGTGGAGGAAACACAGAGTAATGATTCCCCTCCCTCCTTGCAGCTCATGGCCTTTCCCAGCCATGCCCACTGCCCTGTGTCCCTCTTGTTCTCAGCAGGGACAGCCCCGTGTCTCCTTCTTGACCATGTGCCTGGATTTCCATGCGGTGTGGGCGAAAGATGCTGTGACTCAGGCCTCAGCCCAGGCAGAGGTCGGGGTGCGGGCCAACCCTCTCTCCAACCCAGGCTCTGCAAATGTTCCCAAACCCCAGCCCTGAGACCTACTCCTTCACCCAGAGTGAGCTGTGACAGATGGTGTCAGCCTTTCCAGAGAGGCTTAACTGAACCGGCAGAAATATGCTGCTGGATGTTTAAAGCACAGGTTGAACATCATCAATTCTGCATGCGGGAGAGTGTCTTGCTTTGTATTTCCTCTCTTCCCTTCCCTTCTCACTCTGCTCCTTGCAAACCACAAGCATTTTGTGAGAGCTGGAGGCTGCACAGTCCCTGAGTCTCACAAAGACGCAGCACTGAGCACATCAGTTTTTTGTTTCCCTAAGGTATTTGCACTTGAGAGCTTCTCCTCGCTACTGAATTTCTTATTTCCCCATGGAGTCTGGCTTGCTATAAGCAATGCCTGCATGTTGTTGCTATGTAGGTCCAGCTGGAATCTGCCTACAGTGCAAAAGAAAAAAAAATTCAGAAAGCCACCCACTGACAGGCAATTTGCATTTTTATCTGGAAGATATATTTTTTTTAAAAAAAAAAAGATTTTTCTAATGAAAGTTCAGTTCCTGAGTTTCTATGGAAACTCATCTGCTTGGTGTGCATGCATAATTTCATAAAGTCAGATCTCAGGAAGATGAGCAATTAGTATAAATACAAGCAGGAATGTGATTAAGGGTTTCATGCTCTTATTCCTGAAGATGGAAGGTGGGGCTGTGTTTTGTTGCTTTTTCTTGGTTTGTACTTGCTGTTTTCTCAAATTAAGGCAGAAACCGGTGTACAAGGTGGCCTCACGTCTCTGCCACCTCCTGGCTAGCACTGGCACTTCTGGTTTTGACTGGTTATTTTCCTCCCAAAGACGGTGAGTACCTCTAAGTATGGTCCTCAGTGGTGTTGATATCCAGTCAGGCCCCAAGGAGCAATGAGGACAGGCTTCTTTTAAACTCCAGCATATTATAAATAGTAAAAAAGCCCAACCCAACCCAAAAGGTGTGTGGGAACCATTTTGCTTTTGAGCTCCCGTGGGCAGCGTGTCCACAGGAGCTGGCCCCAGACTGGTACCAACCGCACTCCGGTATTTCATGTGCTGCTGGCATTAATATAGCTGTACAGCGCTTGGATGCCAACTCACTCACTCAAGGAGGTCTGAGGGTAACTTGTGCAGATTAATTTAATTTTCTTCTCTAGGTCTGAAGACATACTTCAGATCTGGTAAGCAGAGGCAGAGCAGTGGAGGTTGAGCTTTCACGCCAGACTGTAACAGACGGCGCTGGAAGAAATCCATTAGAGGCGAAGGGCTGGGGCACAGGGGAGCTGGTGCAGGCTCCTGGTGCGTGAAGGCAGAGGGCAGAGACCAAATTTGGTTTCCTGATTTAGGGTGTCTTGCGCTGGCGGCTGGACTCCTGAATTTATTGCTTTTAATTTCAGGGAACAGGGGGTGCGTATGGGAAGCTTTCTCAAAGGTATTTTTGCCTTTGCCCGCATGCAAAACAAAACCTAAGCCACTTCTATAGTGACACTGGGTCCGACTCCCTTGCCTTCAGAGATGTGATACTGAGTAACTGATACTTCAGCAAGGCTATTTTTGTTTTAGAATAGGAGAGCCATCTTTCAGTTTAAGTTAGATGAGCAAAAAAAGTGACTTGTTTTCCATTTCCACTAATAAAGAAAGCGAGCATAAGCCCCACTTGAAGTCCCACTTCAGAAGATCATTAAATTCCTGATCTGTGCCTTTATTTCCTTGGAGTTTGATAAAACAGCCTTAAAGGTTGTTACCTCGTAAAATTCCCAGAAAAGACATTATGGAAGACTAAAAAATAAGCCTCATGTACAAGCTGGAGTTTATTTTTAGTAATGAAAGTCAAAACTTCCTTTGCTAATGTTTAGTTCAAACACCTGATGAGCCACAGGGAGTTATCCTGAGTCTTGGCATCCTTGTCTCCTTCCACTAAGGTGGCACAGATTTACTTGTTCTTTCTTTTGGGGCTTGCATTGCAGAGAGATGTCTCCAGAAAAATGATTTATTTCATTCCTAGAAGATTACTTTTTGTTTTCTTTGCGTGGTCATCTCATTCCTGGAGAATCTGGACTAGACTCTATCTCTTATAATTGATTTTAATAATTACTTTAAATGAAAGTTCTCTCTTTCTTTGCCTAAGACTCAAATTCCAAAGTGAGGTTGTCTCTGATATTTTTCTCAATTGAGCAAAGCATTTTTGCCCTTTATTGTCTAAATATCATGAGAAGTTTCCAGAATAAATTAGACTTTGCTGTTAGGCTTCTGCTTAGTGCATTATTCAATTAATTTCAAGGTAAATGGGGTATCCTTACTGTCTACTCTGTAATATGGACATGTCACTAGTGGTTAGTAGGAGGGTAATCAGCAGCTGGCAAGATCAGGGCATGCTGCAGAAAAGTAAGCGTTCAAAAGTGTGCTTATTCAGCAGAACCCTACAAAAAGCCTTTCAAGATGCATTTGGCACTTGGTGATAACAGTCTCATGTAACAGAAAAATCCGCACTGCTACAGGGCAACACACGCTTCTGTAATTATTTAGCAATCAGAATAACTTGTAAGCAAAATCTGTTGCATAAACCATGAAATATCAGAGAGCCCTTTGGAAAATGGCAAAGATTAACCCTAGAAATTCTAGGTTTCCTAGAATAAAGACAGACATGTAACTAGCCAATTGCTCTGTGATTCTTTCCCCCCCTGTATCCATGACCTTTACATTTCTGAGGAACCAGGATTTTTCTTTAAGCTGTGAATAGTGAGGTGTGGGTTTGTTGTCTGTCCCTTAGCCATGCAGCAGCTGGCAGTGTGTGGGGTAGCTAATCATCCATTTCGCTGATCCAGTCCAGATTGTGGCGAACCTGAGCTACACATCTGAGCTTTGTTCTCTGAAAATAAACTGTAGGAATACATAGAACAGTCAGGATCCGCTCACCAAGCACACTGAATTAGAGACCGTATCTTAATTTGCTGCTCTAACAAAGAGTGACTGGGACCTGCTTCTGCAGGAATGCTCATCTTTCAGTGCTTCTGCTGCCTCTTTTGTTGAGAGCAGCTTTTCTTTCTCTCCCTTCTCCCCCTCCATCTCCTCTGATGAAGCTGCTGCATCCCCTGTCAGTCAGTGACGCTGAAGTGCTGCATTTGATAAAGCAGGGGCGGCGAAGGAGAGGGAAGGCAGGCAGGGCCACTGAAAAACACAGCATGTGGATAGGAAAAATGAAGGAAACCACCAGAGGGGGGGAACTGGCAAGTGCTGGGAAAAGCGAAAACCCGGGTTTGCATCGTGGTTTGTAGTGCACTGACTGCAGGTTTCAACTCAGTAGGTTCAACCTGGAGATTTCGGCTCAGGTACTGCAGGAACCAAAGGCAGCTGAGTGGCAGATTCCTGCTTATACTTCACTGCAGCATCTTCATGTGCTACAGATGAGCGTAAGGTTAAGAGAAGACATGAAGATTGCAAGGAGGTAGCAGGAGAGACAGACTAGCTGAGCATGAAGACAGAGATGTCTTAAGCCCATCACAGACCTGGGTGCATGGATACGCTTTACCAACCATACCGAGGTAACTTTGGCATGGAGTGAAGAAAAAGCAAAAGAAAATAAAAATCAAAAGTGGTGAAGAGCCAAAGAGAGGAACGCTCCCTTCCTTAGCTTGCCAATGTGTTTCTCAAGGCCGTGGATAATTGCAAAGGCTCCCCGTGAGGCTGAGGCAAACTCCCCGTGCCAAAGAGAATCACTGTGCTGTGCTGCGCGCTGCCCTCTGCCCAGCCTTGCTGTCTCTCTTTGAGTTCATCAAATGTTAGCAGGGATGTTTGTACCGTGGTGGAAGCTTAAACGTGATAAAACATTTATTGACATAAAAAGCAAACCCTAAGGCAGCATTTCAAATCAGGAGGCTCTGATCTCTTCATAGGGAGGCTCATATGAGCCTAGGGAGAATGAAGAGTTTTTCTGCTTTGTTGGATTGTCGTCACTTAAGCTTCATTCAAAGCAGAACTGTTTGCTGCAGGATGAATATTCTCTAGATAGTTCTTCCTTTGCTGAGACCTACATGGAAATGAAGCAGCAAGCAAGGAAACCTAACAAGATGCCTCGACCACATGTTTGAGACTAACTGAATGCAGTATTTGTTTCACACTCTCTTTTCCTAGGGAAGGCATGATTTCTCCCAGCCCTGGTCATAGTTGTCATAGTAATGTTGCAGTAGAGCACACAGTAGCTTCAACTAGGACACAAGCTCATGGTACTAAAACATGCACTGAAAAAGTCCCAAACTAATAATAAACCATCATTTAGAATACATAATTTATAATTTAAGGTCCCAATTCTATTATGCACTGTACTGGCTTCCCTGGCAGAAAGCGTTGTTGAAATTAGTGAGATTCAGCCTAAATATATCAAAGTATTTCAAAGCACACATAGAATCAAGACTGGTTGACATCAGCAATGAGAGAAAAGGCATGCAACATGCATGCAGGATGCTGAAGGGCGACAGGTAAGCCAAAGCACTTAACTAGAAAGCAGTTGCTGATGCATTTCGTGTTGAATAATCTGCCACTACTCAGGAACAATTCAGAGAGCAGGTTCGGGATCAATGGACGTGCTTTGGGTGGCAGAAGTCGTGGGTTTAAGTGTCCTCAGGCTGAGGAGGGTGGAGAACTTGCTTCTCTTGCATCCAGAGGGTGCACACTAACTTCTAGCAAACATTTTTAAGAAGTTAGGGCAGCAGTTAAGCAGAAAAAGGCTCTCTCCTTCTATTTTGACAGTAAGCAGGTGCCTGTGTTCTGTCATACGTAGCAAGATGCTGCTGCACAGAGCTGGGGAATGTCCAGGCTTAAAACTTGGACACCCAATTAATCTGAGTGCCCACAGTGTGCTGTGGCTGATGAACTGCTGGCCGCTTAGGTTTCCTCCAGTGCCAATGCTGGATCTTTCCCCAACTTTTAATGCACTACTTTGCAAGAAAGGAGGGGCTGATGTACACATTTCCCATGCGTGTTATCTTCCTTTCTCTGTAAAGGGTAAATTTTGTCTGAACGTATATGAGTCGTGAGCAGGTCCTCCTGGATAACAGCTTCAGCTCTGCTGAGGGTCTCTATGAAGCTCAGTCTCACAGAACTCATCGCCAGAGTAAGTGCCATGTTTAGTATGTCTCTGAGGAAGGCTGTAGCGCAGCAAAGACAGGGCTGACAGAAGCAAATAGCATGCCAATGTAGACTACAGCAGATGTCTTCTGAAAGGAGAGACGAGATATTTAAAATATCTTAATTTGCTTAGTTTTCCACTACTGGCAGTCTCTGGGATAGCAGGTTATTAACAATATCCTCTGCACAACTAGAGCTGGAGCTTCAGAGTGCAGTATTGCAGCTGAGCTGCTGGGAAACATGGAGTGAGCTGGGCAGGAATGCACTGCTGTGGTCCAGCCAGTGCCTCCAGCTTCTGCTCCAGCTCCTCTGACCCTGCAAGGAGCAGGTTTCCTTATAGTCTCTTAACGTAAGATCTCTCGTAAATTGTGAACCTCCATGCACAAAGAGATTTTGCTGAATTACAGATAGCATTTTCTGTTACATGCTCAAAAGCGAATGAAGAAACTTGTTAAGATAAATAATTAAAGACTTTGATAAATACTGTACATAACGTTAGTGTAAATGGAAGCTCCAGCGACACTAAAGAGCAGTGAAGTTTACATGTTTCCCTTTTGTTTGGCAAGAAGGAACTCCTGCTCCCTCCTCTTGACTGTGGCCAGCTCAGTATATTGGGACAGCCTGCTGGAAACCTAGAAATCTTGCTAATTCCCACTCCCTTGTTTATGCATCTGCGTCTCATGTACCGTGAGGTAACATATTCTTTTATTGTGCTACACACTATTTTATTCTCTATATTACTATAGTCTACTGTTCTGTTCTGTCTTTGCTGTGATAACAGGCAGCTTAATAGCACAGAATTTAAACTAATTATAACGGGTTTCCTTGTTTGAAGGTTGAAGTATAAAGGGGATAGTCATTCCACAATCTGTCCCTTCTGACAGTTCCCTGAGCACTTTCTGAAATACTATTTATGAGTTCATCTGTAGACCAACTTGACTTCTACAGTTTCTAGGCTTTAATTTGATCTCAGAGCAGAGCACAGCATGAGGACAATACTGATGAGTCGAGCTGCAGTGGTATCTGAAGGCTGTGGATGGGAAACCACAACTAAAGCTAGTAATCTTCTGGAAGATCAGAATGGAGCTCAGTGGAGGGAGCATCTGCTGCAGGGAGAGATCAGGCCAAGGACAATGTCTTTATGCCTGTATGCAAGTTTTATTCTCCAGAGACAATTGAACCACCCCAGGAACTCGAGGGGTTTAAGAAATGTATTATGTTCTTCTCTTGTAAGGTGTCACACACACTTTAGAGAAGGGATCTGAGAAAAGCTGGGGAGTTTCGTTTTTTAGGAATTTATTTTGGTTTCTAAAGTTACATAAACAGAGCCTGAATAATGTGGTAATGAGCACCTCAGGGACATGGAGAATAACTTACCACAGCAGAGGAACGCAAGTGATTGGCATAGATAAACAGGAGCTACAGATTCCCTGGAAACTGGGATAATCCACCTCTGAGAAGCAGAGCAGCAGCTCTCCCGCTAATGGACTGAAATCTCTGTGCTGAGCAGTGGATCAGATTTGCTTCTTCCAAGGACCCCGAAGACCCCCAGCAGGTCTGGCCTCTCGCTGATGAGGGAAATGCATAGTTCCCCCAGGAGAGGAAAGGGCCATTCACAGTGTCTAAGTGATGACTTTGGTGTCAGAGAGTCACTTATCACCTTGTTTGTGATGGCTCCACTGTCTCCTCTGGGTGGAGGAAGGAAGTTTGGCAACCGCAAAGGAAGAGAACGGGGCAACAAACCTGCAAAACAACTCTGTCAGCTCCTAACTGGTGCTCAGGAGCCGTGATCGGCTGCAGAGCCAGGGATTTGCTCCGATGGCTGGGCTACTGAAGCTGCCAGATAACTAGTGGATTTGCAGGGAGGATGGCAGTGGGGGAGGAGGGTTTCTGCAGCAAACAGAAATGAGGAGAATGAAGTGTTTGCAATTCCTTGGACAGTGAGTGAGCTGACACACAAACTTATTAATTGGAGCATCCAAAACGCTCATTTCTCCTGTGGGAGCCAGTGACTAGAGGCAAAGACAAATGCTCTCCCTCAAGCTCAGCTGCTTCAACACAAAAATTTGAGTTAAGAGACTGCTCTAAGGATTGTTTTTCCCCAAGGAGAGCTTAGAGCAGTTATTTTGGGATATCTGAAGAGCAGGAACATTCCTGGGATTCTGCAATAAGCCTCAGAGTTGGGAAAACAGAATCTGCTAACCAGCCATGGTTTGGAAGGAGGCTACTGATCATCCCCAAAGGCCAAACATTGTTGCTTTACATTCTCCTGCTTGGTGGAGCTGCAAAAGGTACGTACCAGACAGGCATAATATCTATTGGGAGAGCTTCTCTTAGGGTCAGATTAGAATTAGTTTTGGTTGATTTCTCCTCCACAGCCCGTATCCCACCTCTCTGGGACTTGTGAAGTACCACTGCCGTACCGATGGGCAGACAGCAGCTGCCCTGATCACATGCAGCACGACTGGGGATGCTCCCTGCAATCACAGCCTTATGCACGATGAGTGTGTGATCACTTGACGGGGAATTCCAGTGGAGAGCACCATCCCATAGGAGGCTGCCCTGATGGTCCACCAGCAAGTGTTGCGCTGTTGACGTGCCATTTTTGGGAGGAGGTGTAACGAGCTATGTCACCCTGCAGAGCAGGCTGAAAATAGGATTGCACTCACTGTGCCATGTGGCTCAGTGGTATGTCAGGACATGTATTTTTAGGAAATTCCTCCTTTGGGCAGAAAGGGTGAAGTGCTTGGCCTGGTTTGCAGGCTTTTGGCTTTGCCCAGAACTTTCATACAAGGGTGTGGGAGCCTGTTAGCCACCCGTTGGTCTGTGGATGCCCTTAGTGCCTGGATACAGTGCTAGTTCTGGTTGTGTATGGATGAGGGTGGTTGTGGAAGGGTAAAGGCTGGGACTGGACAAGCTGCTGTGCTTTTCTGTGTTTTGATCCAAGCATGCTTACTCTCTCTTTTTGCTGGTGCTTTTCAGAGAGGGAATTAACCTCCAAAAGAGCAGGGATTGAAAAAAAAAAAAAAAAGTAAGGAAGATCAAGGTCTTGGGAAGAATACAGTCTCTGAGGAGCAGCAATAAAAATGTACCTTGCAGAATGTATGTGTGAGGGAAACGGGGAACTCGGAAAAGATAGCTCATTCAGAGAAGAAAAACAGAGAAAGAAGGAAAAGCAGACGTAAGTAGGGGATTTATATAAGCTCCTGCAGAAGCAAAGAGGGGTCTGACTCGGTGAGGTACTTTTTGGGTGCAACATAATAAAAAATGCAGTACATCTCCATGCCCAGCCAGCTAGTAATAGATAGACAGTGCTGTGACTTGTCTTTTCCCAGAAGAAGGACGAAGTAAGACAATGCTGGACTCAAAATCAAATTCTTCTCTCTGACAGACACTTGCCAGCTTCCTCTTTTCCCCAGAACATCATTCCTATCAGGCAGCATGTGTTCAGCTCCAGCATCTGGGTTGTGATTTTTTGGCAGCTGTACAAAATCTCTGCTATCAAATCCCACCTGCCAGTCTCATGTCTGCTCCCACAGACCTTTGCCTGTTAGCAAATGGTTCAAAATCACACTGCCAGGCACAGCACGTCATTCTGCAATCCCACCTCAGGCAAAAAGCCCTCATGCAAGGACTCCTTTTAACTTCAGTGGGCCGCAGGAGGGAAAGGCTAGAGGACAGGCCTCTGGATTACAGGCAGAAATATTCATTTAGGTCACAGTTTGCACTGAATTATTTTCAGCACTAATGTAAACCAGCTATTTTCCCTCTGAATTATCTGAATATTATTATTTTGTCTGTGACATTTTAGGAAGCTTTCTTTTGAGACATGTTCTGTGCTATAGCTGTGCAGTAAGAGAATCTGTGAACTTTGTTCACCAGAATGTGTTCATTTCAAGTCATTCTCCACTTCTCTACAAATTCTTCCTTTCCTTTCTCTTGCTTCTTAGCAGCTCCAGATAAGCAATGTCACCAATGTAAGGTATTCATACTGCATGTTGCTTCATTGTTGAAACAGTTCATTAGTAAACAAAATGCTGAAATACAGCTTGGTCATCTATCCTGGAAAAGAGATCTAGCTACAGAAATAATGGCAATTTTTAATTCTGTACTGGGAGAAAGGACTTAAACTTTCACATAAATCATCTGCTATAATATTTCAGACTGACTTTCACCAGCATGAACCTAGGCAATGAGGCTGTGCTTTTGGTGCAAAGGACAATATCTCTTGGAGATGGTTTAAGCTACTCAATTACTGTCTGTCTAAAACTGCAAACAAAAAAGACAATCAGTGCTTTTTGATGTGGGCATCTGTCAGCAGAGAAACAACTGCTAATTGTCATGTAATAACCACACCAGGCATTTCCATACCAGTCATCTTTCTGGAAGTGAAGCATAAAAAACCTGTTACTCATCCAAGCATCAAGCATATTTTGTCCGGATCTGGCTGCATTCCTGTAACTGTTTAAAACTCTAAAGTGATATAATGCTCTTTTAGAGATGGACACTTGAGATCAAAATATTTAGCCAAAATATATCAGTCAGTAATTGATTTTGTTGGCATGTGACTAAGGTATTTAGCTTTATACTCTAATATTTGCATTTTAGTTTTAGAAGCATGTTGGTATACTAAGCAAAGGTGCCGATATTCTCACACAAATACAAGCACATGGGATTTGTAGAGAATTGGTTCAGCAGCAGAACTATGTACTTGTACATCACCATTCAGGGAAGTCCTTGCTTCCATAGAAGCTGTCAGTTTGGCAGGTACATAGCTATACATAATCTCTGAACAATGTTAAAGCAGAACAGCACTGTCTAAAACCATGTGCAGGGAGGAACAGCTAATTCTCTTTTTATTAAAGGATTGACTCTAGACAGCTTGCCATCTATAGAAACCATACACGAGGTTTCCTAAAACATCTGCCTATCTCCTTTGCAGGCATACGTTCATCAGCCCACCACTTAATTGAAAAGAATGGAAAGAACAGTTGCAACCTCTCCAGAGACAACAGGTAAGGGGATGACTTCTAATGACTAGTAACCTGAACCATGTTTTAATTGATTGAAAACTTCTGTAGAGGATCTCTTGCTTAGCTGGCACCAGAGCTGTGTGCACTACTGATCAGTTATTTTGGTGGTTATATAGTTTGGCAGTAGTCTACTGATGGATACTGTATTTAGAGGAGGGAAAAGTGAATTTTCTTGAGAATTGCCAGAGGAAAAATAGTGGATCATCAAGAAAGAGGGTAAAATCAATCCCTTGTGACTTCTAGCAAACCAGTGAAAAAACTCAACTGCTTAAATACAATGAGCTGGGTAACTCCTGCAATCACAGAAACATGTAAGATACATGTTAATGCTGCCCACAGACCTAAGCAAAAAAAAATAATGACAAACTTTGTGAAGTCTTTTTAATCCATATGGAGTGAAGAGGATGTTTACAGAGCAGTACAACCCCTAGCATTGCATCCACTCCTGACTCTAGTAAAGCCCTTTCACTTTAACGATGTTGGTCTGCCTTTGTCTTAGGAGGAGTGAGGGTGGGTACATAAAATGAATGAGCCTGTGTCTCTGAGATGTGGAGGGAGGCATCAATGTGGAAAAGACGCACTGTGCAGCAGTATGACACAAGCCCAGTACTCGTGTGTCTGGGGAGCACTGGAGACAGTGAATAAGTGAAAGGGGCATCTGCAGTTGTTATTGTGCCAATGCCTCAACAAAACCCAAGCTCCAGAGCCCCTGATGGGGATGATATACTTGTAAAACGTTTACATTTTCAGCAGGATGTTTCTAATTAGACTCAATTGGTTTGCACACCTGCTGGGAGTGACTGCTCTGCACCTCATCTCCCACTCCTACTTGAGCACAAATAGGATGCAACTGCCTGGGCTACCACATAATGCTGTGCTCCTTTTGTGCACTGACAGTAATTGAGAAAATGGATGGCAACAGTCGTGCTTTCTCTTTGTTGCTGCTCTAGGAAATGCTTTCTTTTCTCTTTCCTTTTTTTTTAATTCCCCAGAGCATAAGACTCCTCAGGTTTTACAGTTCTTTTGGGGTATTGACAAGGCTTTATGTAGTTTCTCAACTGTGAGGCAGCATGACTGATATTGATAATAAACCCCTCAGGGCTGAGGAAAGTTCCCATACAGATCCCAACTATGATCAGATCGATGGGGAAAGGATAGTATTGAAGCATGCCATGGTTAGTGGTGCAAGGCTACTAACAGCCAGCTGTCACTTATTAAATGCTTTTTAGCCTGTCTTACAAGCACAGCCTGACTTGAATATTTTAAGAGAAGTTTTTATTGATACTGTGTTAGATTGTGTGAGGTATTTATGGTTTTGCCTGGAAAGGTCTAAGACAACCAAACCTTCAGAGAAAGCTGCTAAAATTGTGTGGACACTCAGCAGGACTTGTGGTTTGTGACTGCTGTCCGAGGCTCCCTTTCTGCATCTTTAGGGAGCCAGCACTTGGCAGTCAGATGTAAGTCATGCCTCAAAAGAATACTTGAATGCACTGGCCTTGTTGTACTGCAGCATTGCCCTGCTGTGAAATGAGAAAAATGCATTTACTGTGCCGTGGCAGCAGGTCAGCATCCCAAATGTTCTCCCCTCCAACAAGCTCGCTGGGTCAGAATAATCCTGTTTTGGATTGTACAGGACAGTCTCCTGGGTAACACGCTTCACAGCAGCGCTCGAGGGGAACACGCCCTTGAATGCAAGGCAGTCAATGAGATTTATAATTACCGTGTTTTATAACCTCCTTCATTCAGGCAGGGAAAGATACTGCTGAAGAGATCTAAACAAGAGAAATGATAGATTTGCAGCTACATAGATAGATGTTGTTAATATGATCTGAAACCCAGATGGCAGAAGGCGCTCTTTTGTCCACTGTGCTGTCCTGCGTAACACAAAAAACGCACAGGCTAGTTTTAAATTCAGCCAGCAGTAAGGGGTAAAACTCCCAACTTCAGCTGCCCTCTCCCAGAATCGGGGATGTAAAATCCACTCTGTATCACCAAAATCTCCTGATTGCATTAAGCAAGGTCTTGGCTCCAGGCCAGTCCCCAGCTGTCCCTGTCGCAATAATGACTGTCCTCCCTTGGGGTGCTGAGCATGGACAGAATCCAGCTGCATTTTCACACACAAACATGTAAATTGTCTGAACACGGTGATGCTAATGCTTCTGGGATGACAAACCAAACCTATAGATGTCTCATCAACAGCAAGCTCCATGCAAAATGTGTTTTATTTTCGGTAAAGCCTGGAGGTAAAAAAAAAAAAATAAATCTCCTGGTACAGTTTAACTGATGCTTGCTTTGTGAGTGTCCTTGATGCATAATAGCATGCTATCATCTCTAAAGATTAAAAACAATCCCTTCTTATTGCTCTGATGGGTATTTTCAAAGAAATTCATGCATAGATGAAAACAAATAAAAACAATGCCCAATGGCTCTGCAGAGATCCTGGGCCTCTAGTTTCAGGTAGTCTGGAGACAACTTTAAACAAACATGGAACCTCTTAAATCTTTGGCTACAGCTCTGGTGAGGACATGTTGGCAAAACTTCAGTAGTTTTAATGGGGTGAGGCTGGCTGAGCATTTTCTACATCATCTCCATTTTGTGGTTTTTAGGGTATAGCTTAACTAGGATCTAGAGCTTATCACATGCAATACTGGATTTTTGTTATTTTTTAAATTGGAGCTTCAAGTTAAATAATAACATCTTTGTTCAGGCTTGGTTTAAACAAAATTCAGAGGAGCTAGGTTGTTTTTCATGATGTTAAGGTTTGGGTTTTAGTCTCGAGACTAGGGCTCGAGTAGAGAAAGCCACCTATCCTATCATCAGTGCAGGACTGGGGCCCAAAATGACAGAATTAAACACAGGATAAACCAAAAGTGCCTCAGGCACTGATGAAGGAACAGTTCAGCTCGCTTCAGTTAACACGTCTTTTGCTTTTACCAACTTGGCTTTATTATTCAGAGGATCTGGCCCAGTAGGAGAAGAATTCCCTCCCCCAGACCCCTTTCTGCTTCCAGCCTTTGCTGCTGGCTAGCTCTGATGGACAGCTGCAGGAGTCTCTTAAGGAGACATTTATGTGACCCTGCTGCACTTAGGAAAACTCTGAAAATAGGCTTTCTTCTTATTCTTCACTTGTGCTTAGGCACCAGCTTTGCTCAGGCTGAAAAACACTCTGCGAAGGTATACTTCAGGGTTTGTTTTTTTAAAGCTGGGCAAAATTGTTCACAAGATCACTTGCAAGGCAGAACAAGTCCAAACAGAACTAATATAAGATGCTTGCGCCAAACACATGATGCAAGTATTGATTTAGGGGTGTTGGTGGGATGGAGGATAACAGGGATAATGTTGAATACAAACCCATGCTCTGTTGCTGATAGACAGCCCCACAATGCAGTGTATTGCAGTGCATGGGAAAGAAGCCACAGCAGGTTGTCCTCAGTTTGTACCTAATGCAAAGTTTCATTCAATTTAAAAAAAAAAACCTCTAATTTTTAAATTAAATTAATGCCTGCTATGCACTGCCACCTGCTTTACTGCACTCTAAAGTTGTTCGCTCTTGTGGCTGGGTGTTGAAACCACCCTCAAGTTTTTGGACAACAAAATCTAAAAAACATCCTCCCATGGTCCTGCCTCACCCTCTTTGAGGTGTTAGACTTGTTGCTTATCAAGCACTTTGTCCTTGTTAACCTTAGTC
Source organism: Scolopax mira (assembly GCA_004320125.1). Lineage (NCBI taxonomy): Eukaryota > Metazoa > Chordata > Aves > Charadriiformes > Scolopacidae > Scolopax > Scolopax mira. The sequence goes on from BJBW01000225.1 coordinate 55,975, forward strand.
ACCCCCTGTCCTTTGTTGTGAGGCCAGGGCTTCGAACACAACTGCTGTTGGTAGGTTACTTGTGCTGAAAGAGCACTAGCAGCAGCAATTAAGATGTACCATATTGCAGAAAGCCAGTTGTTTTCAAGGCCAATCTTTGTCTCCTTTCTTATAATTGGGGATTACTGAAAGCACAGTGGCTTTGTTTGGGATAGTTACTTTTGTCTCTTCCCTGGTTTACCTCTAGAAGTGCTGATTTCCCAGCATCTTGGAGGAGCTGTGGAAGCATCAGATTCTTGTGTTGCATGCAGTAATTGAGGGACAGTAACATTCAAGCACCATGACTTGGCTTGTCAAAGATACAGATACCAGTAACAGCCACCCCACCCACACCTACCCAGCTGCTTCCCTAACCCCCTTCCTTGAGAACAACAAATCCTACCTAACATCTCAAGTCTAGGCAGTGTTAAAGGCACAGTATAGGTTTTTTTCCTTGCCCCAAGCACTGAGATATGCTGCCATAGATAATTAAAAGCCATCATAATTCCTTTTAATTTGAAAGGTTTCACCTTTCAAAATCGGCTCTGTGGTGCCTAAGCAAGGGAAGTCTCTTCTAAAGGGAGCTCTCTTCTACTAGGAGATGCAGAGAAGCAGTCCCTCTGGTTCTTCTCAAACTGTGACAGGACACTGAGACGGAAAAAGTTTGCAAGTTGTCCAGTCAAAATATGCAAAAACAGCAGGCCTCTGCTTCCAACAAGGCTGCTCTTCTGTCTCTGGTTGATGCCAGCTTGTGAGTGAAACTGAGTAGTGCAAGACTATCAAGATTTAATGCATTTACAGAATTTCAGTAGTATGAATTTGATTTGAAGGGATTTGCACTAGATGTATATATCATGACTTGTCATAGCTGCCTGCATTGACACTACATTATGTGAACATTACTATTCCAGAGACTAGCTACATTGATAAAATCACTTAGTACAGCTGACAAAGCTAAAAATAAGTTTATAAAAAACAGGCTGCCTTTTGGCTCAAGGATCTCAGATATACGCCATTTTTACTTTGTGATGCTGCTATTTTTGATGCTGCTATTTTATATTTGCTGGTTTGGGAAAGCTGCTTTGAAACAATAGGTTACTTTCAAACCATTTCCTTTGATTGTTCTTCATTCACTATTCAAAGTAAGAGATAGATTAGTTAAAAATGGTATATGCTTCCAGGCTGTCTCATTTGCTGTGTCAGTCAGCAAATAATCTATAAGAAAGAATTTCTCAGAGAACGCAAAATCTCTGAACTGAGAAAGCCTTGTAACCACTGGCGACTATGGTGATATTCAAAGAAAAATAATTTAAGCTGCAGAAATGTGAAATTAACACTTAACTCAAATACTTGCACGATCATCTACTATTGGTGAAAAGCAGTTCTGAGATTTCAAGGTTGCTTGTTTGACCTATTTGTGGTATTTCAGGAATTACAAGAAGGAATCCTAAAGTGAGGGCCTTCTGCTTCTGAAGCCTGGAAATCTCCAGGGCTTGTGGGTTTTATCAGTCTCTGTCTATATTTATTTACTTTTCTTGCTCTCAAGGCAAGACGCTTTTCAGGCAAACAGGATACCAAATGGTCCATGAAACCGGTGCCGAAGATACTGCAGGCAATTTTGCTCTTAATGTGCATGAAATCTGTGCAGAATCTCTTACTCTCACTGAAGCCACAAGGAGAACTTATATCTGCTTGTACCTGCAGAAGCCTGTCCTGAACTATCCTTATGTATACAACCTCAGTTCAGAAAAAATTTAAAAGCTGTGGGTCTGGCTGTATGTTAACAAGTCTACACGCTCTCCTACAACATCAAGCTTTGAGCCTCACAATGCAGTACAGGATCATGTATGACTTTAGAAATGCTTTACTGTGGCATTTGTTTAATTTGACCTAGCTTCATTTGTCAGTATTAGTCACTCCTGCGCTCTGCCAAGCTGCAAATGACAGCCTCAAAGAGAAAATACCACTGCCTGCCAATCTAACATATACTATAACTAGAAGTCCAGAAATTCTAGATATTTTGCTTAGATGCAAAAGAATAATAAAATCCTCTTATTAAAAACCATACAATCCCATAGAAGTGCCAAACTTGCTTGGCATTAGCTGCTTTGGAGAACACTGCCCTGGAGAATATTTACAGAAGGATGAAGCTAACCTTTTTCCTTGTTTAAAAATATAATCACAATCTCAGAGCTGCTTGAGAATTTATTTTAAAAGCAATTCATAGTTCATCCTTCACTACCAATTAAGTTTGACCAGGTTGGTATGTTATGCATAAATGTGCTGAAAAAGTGCTATATTTCAGCTATAAGCTGTCTCTTAAGTGGTGGTTCATGTCATGTTCAATGCAGGTGTTGAGGTCTGTAAGACACAGATTGGCCTGACAGGTTGTGGAGAAGAAGAGGGAGCTGTTGCTTGTAACACGGGGAGAGACAGAGACCACAAGGGTAAGTTTAGCACTGAAGAGCAGCGGTGTTTCCGTGCTAATAAATGCAGTAGCAGCTCTCCATGACCCCCCAGGGTTAACAGTCCCAGACATATGAGACCCAGACATATGGTTTCCCACCAGCTCTCCATTTCAGCTATTGCCCTCACTCAGCTTCCTGCTCTACTCATTTCAGGATCACTAACTGCTTAAAACAAGGCTTCACTCTTTCAACAAATTAGACTCCTCCTGCTGTTGCTAGTTCTGCAAGGGAAGTCTCCTCTTGAGAATCTGGCTCTTCATTTTCTTGCTCCACTCTACCACAGGGCACAGCCCACCTACCAAATGGCTCCTGGGACCTGTCCCCTTTCCAAAGCACCAGACCCCAACCAGAAGAGTTTGCTCAAGGAAGGAGATGCTCCTTCTACCTAAGGTTTCATAGCCAAAGTTGAGCCTGTTAAATCAGGTGACACTACATTTCTTGGCACTCAGAGGTACAGGATAAAGGGGTGTGGGTACACACATACACATGCATTTACTTCCTTGCTGTAGGTCACAGAGGACACCAGAACCATGCCGGTTTACAAACAAACACTGAAAACACAAAGTCACAAGGTCATACTGGGGTCTCTTCTACCAAAGGTATCTTACTCCAATAGCTTCCCAATGACTAGTGATTTCCCAACAGGCCTAACTTTATCACATTTCTCTGCTTTTGTTCATGTTGCCTTGGGCAATACCATTCCTGGCTGTCTACAATGCGGAAAAAAATACTGAACACTGGCTTTCTGTACAAAGGGCACTGTGGGTTAGTGAAGAATTCAGAGCTGATACCAAAATCTCAGTGTAGCTCAGAGATGGCAGCTCTGTATTTTATTTAAGCACTGACCAAACTTCAATTTTTCACTTATTTGAGTGCAAAAGTCTTACTTGCTGTAAGTGATCTCTGTGTGATTTCCCTCTGGCCTTTAACAACGCAGGTCTTGCTTCAGTGCCCCAGTCTTGCTGGAACTTTAAGAGGAATTGTTCTTGCTGACCAATGACATCCTGCACCTTGGATGGAAAAACCACATGGAACTGTGTATAGGCTGGACACCAAGTGGAGAGAACCAGGTCTGCTAAAAAGGATGTAAGGATGCTCACTCAGATGCTGGTGAGCAACATCTGAACAGGAGCCAGTGTGGCTGCCTGTGCACTGCTGAAGGCTAATGGCGTTCTGCGCTGCATTAGGTAATGCATCACAGCAGACTGAAGTACCTGAGAGGTGATGACAAACTGGAGAAGGGCAGGTGGAGTGCCACTGAGATGGCCAAGAGGACTATGATATTATGAAAAGTCTGAGAGGAGGAGCATTTATTCAACCTTGCCCTTGCCAGGCTAAGAAGGTACCAAACTGCCACCTTCAGCTACGTAATAGGTGACTGGAATAAAGACTAGAGGACTAAACTTTTCTCAGAGGTGCTCAGTGGCAATAGATTAAGGTAGAGCAAGGGAAATTCTAGTTGATTAGCTATTAAGAAAAAATTCTTCACAAGGAGTGGTGCAGCATCAGAACACAGGCCCAGAGAGGTGATATCCATCCTTGGAAATCCTCAAAGCTCAGCTGGACACAGCCCTGAGCAACCTGCAATGTATTTGAAGTGGGCCCTGCTGTGAGCAGGAGGTGGGACCAGATGACCTCTACAGGAAAGGTCCTTTCTCACCTAAATTCTCTATGATTCTAATTCGCCTCATGACATGTGCACTAAGATATTAAGCACACTTAATATATCATCACTGGTGTCAGTTATCATCAACACTTTCATCAGCTGGAACGCTGCCGAGCTGACTCAAATACTGTACATCTTGTCTAAATGCAATTAAAAAGGCACATGGCAGTTTCTGTGTATCTCAATTAGCCTTGTACCATGCATGTTGACATTCAAAATTAGCTGACTTGGAGGCCTGTTCCACACTCAATTCAGAGCTTATATTGATCTTGCCTGGCTTGCTGTAACACTTGCTAAGGCTCACAAAGTAAGGCCCTTCTTCAGAGTCACATTAATGACAATTTGGACTTTGGGGGAATCAAAGCAAAGCTCACACGGTAAAAACATTAATGAATCAAATCCTGAAAGATTAATATTCCTGCATAAAGCAGCAAACCTCACAGACCTGCCTCTTCTTCCATTGCTCTGCTCTTAGGATGTAAGAGGAGCCAGCGGGTGGTGGCACCTCTCCCTCATTGGCATCTATTATTGTAATGCTAAGTGCTAGCTCCTATCACCCCTGTAATCCTGTTTGGGAAGCTCTGCTACAGCATTTATGTTCTTATCTTTGTTTAGTCAATGCTGGCAAATAGAAGCATAAACAAATAATCTCCACTCTACAGCTTGGCACTACTGAGATGCTGCCATGTGTGTTCCAGTTGATTTTTATTTGCAGACTCTTATGCTGGTGACAATCTTGGAAACCAGATACAGCCCAGAAAGTGATACAACTGTAAACCCCATGTTTTTATGAGCCTACTCTTTGTATTAAAATGAATGCTGAACAGGTGAACACAATAAAAGAACTGGTCTAAATATGAAAACATCAATGCAGCAATTTCTCTGGAACAAGTCAATGTAATTTCACCTCATTTCCTGCCTTAGGCCATGCACCAGATAGATACTCACTGCCTCATGTAACTATTTTAAGGAGGTATGTGATCTATACAGAGGCACCCACTTTAATTGTACAGTCTCTCTGTATCTTCAGGGGAAGAAGAGAGGTAGATTCTTCCACAAGGCAATACAGAGCAGGAGCCTAACAAAAGGGGCTCTGCACCAACCTTGGAGAAGTCCCTCTCTCTGGGCAACAGGTGGAGAGTGACTGACCCATCTACCTAAGCTAAAGGCTGAGAACAAGGCAACGTGAATGTTCACCTACAACTTAAAAGCACTTAAAATGGAATTGCCACCTCACACATTCAGAACTGAAGAGAAAGTATAAAAGCCCATTGTTTTGTTTATTTCTTAAGAAGCCAACAGCTACTAATTAAAGCATGACAGAAAAATTACGACCCACCCAACTTCCAAAAATCTTAGTAATGAGGACTGATTGAAGCAAACATTATATTCGACAATGCCAGTGAACTGCACGACTCCAGAGAGCAACTGCAAGACAGAGATGCTCCAGCCTGTTTCTGATTAAGCAGCTCTGAGTTGGTATGCTGCACCCAACAACCGTCTCCAGTCCATGCCCTTCCTGAGGGAGGAAAGGCTTGGCTAACTACACTGGTCATAAATCTCCCACTGAAAGGTGATTAGCTTGAAAATCCCCTGTTGTTCTGTCAGGAAGCCATACAGAAGAGTTGCAAATCCATTAAATTACATTTTGCAGATATGTATCTAAGGAGAATACATGGCATTTGATGATATATGGAAACTACCATTTTATACCTTCAGATAGCTTATACGAGTATCTCTTTCCAAATTAACATTCTTGCCATCTGACTCTCATTAGACTCACTCAACTGTTCCGTTAATCTTATATTTTTCCTCCCAAGAGATTAACATTGATTTTTTGTCTTGCGCACACACAGGAAGGTCATACTGTTTCCTACAGGGTGGATTCATTCAATAAGGAACTACACTATTAAATCTGACTTGACGTTATTGTCAATAGAGCTGAGCTGCCACAATGCTGCTTGTTTTTAAGAGAATTTCAATGCAGCTCTCCTGGGTCCAGCTACATCCATCATTCCACTCCATGACACACACAAGCCACTTGACAACTCATTAAAAATATATATATATAAAAATGGAGGTAAGGGCTGTGTTCCAGGCAAGCCCTATTAATGCTCAAACTCCACATCTAATTAAAAAAATAATAAAATTCAAAATAATTACAAAATGCTTCTGGGAATAGAAGTTCTTCAAAAGAAAAGGAAATAGGAAGGCAGGACTGCAGGTAGGCCTGCAAGACATTTTTAGCTGGACACTCTGGGTCCAGACAAATTCATACTGTGAGGACAGTATGAATTCAGTCACTGGTGGTCTAGGCAGAGCAGCCTGCACAGTAGAATGGGCAAGTGCTGCTTTGGGTCCAATAAGTTCTATTTACAGGGGGCCTTTGGGGCTGCCTGCTTTCCCTTCCTTGTAAATTGTCCCAGCTATAGCATAGAAGGGTCAGATTGTTCTTCCCAAACCTCCTCCTAGAAGGCTGCTCCAGAACCTCTCTGCACTGATGGCTGGGAGCCCTCTTCAATCTCCAGTACCAATTCATAGCAGATAAAGCTGCATCCTTTAGTTAATATAGCTCTTCTCTCCTTCCATGCATACCTGCAGAGAGCAAATGTATCCCTTCCCAGTTTTTGTTTTGCTACTCTGACAAGTTAAGCTCTCTGTTGCCCATCTCTGGCCACCATAGGTGGTTTGTTGGTTTTTTTTCCCCTGCTTTTTTTCCAGCTGGGATTTCTCTCTTGAGCACTTTCACAAAAACATAGGCAGAAGTCCCATTAGCAATATTAAACAACAGCTTATTGAAAGACTTTATAGAAGCATGGGGAAGGATGCGAGGAAAGTAGCAAGAGGAGTGTTTTCAACACATAAAAAATGCACAAGTTTAGATGCCACTAAGAACAATCAGGAAACCTGCATTAACTTCCTGCCTCAGGAGCTGAATTTTCCTCCCAATTTCTTGGTTCTGGATTGTGCTGTTGTTTTCACACTCCTTCAACACCACTGAAACAAACTTCTGACCAAAGTGCACTTTCAGATTCTTTGTAGAGAATTTTACCTTTCTTGGATAAAATAATAGCAAATAAATAGCATTGAAAGAGCCTACCAGGACAAATCAAGGATGGGCTCATCTCCTGTAGAAATCTGCAAGGCAGAGAGGGATGGAAAAGGAAGAAACAACCTGTTAAACAGCAAAAAGGAAAAGAAGTGATTTTAAATGCCACTTTAAAAATGAGTGATCAATGCTTTACCTTGGTATTTTAAAGTAAACAGCAGTCTGTGCTTTTTGCTGTTTCTTCTGTGTCTTTTCCCATTCTTTCCCCTTTCTCTCTTACACATCTGTATCTCACCATTTGCCCATTCTCCTAATGTACTGGAGAAATGCAGTGCACTGAACAGACAAAAATTGTGAGAAAAATTGTTAACAGCATCTAGGGATTTCCTCACATTGAGGGAAAACTTATGGGGTGGGCTAAACGATTTACATGTTTTGTACCATCAGAGTAGTCCAAAAATATCCTGCTGGAGACTAGGACTTAGCAAATTCACCCTTCCAGTCTTTTCTTGTACACTCCATATTAGGTAGACCTAAGAGAGTCCCAGAGTCTGTAATTCTCCAAGCTGCATCACAGAATACGTCACTGGTCTTCCTTTGGCTTGCTAGAATCTCATGTTGACTGTCACTATTGCTTACTTAATTAAGGGGGGGGGGGGGGGGGGGGGGGGAGGAAAAAGGCACTTTGTTCAAAGTTGTTCCATTTTTGGAAAGGCTTGTAATGACTGTCTACTCAAATGTATTTTCTACCTTTAGGTCTGTAATCTGTCTTTTAAAAATCCAACCCCCTTCTCACCAGGGGAAGCTGCAGAACTATACCAGTACAAAGACATTCTGCTTCCACTGAATTTGCGGAGCAGCAGCACATTCAGTGCTTCTCACTGTCAGAGAAAGGAAGCACTCTCCCTCCCCCCTGCAAAAAGCTATTTTTTGCAGGCGTTGTCATATCTTATCCCCAGGAAGAGAAGAGGGCTGTCCTAGAAAGTCCTCGGATTCACATTTGCTTCTGTTTACTGCGTCCTTCACAGCAGCACTGTAACGATTTATCAATACAATGGAGGGCAAGGCACAACACGCAGGCAAGGCACACTCCTCGAATGAAAACAAATCCTTGTGAGAGGAGGAAAGAGTTCACAGATCTGCCTCCTAAATCCCCCTCCCACCACAATACTGTTTTCATCACTACTTACATTTAGGGGCAGAAGGGTGCTCAGAGCTGTAAAGCACATCATTTGTGCTGAACAGTCGCAGTATTTTGCCCAAAATAATTTGTGGTCCAAAAGCCCAAATGAATAAAGCACCATAGAAATCAAGACATATAATTAGAACAAATAAGATTTTGCGCTTACAGAGCGCCTGTCATGTGAAAGTATGCGCAGATATTAATTAAGCTCCACAAACCCCAGATGAAGTAGATTAGTAGCTTCATCCCCGTTTTACAGAGGTTTAGAGTAAAGTGTGACACATAATCACAGCTGAAAGCGCAGCGGCGCTGGGATGGCGAGAGCCAGGGCTCCACCTCCTCTCCAGCCCTCTCCAGTGAATTGCCTTCCATGGAAAATGACTGAGCCGCAGTTCTTGGCTCCCTGGAAGAGGAAGGTCCCACCCTGTTGCACAACAGAAGCAAAGCCCTGGCCTGGAGCATTTTGATAAAAACCACGAGATGGTGCTTGGATTGGGAAGAGAAACCAGGAACGAACTCGCTCTCACACATTTGCTGTATGCACTTTTGTATGTATATGGCTGTATTTGCTTTGGGAGCTCCATCTTGCTCTTTCTCAAAGGCCAAGAGATGGCCTCTGTGTCAGCATTTCCCCCACAGTCCCAGCACCATGCCTTGTGGCTTCTCGGGTTTGGAGGACACGACATACATAATATCTTAAGCGCTTTAACCTGCGATGTTGGGTTTTATTTCTGTAGTTCTTTGCATTTCACTCTAACTCAGGATCCACCACACACACCAAACAAGGATCACATAGACACAACGTAACCAAAAACTATAGTCGATACACAACAACAAAACCTACAAATAACCCCCTCTTTAAGCAGATTTTACACAGAGAAATTCTGGGTGATAAGTAGAAATAGGAAACACATCTGATATAATTCAAAATATTTAAATTAATCAACTCAATGTATACATGTATTTAAGAAAAAAAACTTTTAAAAATAGCTACTAGTAAAGCTTCAATTGTTTTATATGTCAAAGAACAGTTAGAAATTGGTTTTGGTGTCATTATCTACTGAAATTCAAGTTCATATGACAGCAATTTCTTAAATATTCCCTTTAAGTAGTAGCTATGATAATGAAAAACATTCTCAGTACTACAAAATAGTACAACCATCCACTTAATCAAAATTACACAGCCCTAACTCTGCTTGTCACCTTTTCCAAAACAAAAGCAGAGGAGCATCAAATGCAGCTACGAAGAAGTATCTTCAGAATAGATTAAGACTGGTCGTTTATTCTGTCTCCACATACAATTATCCACCTAATTACACTTAGGACAAATGCACAGTTTTCCTAACTACAGGGAGATGCATTTTAATTGTGATGTTCAGTTCTCTGTACACAAATATAAAATCTGAGCAAGAAATGTCACTAGAAAATGGCAACAGACCACACCATACTTATCTACAAAATAGCAAACAAACTGGATAAACTATGGGCATAAAGAAGATGATAAATAACTATTAATGCGAAAACTATGCTCTTTTGTTCCCACATTTAAACACAGAAGTCATTCTAACGTCAGGTTTCAAGGTAAAAATGCTTTTAATTAGGGTCCTAGATACCTTATAAGACACACAGACCTTGGTATGATGGAGCTATCATAATTTACCCGTGCAGAGAAGCTGCCCCATGATTTATATGATTACTTCATGGCAGCATGAAACAAATCCCCAAGGAAGTAATGCATGTCATCCTAAAAAATATTAAGCAATCAAGCCATGTTTTTATTATGTGAATGGATGCCTTTGAAAACAAGGACGCATGCACCATACTGTGAGGTAAAATGAAATAAATGAACAGAAATAATTCATTTCCATGTTCTAATCAGTGGAAACTGTAGTCTTCAAATTATCCTGGTGCTACCAAATGTGAGTCTGGAGACAATAGGTTGACTCTTCTACTAAAATGAACATGAAATTGCATCCTAAGTACACAATGAAGGCCAAATTAAACAGTCCAAGACTCTTTGTAAAGGCTCTTTCTTTTCATTCAGCCCTTGCATCCAACTGAACAATTAAGAGCAGAAGATTTAAACAAAGCATCATACAGCTTTTAAACACTCTAATCAAAAGCAAAATCTTAGGCAAAAGGAACATAATCTATAAAAAAAAAATGTTCTCAAGCAAGCTTTTCAGCTCCTAGCATTATTAGCAGAGAGAAGTTTGTGTTCTACCAGCTAAAAGGATGTCTCTGGCAAGCAGAATGAAGAATATATACCAAAGACTAGAACTGCAAGCCTGCTGCCTGTCTTGTATTCACAAGCTGGGACACTTACATCTGTGCAAGGACCCAAGACAACAGTGTTACAGTGCTCACTGCTATTATAAATCACAACCCACTCATTAAGATACTGACCGTTTGAGAAAATATGCAGCCCCTACAGGCATGAGAAGATGGAAACAAAGCTGTGATAACAGACCTGTGAGATCAGGTTAACACAAAACATTTTAAATAGAACATTGTATTTGTATGAAAATGTATATAGATAATAATTTTTCCTCACTTTTACTTATCTGATTCTCTCTCCCATCGCAATCAGGGGGAGTAAGCAAGCAGTTGCGTGGTCCTAGTTGCCAGCTGAGGCTAAACCATGACACCATGTTAACCTGTGTGTTCTACTTGAATTGATTATGAAATGAATCAAATACATTTTTACTAGATTATGTTTTCCACCCATTTATGTGGTCACAACAGAACGCAGAAGTATTTTTCAAAGACCGCTTTCTATTTTCACCTTCACAAAAACTCACCAAACAAAACACAATATATATTTCACTTCCTTTCACTTTCAAGCACAGTGCAGACAGCTGCGTGGCATTCTGATAACAACCTTATCATCCTTGCCCCAGCCTTCAAGAGAAGTGAGGAATCATTACAATCTTCCACTGCAATCAATAAGACTCAAGTATGAGTCAAGCAAAAAAAAAAAAAAGTATGGTATTTTTTGTTGCTTTCATTAAATCTGGCACAGTAACAGACACAAGGGTGCCCATTACCTTCCATTTTAAATACATAATCCTCTTTCTTCTACCCTGAACTAAAACATGTTGAGAATGTGCAATGTGAGGTGCATACTGGGAGGGAGTCTTCTGAATGTCTCAGTATGTTTTTAGCTTATCTTGCATTATTATATATGGAGCTTTAGGACTCCAACATGTTGGCATTTATTTTTCTCCTCCTCTGAATCAAAAGGGAGAATAGTACTGAATGCACCGTGGCTGGGAACTAGCACATTTCAGTATCTTTCTCTACCGACATACAGGTAGGTAGAGTTGTGTATCGCTCTACAAGGAGGCATTATCTGCCCTGGCTTATGTTATATTTTCTGACTGGGTTGGGCACATGTCAGTTTTGTTATCACTGTCCCAAAGCTGTGTATATCATGATGTTATATAACCAAATTTGGTACATGCTGTAGATACTGTAGTTATCTGGTTTAGGAATGTGCTGTTAGAGATTAGCATCCGGCATGGTTGGCTAGTCACAGTGTAAGACAAGGGGATACGGGCTGAGCTCTTGTTTCTGGACCAGTGAAGATACCTACTCAGTGGAAATTCCAGGCCCCCTGGGAAGGAGAAGTGCTCTATGATCTTTGCAAGCAGGCCCCTGAAGGAGCCTGTGAAAGGGAAGAAGGAAAAAAAAAAAAAAGAACAGGGCTGTTCTTGTGAAGGGAGGGAAGACAGAAATGTGTGAGGCAGAACAAGGAGAAATGGGTGAAAAAAAAAAACCCTAGCAAGTCATATTTCCTGAAGAGAGCTGTGGTCTGACAATATGTACAGTTTCTAAGGGCCTAGTCAAACTAATTGTTTCTGACAGCAAACAGTTGTTCAACCAAAGGAGTTGCTCCATACCTGACCAGGAGTACTTTGGTATATAACTATGTTCCAAATAGTCACAAAAAATGGTTCTATGTGGTTTTTTTCCAAATGAAAACAAATGTGCTTCCTTAGAGTGGGTATTAGCCAGCAGTATTTATTTTGTAAAGGCTATTGGTGGATTCTTAATACAGGCTTTTAAGGATCCTGTGGCATCACTTACAAACTGCCAGCACTAGCAAGAAAGAGCGTAACTACGTGGTGTTTTCAATGTGCCTGTGGTTGGCTCATCACACGTCGGACACCAGCTGCCAGCAGCCCCCGTGTGAAGGGGAAGGTGCTGCCCACCTCATCAATGCAACCAGCACTGCCGTCCTGCTCTACGGCGCTGCTCTTCCACGCAGCAGAGTGCTTCAGATGGAAAGATCTGAATCAGATCTGTCACCGATCTGACAGCTGTGGCAGACATCCTACGGCCACAGTAAAATGCAGCCCTTTCCAGCTATGCAGGGAAAAGAGCTCGTGTTTATTATGGCGGCGACTCTGTGTAAAAGTGAAGTTATTGACACCTGATGGACTCATTCACTGCTAGAGCTGTGCCCTTCATTTAAAGCCAGCAACACTCTTCAGGTTGGAATTTTCCAAATATACCTTTGAAAACCCAGTTCTGAGAACCCAGGGGAAGAGACACGACTACTTTGCTAATTGATGTTGATACACCAGGGAGAATGGGCACTGTCTCCAGCACAGTTTTCCCTTAAAGTGGACTAGGTCAGTTGGATGGCAATTACAGCAAGTCAAACAGTAATTCTGATAACCAGACCCTCTTTCCCTAAGTTATTACGTAACTACAACAGTATTATTACAGTGGGAAAACTATGTACTCAAATGTTTGGGGAGACAAGCAGTGAAAAAGCACATGTGAATTTAATTTCAGCAGTCTGTGTATGTGTCTTGCATAGTTTCAAGCCACTAGGAACTAGCTGATAATCTAGTTTGGCCTCTTGCATAATCCAAGACATACATTTCCCTCTCGTAGGAGACTGAACATACTGTGCTAAAGAACTTTCATTTTTTAATAACAGTACAGCTAGTACTGGCCTAATGTATACATTTCACAAAGTCTTCTTTTGATGGCCTTGAGGAGATGCAGAGTTTACCATTTGCTACATTATATTCTCATTGCATGAACCCAGTCTTAAGTTCTCTATGGGGACACTGTCTCATTCGGTACACAGGACAAAAATCACTTAGCTAGCAGCCATTCAGTATCTTATTTTTGCCCTTTTTATTTGATGCATAGCCCTAAAAGCCTTGTTTACTGCACATTATCCCAGCTCTGTTCTGAAGGCAGAATGATTAATTTCTTTACAGGCTTTTCTATAGTGCTCATCAGATGCTTCTAACTTGTTATGTGCAATTTCCTAGCTTTTGGAAAAGCATACAAAGGAATGCCATTATGTGGCATCCCATAACTACTGCCATGATTCGTATCAGCAAGGATAGATCAGACCTTTGCTATCTTAGCAACAGGTGTAAACCACAGGCTGCCAGCACGGCCAAGCTCAAGGAGATGAGGCACATCCTTAGGCAAGTGATTTTCACTGGTATTTCCTGGCACCAGTATGGGAAGATTCACCATTTTAAGGAGACCGCAGGCTATGGAGTAGAAGTACTCTTAGAGGTTCACGCTCCTTTGTCCCTTTCATAAGACCAACTCCTTTAATTCATCCTTTGCAACATGCCCATCCCTCAACCCATGTGTCTCAGCCTGGTTCCTTAACCCAGTCTCATTCTTCTTACCTATCCAGTCTTACCCAGTGTTACCTATCTTATTGTATCTTCTTTTTTATCTATCCTTATTTCTCTCACTTTGTTACTGAATTTTATCTTTCCTCTTCTCACTTATGGACTGAGCCTCTGCAGCCAAATCCCCATCTCACTGTCTTTTTCACCTTTCCTAAATTTTACTCTTTAGTCCCTTGACTAAGAGATGATGGAGCTTACAGGGGTTTGAGGGAAAAGACTCCTTAGAGGTTTCAGAAATACCTATCTATTTAAGCATGTGTTTTTTAAAGGTTATAACTTGGATAACCTAGGAGGATTTTCTTAGGGATGGTAAAAAGCATGCCAATACAATGAGTGGTACAAAGACCACTCATTCCTGACAAAACCTGGAGACACGGAAGCATAGTGAAAATGATGACACAGAAGCCTTTGAAGTCTGTTCTTTAACATAAACAGTTAAGCCATGTTGGGTGACATTTTCCAAAGTAAACTGGCCTAGAGCAGATGTGAATCTCAGAAATTTTTATTCCAAATGATTATAGTTTCAGGAAATTGCAGAAACTGAAATGGGAAGACACAGTATGTGGTTCTGACCGTAAAATAAGACAAAAATGAAAGCTATTAGTATCCTGTTGGCATCTAACTCGATGTCTGCTCTGATATCAGTGACTTGTCTGAAATCATGACACTAACTGAGCAAAGTATGTCATTCTACCCTGCCGGTTTTTGTAAAGGTTAGATCACAACAACAAAGTAATATTATTGCCCCATATAAGCCTGATATGTGCATAGCTGTTTTGTAACCTTCTCCTGACATACGCACCAGCTATTCATTTGCTGGTTTTGCACCACATGTTCATTATTGCCAAATATCTCATCCCTTGCCTATAGGTTCTGCTGTTTTCTCTCAATAATAAATTCACTTTACATTTCTCCTCTTATGCATTGATACCCCTTCAGTTTAGAAGCTCTGTGCAAACCTCATCAGGACCAAGCTTATGCCAGGAAATACAATTTGGCTAGCAAAGACACAAAGCAATCACATGGATGTAGAATTCCTGTAAAAATTAAATTAGTCAAGAAAGACTTCTAAAATTCCAGAGAGACCTAGTAAGGGATACAGTTAACAAGACACATCATTGATGGAATATGATTAACTGTTTTGATTTTATAAAAGAAGTGTGTTTTGATCTTTCACAAAGCTCCCTGTATTATTTTTATTATTATTATTAAGCTCTAGGCCCTGTGTCTGTAAATAAGTTTGTTTTGGGGATAGTGCAACAGAAAAAATGCTTGCTTGATAGGGGTATTGCCACAATTGTGGGTTAGTGACCCTACACAAGGTTGGGGCTAAGCCACAGCTTAAGATAATAACAGATTAATTTTATTGTAAACTCACAGTAGACACAAGCCCCGTATATATATATATATATTCTATAGTTACTTAGTTCAGATCTTTCAAACACCATCGTGCTGCTTATTTAAAATGCATAACAGTTAGGAGGAAAAGCAGAAAAGACAAACAGTGCATTGACTTCCAAAACTATCAGTCTTTATCAATTAAAATATTTACTTTTGACACAAGTCCTAATTAGTTAAAAACATTCAATCCAGTCTTAAAATAGAGGTTCAAGCTACCCAATTTATTCTTGGAACAGTCACTTGCTCTCAGGATTAGGAAGACAATGGCATCCAGAGCAAGCATGAGCCCTCTCCCCTCTTATTACAGTTAATCAGGAACATAAATACTATAATGGAGCTGAGCCCCTGCAAACTCACCAGGCTGTGCATAATTTCCACTCCAGCTGGATTCACTGTGAGCGCTTCATCATACAATTGCTTAGCCTCCTCCAAATTGCCTTTCATCTCTGCAAGCCTCCCACGCATGTACAGTACAGCATGAGACGTGGGGAAAAGACTAGCTGCCTCCTGGATACAAAAGCCTGCTTCTTTGAGATGCTGTTGTTCCATGAAGAGTTCAGCTGAAAAAAAACACAAAACCCAAAAAACACCCTACCATTAGTTGAACTAAGTCAGAGACCTTTCTACCCATTAATTATACATCATCTTCCTTAAACATATTGAAACATGGGGCCATGATCCTGCACAGTCCTTACTACTATGGTTAGTGCTTACTGTCACAGGTGGATTCACTGAATGGATCTTTTTTTAATGCTAAAGGTGCTACACAGATGTTCATGGATATCTTTAGGTTTTGTCCTGACAGAGGACGGCCTTAAGGATTCCTCAATCAGGAATGTAAACAGTGCTGAACTGAGCCCTAAGGAAGCAGGGCTGGTAGCCACTTGGAGCCATCGTAAGTATTTCCAAATAATCTCGGGGAAAAAAAGAACAGAATAAGCCATCACTGTCTACTGAGAATTTTAAACATGTCAGAGTAATAGGATACATCTGACTGAGCTGGACATTAGATAACTTATTTAAAAGAGTATTTCCACATTTTAAAAGATGATTAAAAGTGTTTTGTTATGCTTATTTGTCTAGCTTATGAGTTAGTTGTTTCTTTTTCAGAGACCATTAAAATCAAAAGACTTTTATCATAGAGACTATTGTGTATTCACACATTTACTTCTTCATACATACTCCACAGAAAAACAGAAGAGAGCTCTTGGAAGAGAGTGCTCAGTCATTTACTTTCTTCAACTATCAGCAACTCTCTTAGTGGTTTTCTTAGAAAAAAATCTAACAGGCATACTAATGTGCTTGACTGCAAATTTGTTAATCAAATAATTTCTCATGTTAAACATAAATTCCATAACATAATATATCGTATGGTTAAACTTTAATATTTCTTAGGATTTGGACTGTATTATCGTTGGACTAGATGATCATTGTTGGTTCCTCATAACTGAAATAGCCTATTCTTATTCTAGATTTATTATGCATTAAATCCTGGTAGAAGGCTTCAAAAGCAATATTCAGTTTTCACTGCCACACATAACTGAAAAGGGAAACTGTATTTTTAGATATATGCATGTACATATGCATGTATGTATGCATGCACATATGTATATAAAATAATTCTCTCTCTATACAGCATCCATTGCTCTTTGGTCCATAACCTGTTTGTGTTCTGCACGTTATCACTGCAAAAGCTCAAAGATTTTGTTTTGTTTTTCTTCTTTTTTTTTTTTTTCTTAAACTGATGTGGTAATGCAGTAAGTATTGACAGTTCAAGAGTCCAATTCAAAATGACTAATTCAGACTACAGATTTAGATAAATAATTCTGAAATTAGACACAACCTTAAATGCCCTGACTTTTAAAGGTAGTGAATATTCTCAGGAAGTTTCTCTGAAGGGGGAGATTGGCCTGAAAATTCCTCTTAAATAGCTTTGAAACTCTGCCAGTTTCAAAACAGTGGGAGACCCAGAAGACTGTGGGGACTTGGCATGCTGGCATGGAGCTTGCTGGGTAGAGGTGATCAGGAGAGCATCTAAAAGGGAGTGCTGCTTGACCATGGAAAGGCTCCTCCTCAGCCTATTTGACATGGGACTGGGACCACAAATAGCACTTCTGTTGGCATACTGAAAACAACAGTATACTGAAGTAACAGTATGGCTGAATAACCTTCCACTTCTAAAGTAGTCCTTCCAGAAGAAGGGTGAGACATCATCAGGAAAATTCTTGAATATTTCTTAGCCATTCCTAGGTAGTGTGACAGATAAATGTCATTCTCCAAGGCTATCAACACGAACAAAACATTAGTTTCTTGGTAAGAGCTATATTTTTTAAGAGTGACTCATATAGTATTTCCCTCTGGTTAATCATTATAATCAGCGTGCATCCCTTCCCTTGGCTCTGAGAGGATGCAGCTATCTATAATAACAGAAAGCAAGGCCATGTATCTTGTCAAGCTGAGCATGTGTCCTGCCTTATTCAAAAG
Source organism: Scolopax mira (assembly GCA_004320125.1). NCBI lineage: Eukaryota > Metazoa > Chordata > Aves > Charadriiformes > Scolopacidae > Scolopax > Scolopax mira. Next base: position 73,919 of record BJBW01000225.1, read on the forward strand.
TTTGTGGGAGGACAGTATTTTACTTCTAATTCCCAAGGAACAGAGCATTTTCCTGCCTAGCTGTATAGCAGCTGATGCCATGCATGTGGCAATAATGAGGATGGGGATGTGCAAAGCGACAATTCACAGCCTGAAGATAAACACTTCATTTGCAAAGTTAGCACAAACTCAGCGGCATAGAAGAGGTGAAATCCTGGCACTGTTTGAAGTCAGCAGAAGTTCTGGATACTGACATATTAAAAGCTTTATTAGTAACTAACACCATAATGTGATTTGTTGCATTTCAGAAAAAAAAAAAAAAAAGGAGCAAGGGGGTTTAGATGTGAAATCACACAAAGCCAATGTTTCAGTGCATACAAAATGGGGAGTACTTATTCTTTCTTTCAAAGGTGCCTGTATATCTTCTTCAGTAATAACAATTATTTAAAGAAGTGCAGCAACACAGAATCTACAAATTGTATTTTATGGTATGGTAATGTAGCATGTTAAAGTTCAGTCCATTTCTTTGCAGGCTCAATAGTCAATAAAAATGATTTAATGGTGTGGGAGGCCTAATTTGCATTTAAAAAAATGAGAGAGGTGCCTTTGGATTACGAGTGGAAAGGAGTGCACCCACCCAGCTAAAAATAGACATTAAGGGAAATCGTTTAGGTATTAAAATGTTTTCTGTAAACTCATTTTTCACTTCTATTACATACTCATTTTATTTACAGATTAACAAGATACACTTATGCAACATGGAATAAAAACACAGCTAGAGGCAGAAATCAAACCCAAAAAACAAGGACTCATTAAATTTATCACGGTAATACTGCTGCCTCCTCAATGGTATGTGAAGTACCGAAACACCTGTCTTTGCATTACCAGGGTCAGCAGCTTCATGTCCACTACGTTATTCAGCATATCTCCTTATATCACCCAATCATGCTGTAAATAAACATCTAACCAAATTAAGAGCCCTCATGAGGAAGTTCTGTTATAGAGACGTGGCACCCAATTCCACTCCAAAGAAGAGGGTATCTCCTCAGACTGACACAGGTGCAGAAGATCTGTAATTCTTATTCTGTGAAAGGTTCAGTGCTTCACGGAAACTATTTATGAACCTCCAACTACATTGGACTACATTGTTCTTGGTACTGACAATGTTCACAGCTGTGAATCCAAAGGCCGCAGTGGAATCCAAAGTACAAGCTTACGTGCACTCTCTCACTTAACATCATCTTCATAAAAACTTAAATTTACATTCTGTTTTGAACTAAGCATCACCAATGGTTCTCTGAGTGTTACTGAGCAAAGACAGATGACTATCCTGGATGTACCAATTCCTCTACTAGCATCTCTGCAGTAATGCTAGAAACCCTGAGTGTGAGTGATTAATAGGAGTTATTTCAGCATTTTTACACATACATATAGGCTGAGACAGTGCACTGCATGGATGGGCAAAGACAGAATGAATCGTGCACTGTCTCCTTCATTCACTAATTGAAGCTGCACCCACTGAGACTATGCAGAGCTATCCAGCTGACTCCAAGGTCCAGCCTAGCTTGATTTATGTCTTTCCCATATCCAACTTATGCTTCCCATCCATGGTCTCCTGCAGTACTGTCCGGCCTACTCCGCTGCTCTTCCAAAAAACTGTCATCTCCTCTTGTGGCTATGGCTGCCTCTATCTTGACTTGCAACTAGACTTCCACTGATCCACCAGTCTAATGCGGAGCCCAGTCCCTGACGGCAGCACTCATCTCCACTCGGATTATCATTAACTTCTAGTATGAGCTCCTAGTTCTTCCAGTTGTTTCTGCTAGCATTTAAGTTCATCTACAGCGAAGATCACTAATCAAGTGAGAATTGCCAGAAGTATATCATCTACTCACCTCAAAGACCAGTAACAAACACACAGACCGAAAGCACTTCCCAGAACACTGACAAAGCAGGTCTCCTGTAGTCAGGCTCCTTTTTTCATCTCCAAGATAAATTATTTGACAGACCTCTGTTAGGGAGTCCATCAGAGCAGTAACAACAGTGTAATCTAGTCATGTTTGCATCACAGAGCTAGTCTGAGAAGCAGTTGTCTGACATCACCTTGAATGCTGACTCTATTCCCCATTTTCTAAGTGTTTCAAAGCAGTGTCAAGAGTGATTGTGCTTGTCACCACAGAAGCAGCAACAACTGTAATTCTAGCCAAAAAAATCAAATTGATTTAAAATGTATTTCTCTGATGTGAACAACCTAAGAGTTAAAATGTCATTCCTTGCGAATCACGTTTGGTGTTATCCAAGACACAGCGCTTAACTCCCACAAACAGGCTGCTTCACATCACTCGGTTGCACGTGTCTGCTGGATCTAAAGCACTTGTCTGCTCTCGTCCAGCCCAAAAATGCTACTGCACAGCGACACAGCCAGCCCAATGCAGCCAGATGACCAGCAGGCTGATGCAGTGGGGAGCAGTCCTTCGCACTTTAAGAAGGTGAGAGCACCTGTGAGGATGTGTAGGGAGGTGATTTCTGTTTCACATCATCTGCCTTCAGGAGCTACTAATGCTTGTCACTGCAGCAGCCCTTAGACAGCTGGAAAGACCCACTCCTCTGAGACAGCTCCGCCTTCAGCAGTGAATACCCAGCTATTACTTGACAAAGGGTTCCCCTGCTACCGCAGGTGATGTTTCGTCATTGTTCTATATTATGACACCACCCTGCACGCAGTAGCTTGACAATTCATAGGCAGATTTGATGGAAGATTCCTCAAACCACATCCTGACTGCAATAATTTCATTCAATGCAAACCTTTGATACAGAAATGAAGCAGAAGAGAAACTGCCATGAGCTCCCATCCACCTGAGGTCAGCCGCATATTCTTTTGAATGAGGCAACAGATTTACATCCTCTAAGGTTGTCTTTGCATGCAAAATGGTAGTTAACTGGAGTCCAGGGACCCACTTTAAATTTCCAGGCTTTGGGTCTCATAGGGGCTGAAACAGCTCCTAAGCTTATTTACAAATACAGCATTAAAGTGAGCATTTCTGGAAGCAACACAGAACTACCTCAAGGTACCTTCAGTTCTAAATATCACACTTAAAACATTAGTTGAAATACTACAAGATAGCTTGTTCCTTCATGTGAAGTAGGGCCCTGCTCACTAGTAAGGCAACAGCTCTTTGCCAGCTTTGAGAAGCTAGCCATCATTTTCTAAGTAATAAGGCCACCACTGATATGGGTGACATAAAAATGCTTCCATTGAAAGGGCACCTTTTGGGTTTTCCTGTATTGTCTCCCAAAACATGTATTACTGGCTATAGTCAAAGAAAGGACTTCTAAGTCTTCATATTCCAGCCCAGTCTAGTATAAATTCCTGTTTTCTGTTTCTGGTGTGAATAAATGCCCTGCATCCTTCTTCATGACTATATACCCTTTAACACTTGCCCAAAAGTTACTGAGCAACTGGAGAAATATTAGTATTTGGTACCCTCTGACATTCTATGGGCACCACTGGCAGTTCAACAATATTTCTCTCTCAGCACAGGACGCACAGACTGTTTAACAAAGGACATTGCTAGCTGCTGCCTGTATCCTTCACAAGTGAATGGTCACACACATGCGCACATTTCTATGGCCCAGGTTTCAAGAAATGGCATGTGTTCTTTGAAGACCATCCATGCCAATAAATTATCAGTCCACAAAGTTTCACGATCTGCTCCAGCAATGAGAAATATCCAGAAGCCTCAGGAATGGAGGAAGCAATCCAAAACGCTGAGTACAAATATACACCCAAGACTCCTTTTGACTTTTTAAATTCATTGTTGATAGAAAACAAAATAAACTAAGCTGGAGGGTTATAGATCAAAACCTAATATCCTTGAGGAGATTCAGATAAAGAGAAATGGGCAATTTGGCGATCCTTAGCTTGCACCAGAAAAGCCTAGGACAGAGCTTGCTAAACCAGGAGGCTTAGCAGAATCACTGCTGCTGCCTTAACTTCCCTAGTAATATTTCAAAGGGGATCAAACCAGTTCACTTTACCATTTCTGTCATCTCCAGTGTGAAGTGTTCCTACACTCTCCTAGTAAGTAAACACTGCAGGACAGCCATCTTTGCAGTACACCTTTATTCTCTTCAGTAATAGCTGTGCAATAAAGGACTCCCTCCTGCTCTCCCTCACCAGGCTCCAGCTTTTCATACTGCTTTGTGTCACTGGAAAGAGCTACAAAAATCAGCAGCACTTACGGAGCTTAAGAACTCAAGCAGTGAAAGAGGAAGTTCTAAGTTTGAAATTCTAAAATTTGAAAGCACTTTTTTTTTTTTTTTCTTTAAGCATAAAAGAAAGAAAAATATTGGAATTGCTTCAACACCCAGTACTGCATCATGGGACTGTATCTGATCCCAGCTATTCTGGTAATGTCAGTAAAGTTGTCTCCCAAACCTGATGAACACCTTTAATACCAGAGCTAATGACCTGAGGGGGCTTAGGATCGCTAAAGGCTTCTGGAAGGAAGAGCATTTAAATCCCGGTGTGCAGGCTGTGCAAATACCAAGCCGTGCTGGGCAAGCAGAGGGCCAGCAGGGGAGGGCTCGGCCGTGCCCTTGGCTGCTGCCGGGGTGGCCGCAGTGCGGCTGTGTGGCCGTGGGCCAGACGGGGTTGGAGATTCAGCCCACTGGCCCCGACGACACGTTCTCGTGGAACAAAGCCCATCTCCTCTAACACAGCTTTTTCCCAGGAATTGGCCCATGCAGAATAAAATAAATAAATCTCAAGCATTTTGTGAAGGGAGGGGGGAAAAAAAAAAAGTTCCTGCTGTACATAACTCAAGGGAGCAGATGTTTTTCCATTAGCTCACTGTTCTCTGCTGCACTAGCTGTCTTTACATTTCTTGTTCATGGCATGTTCATTATAATATTTTTTTTCCCAGGGTAAACTTTAGCACGTTACTGAAACAGCAAGGAGCCCTTTCTTGCCCCACTGTGAGCATATGGAATAGTTGTCCTAGTAATTTTTCTTAAAATGCTCCTTTAAATTAGCCTTAGGTCTACCTGGAGAGGTTTGCAGGCTGCACTTCGCAGGCATTCAGCCAACCTTAGATCAAATTACCAGACCTACTTTGCTGCGAGTGGCCATATTTGGTAAAGTATTGGGATAGTCAAGAAGCTAAATTGTCAGATATAAAGTACTAGTAAAGACAAACAAAGTGGACACTGTAGTTAAAAGTAAAGCTTAAAATAATATTGCAACGGGAGCTGGAATATTAGAACTCTTATTAGAACTGACTCGCAGCATTCTAAAATGCTCTGTGTAAGTAGAGCGCGCAGTTATTACTTCCTGGAAATATAATCACGCATACTTCAGATAAGAAATCACTTCAGTTACCCAAAGAGCTTAAAACTATTAAAACTATTTCTTTTCAGTACTGACACGCTTTGCTCTCTGGATCAAAAGCGACCTTATAAAAATGTCAAATGAAGGTAAATTTTGGTTACAAATTTGAACCATTTCAAGTATGTTTTCCTTAGCCAAACAGCATGATTGTATTTTCTAAACAGAGAAAAAGGAGTACTGGCATGATTTTAGAAAGGAAATAAGGGGTAGAAATAGTTCCTAGGTCAGAACTCTTCTCTTGGTGACACAAGCAGTATTATCACTGGTAATCTCTAGGATTCTCGTTGCAGCTCTTCCTGTTCCTCCTGTAGAAGGAGTTAATGAGCTTTTCCAATGGTGCAGAAGTTCCTTCTCTCCTCTCAAAGTTGAATTCAAGCTCTCAGTCATGAAAAGTAGAACAAAGAGGAAAAACAGGCGTATGGATCGCCTAAAGACCACCTCTCCTGGAGCTGCACCACAGGAGCATGTGCACTGCAGCACCCTTCCTGCATACTCCTTGAAATGACCTGTTTCTCAGACTTGGGGCCAAGAACTATGTTAAGGCTTATTAATGTTAAAGCCTAATGAGATAACTCTCTCCTTTTAAGAAGCCATTACATTTCAAGAGGACTGAGAGGTTACTGTTAAAAGGGACCAGACAAGCTGTGTTAATCACAATCTTTGCTGCAGAACACTTGAAAACAGAGTATGCCTATTAGTATTCCTCTGAGCACGCCTGCCGCAGGGAGTGGACAACCTCTCTAGTCTTTGGGGACAGCAGACCTTGTACTATTCCAGAGCTAATTGAGACTACCTACAGGGAAAACAGGAAGATACAGAAACCCACTGAAGAAATGTGCTAAGTTCCCTGCTGCAGATGACTGCACTCCCAGCTGGTCATGTAAGAGATGGCCGGACATAGGATTAACAGTGAGAATTCACAGTTTTATTTGGATGTGTGAAAGAGAACTCTCTCTCTGGAGACCACAGATCCATCAAGTAGCTGTTTGGTTGCTTATAGTAAGCTACAAAAAAAGTAGCTCGCCAAAGTTCAGCAGGCACTGCTTAGCCAACGTGAGCAGCCATTATAGTGCAGCGCATTTGGACTTGCAGGGCATTTCCAAAGCTGCTGCTTTATTATCTTCCCCACATAACTGTACTGTAATAAACTCAGAAAAGTTACAGATAAAAACACTACATCTATGCCCTCTTATGCGTGAGATAGATATTTTTATCGCAGGACAAAATCCTCTTCAGCCACTGTTAAAAGAATGCACGTTCTCACATACTAATTGTGAGACCAGTGAAGAGCACAGCAAGGGCTCTCCAGCTCTGAGGGACTGAGGATGCTTCTGCACAAGGAACTCCTATCGCAGCCACAGGTGGAGGGTGACATGAGCACCATTGGATAGCTACCACCCACTAATGGTTCCCTTGCAAGCAAATGTGCTGGCTTTGGGGCCTCACCTGTCTGCTGGATGATTGTAAGAACAGCCTCACACAGCTGCAGGATAGCTGGTTTTGTATCCCTCTTTCCAATATCTAAGTGCAGAAAGCTCTAACTGGATCAGCTGGTTGGTACGATTAGTTTTCATGAGGCATGGGAACTGTAATGGCTTTAATGGAACCCAGACATGAGTGTAGCCTGGCACTCTAAATCCATAGTCACACACAGAGACAGGGCCAGCTGCGTCCTCTTGCTGTATGAAAAGGATGGATGCTTTGTTATAAATTTACTTTAGTATGAGGTTAGGAAATTGTTATAATGTTATCTAAAGATTTATAATTCATGCTAAAAAGGTTAAAGTGTTAACGACAACAAAAACAACGATACACGAGTCATTTTCCAAAAGCAGATTAATATTTGTTTCCCCTTTAGAGATAGGACACCGAGGTATGAAAAAGTTAGGCAACTTGCCTAGTTATGAGATGAGTCATTGACTGAAAAAGGACAAGTCCAAGCTATAGAAATCTACAGCATACTGGTGCAGCTCTATCATGAATATGAAGGGACTCCCAATGCAGGCATCCAAATGTGATGCTAATTGTCTGTTGCTTTCCACAGCTGTTAATTTTGGGGTGAGCGGTCATGCAAAAGCATGTGACTACCTCAACTATTTTTAACCGTGACTTTCTGTTTAATTTTTTGTTTATGAAATACCTCTATTTTGGAAGTTATTAACTTCTTACAAGTACACTTTTTCCTGCTTTCCCCTCCTTCCAGATGGGAAAGAGTCTAATACACAAGGTCAGTGACACTTTTTTGGACTATTCCAAAATTAAGCCCAGTGTAAAATCTAACTCACTTCTAAGAAGTCCTCTAATTATTTAGGCGCTGTGCCCTTCTCCACAGAGAGTAAAGACTACCCCAAAATACCTGCATCTCTCCTCAGCCCTCAGGACACCAGGATGCAGCAACTTCCACACTGCTGCAAGAAGAGAATGGGCAGTACCTCACCAAGAGCTCATTAAGCTGCATCCATAACAATAACTGGCTTCAGTAATGAAATTATAAAGCAGTCACAGCACATGTATTTTCAGAATATCAAGCTCGATTCAAGGCCAGTTAAAAGTAAGGAAGATACAAAGATTTAAAAATGATGGAATAGGACAGAAAAGTTACAGCTTATAAAAATAAATTCTGTCTAATAGAATTAATTAACACCTTTGAGAAAGGCACTGGATTTACACTGAAAAGTAATCATAGCAATTCACAGCTAGGTCTCAGCAACCATTAGGTCTTTATTGCTTTTGTCTTTTCACACAGCAGCAAAAATGTAAACTGCCTAGAGCTATATGCAGCATGATGGACAACAGACACCTGACTTCTCAATGAACACCACACAATGACAGTCACAATGAACTCTGGTTATTTTTCTCCCCACCAGCTTCCTCTGCAGCCTTAAATCAGGAGCATAAACTGAATAAAGCAAAATCTTCCAGTGAATTTGAAGCCCACAGCACATCATTGAAATTTACATACACACAAGCCATTAAGTGAACTCTTGTGATTAATTTAAAGGATGATGCATTCCATAAGGTAACTTCTTTTGTTCTTTAATAGTCAGTCAAATTGTAACAAACAGAATGTCACATATTTTGTACCAGAACTGAAGTCTAATTGGTAGGAAATGGCCCACAAAAACAGCTATAAAAATCTTTGCTGAGAAGTAGGGTGAGACTGCCAGGTTTTATGTGAGAATTGTCAATTGTACAGATTAGCTAAATGAGAATTTGAAAGGTTCTCCTGCATACAGAGTAGCAAATTATCAGCAAGGTTCCAGTGGACTTGGCTTTTTTTTTTTTCCTCTTTGCAAATGGTAGCAGAAACATCTAAGAAGCTATTCACAGCACTCAGATGTAATTTCAGGCGCACAACTGTGGGCCAAGTTGTGGAAGAAAAGCTGTGTCTTTTGAGAGCAAAATTTTGGGGTCAGAACTCTTTTTATCAGTCCTGAAAGGCTGGAATGCAAATGGTAGAATGTGCTGTGCAAATCCATTCCTCACCAAGCGTCCTACATAAAAGCCTTTCATGAGTTTGGAGATCGCCTCTGGGTAGAGTTCTTTCTCACTGTTTTCTCTTTCCCTTCACGTGCTTTGCTGTAACATCTCTGCACAAGTGCCTCAAACTGACATGCAACCTACAAGTCCTTGGGAGACTCAAACAGTCAAGGATGAAATGAGTGGAGGACTCACTTTTTTAAATAATTTTCACTTAAACCTCAGCAAAGATTGGAAAAAATAGTCTAAAAATAACATTTAACACATGGTTTGCCCAGTCTTACTACAGGGGAGCATGTTGAAAACGGAGAATGAAAATAATTGTCCCTACCAACAACCATTTGTTAATGAAGAGCTACCTATCCTCTTATTTTAAAAGCATATTTCACTGATGACTGAAGTTTTCTGTATGTTATGGAAAAACAGAGGTCAGCTGAAAAAAATCACACTACTGAGTACATTTTTATATGTTATACTGAGTTAAATAAGTGGTATTTAAAAAATCAGCTGGGATAGAGGGCACATTTTCTGCTCGAATAAAGTGATTTTCATCTACTGATTTCAACTACTTCATTAATACTTATGTCATCTCATTCACTACTGGAGGGAGAAGGAACTCCAGGCGCTCCAGGACTTACCAGCTTGTAGCCAAATTTGTTCCAGAGCTGTCCACAGCTGCATAGGTCCTTGCTTCATTGCGCTGCTCTGCATAGTTATTTCGGACATGGCCTGTTCCAGTCTTGATGCAGCAAGGGAGGAGGCTCGCTGTGATCCTATGGACCAAAGAAACAAGAACAATATGCATTTTATACTTCTTTGGGATATTTCTTTGCCCCATTAAGGCAGCCTTTCTGATAATCCACTCACTGCGTCAGTTTTATGTAATAAGAACTCCACTGAATTCTTGGGTGACCAACTGGAGAAACATGTTTTTTAACAGGTTAATTTACTGAAAAAACCCACTAAATTACCCAACAGCTGCAGCTCAAACAAGCGAATTAAGAGACAGACAGTAATTTCATAAAGGTCTGCTTAGCATTCATCAAGGAAGCAACTGTATTTTGCTCATCTGGAAAGCAGGACTCTACCATCAAATATTTCCCACAAATACTTATTAGTAACCCATTTTATAAGGACACTGTCCCCATACAATTACAAAATATGGCCAACTATGTAAAATCTTGAAAAAATAGTACAGCATTACAGAGTAGCTTGGGACCATTCACACAGCACACACATTTCAAGTGACATCAATATTGTTCTACTGGTTTAGAGGCAGCCTGGCTCATCATTTAACCTTGGGGAGCAGAGAGCTCAGTGCTTCGACTATATTAACCTTTAGTGTGAGCTGTAACATTTACGCAAGAATAAAGTATTTGGCACCCACATCTCTGGGACAAAACATCACATCAAAAGCTACTCCCAGGAAGAACGCATGGGCAGAGACCACATTCTCCAATACAGCAAGTGGGATTATACTGGTGAGCCGACATCTCAGAGGGATACCCAAGAGGATGGTAACAAAATAAGAAGCTACAAAATGAGATTTCAGAGATGGCTTTCTAAAGCTTTGTGAAATAAATATTTTAATATACATAGGTTTGATGTGATTTTAAGGTTGATAAACCCTTTCTCTGGAGAACTGCTGTGACTGAAGCACTTGTGTTGATTAGCATTACTCTTCAATCTATCCTTAGAGGCTGACCTTGTAGACCTCAAGATGCTGGAGTTAAAATCCTGCTTTTTCTCACTGCAGCCATTCTGAGGGGGCAGCAGAGCCTACGAACGGGTACTTGGACAAGCTGGGATGGCTCTGGGCAAGGGAAGGGACAGAAGGGCAAAAACCCTGTCACGGGGCATATGCATTAAGTGGTCTCTCTGAGATGGACAGCATGCTCTTCCAGCTGGAGTGTGCTGAAGAGAGGGCTGCCAAACCACATCTCCCCGCCAGCAGACCACCACCCGGGGCCAGGGCACCAGCAGGCGAAGAAGCGTGGTCCCCTGGCTGAGGTCCCCTGGCCAGCACTGAGACCCAGGGGAAACACATGCCCACCTCACACTCCTTTGACACCTTCGTGGCATGGGGCAGGACATGGCCCACTGCTTCTACCTAACCTGAGGCACGCCTGCCTCTGAGCGTGTCAAGGCTAGGAAGAGGCCGCAACTGCAACTCAAAGCCTAAAACTGCTAGGGGAAATATTTGTCCCATTATCTCACCGCTAACTAATGTCATTCATTTTAAGCACAACTTCAAAACAGGCCTGCAGCGCAGGCGCCTCCCACGGCTCCCTTGGAAAATGCAAATGTGCTCTTCCTAGATGCATTTCTTACATTCCTACATATTTTCAAAGACATTCCGGATCTAATGTTCCAAGAGATGACAGTGCAGCAATGCAGCAATTACGGCTTTAATGGTACAGTAAAAGCCATTCTGCTTTGCACCAAGAATTTATTGTATTTAATAGTTTATTTAACAGATCCACCTTCTGTTTCACTGCACGGAATTCCTCCCTCCTGCCCTGCCCACTCACACTTCTCTCTCCCCCCATCCCTCCCTCTACCTAGGAGAAATTTCACCCAGGAATTCAAGTCAGACAATGGTTGTTTAACACAGGGAAAACTACCAGGCACTCACCCCTGGCTATCCAAGACACAGACAGCTTCTTTGCAGTGCAGCAGCAATAAGAAAATGGCCATGTGAACAGCTAGTGATGCTATTTAGGAGCACTCTGAAGTTAGGGCAGACTTCCTGCCTAGGTTAGATTGGCAAACTTGGAAAAAATTACCTGGGCTTTGGGGATTTTGCAGTCACTCTAACCAGATTCTTATATTAGCACTCCTGATCATCTTAGTATGTTTTGAAAGCAACTTCAGTGTTACATTTCTCTGCCAAGACTGCCCTCTTTCAGAGAGGCTTTCTAGAGCAGTATTTCTTGCAAGCACTCATACATAATGCTGATCTGATTGCATTAGGTGGGCAGATGGGTTGGGTTGGTGTTTTTTTCACATCCCCTTTTCAGCATCCTTCGCAGACCTCAGGGAAATCCTCTTTTCCTTGCAACTCAATCTAAGAAGACTATGTCACTGTAAGGCACCTTTCTGCATTTTGGAGGGGTTCACACACTGCTGTGAGGCTGAACAGCCACTTAGGATCTATTGAAGCATCCTTCCCCCTCAAAGCAGGCTTTACAGGAATATCACTATTAGCTAGTTGCACTTGAAGGAACACAAGCTAGCTGCTCCTCTTCCCCTTCCTCATCAGCCAGGTAGTTGCCACGAGGGGACAGCCTGCAATGTGAGACTGATGTTGGCGAGTGCTGTGGGCTTCAATCTGCACAGCCATGAAAAGGGAACCCAAGTTACTTAGTAATTTACAGCAGAGGCTCTTTGCATTTAACAGCCTTTGGCATTCCAGTTCTCTGATGTTTATTTTCTTTTCCAATTCAACCTACTTGAGGTGGCAAACCACACTGGGCAGAGACCATCCGATCCCTTCCCATCCTGCCCAGCCTCAGACCAGATATGCTCCTTGTTCTAGACACACACATGCCAGATGAAAAGGCTCTCTCCATCCCAGCACATACCTGCACGTTTGCTACTGCTGTTCTTACCCATCTCTACTGGACTGCTCACAGGAATGCTCCTAAAAGCTTGTCTGCCCAAATAAACTCTCTAAGAGAAGGTTTTTGCCAGCTTGGCCCTTCTGGACTGAAAGAAGCTGAGCCACAGCTCTGAACCTCAAGCAAGCAATATAGTGACCCTGGGGGTGGACTGAAGGCTACTGGAGCCAGAACAAAGTATACCTCCAACACTCTGTCTCGATAGAGAGGAGGCAGGCATGTATCACGCCGGTATCACTCTGACCTCAGGGTGGCAGGGGGAGCCAGAAAAACTTGAAGAAACATTAAGGAAAAAAAAAAAAGTCTCTGAATGTCTCATTATAAAATATCTCTTGCTAAAGAACTGTACATCTTTATATGCTAAAAAAAAACCCCACAAAACCTGTCTCACAGAACCTTAATGTCATGCCTTAAAATCCATGCAAATGTTGGCATAAGAAGATATCACATCAATTTGTTACTTTAATGCAGTGTCTTTCTCTTTTTAACAGCTCCACTAGACAGAATATAAACTTCACATTTTACAATAAAGCCTTCCACACATTTTGGAAAGAAATCATAAAAATAACAAAATTGATTTTGTCATGATGAGCTCTGCGTATAAGCCATACAAAATATATCTAAATAATTTTAAAGCACCATTCTAGGGTTGTTATAAGACCAAGAAGGACCAAGTTTAATATTTTGCATCTATGAAAAAACTGCTATCAAAATAGAAATGTATCCCAGTAGATTTACTAGGCTTATAAGAAACATAGAATTCCCCAGCCAAAATCACTTCAGGCAAGAGCATTAGAAGATAAGACTAAAGCAGAAAAAGAATGAAACATCAAGGCAGCTGACTGATATCAGTGAATTTAGTTAGGAACACTGCTTCAGTTAGGAGAAGATGAAGAAAATAAAGAGGAATTAATCTTCCTGGCAGCAAACCTAAAATTCTGGCACAGCAAATAATCTCATTGTGGTCTAACTGAGGGCGAGGCCAGTGTCAAACCCGGCCGCAGTAATCTCCCCTTCAGTGAGGAGCCCAAAGATCACAGAGCGCCTGTGCATCACAGAGATACTGCCCCACGCTCCCGGGGGACTTCACGATGGAAACTGGAGCCTATTCTAGAATGATGCAAAAAAAAATTAAAAAATCAGACCTCCTCCCTCCTTCAAAGCAGCCAGCCACAGCTGCAGCTCTGGGAAGGCACAAGGGCAAGAGGGGATAGACCCATACACTCTGGTATGACCTCCTACTGTCTTCCAAGAGGATTCCAACCAGGACAACAGACCCAGCTGCCTCCTCTCTGCAGATGGAGAACAGCAGCACAGAGCAGCGAGCCACAGACCCTTGCTGAAAACAGCCAGCACCACTTCTGCACTAAGGCGGATGGTGTAATTTCAGTTCGAGCCCCCTCTTTATGTCCATCGTGGGCGCAACCGTGTTAGCATGGAAACCTGCAGTCTTGAACTGGAGGAGGAATACATTTCTTAGCTAAAACCAAACTGCCTTTGGTGAAAATCACTTTATGTGCATGAAAAGCTGGTTTAAAGCATGCACTTTATATTAATTTCCTCTTTCTGGCAGGCAGTACCATGGCACACAGCACTTTCTGATGAACTATAGCTGCTCCATTGCACGTTGGCTGCAAGAACTGGGCTAAGAGCAGGCTAGAACAGGTGCCCAACCCAGGTGCTTTTTGAGGAGGGCACTACACAGAGACCAAGCATGCCCGAGCTTTGCTGTGCCTCTGGAGGAGATGCTGCAGGTTTGCAGCAGAGGAATGAGCAGGAGGCAGGAGTCTTAGAAGGGTGGGCCTCCCAGCATGTCAAAATATTACAGGCTCTGCTAGTGATAATTTGGTCTCAAAATCTCAAACCATGCTGTGAAGTGGGTGTAGTCCACACTTGGCCCCACTCCTTACTCCAGACAATTACAAAGCAATGCAAGAGATCTCCAGAAGAGCATGGGATCCACACCCAGAATGTCTTTTACATACCATGAAGCACCAGCTAGAACTGGGGGGGCAGGGATCAGTCCAGGCTCAGCCCCACAGTCTAGGCACCATAAACCACTCACTGTTTCAGCAGCAGAATGGGAATTGGATGGGTAACAGAAGTACTATGCCAAATAATACCTTTTGGTTTTTATTGTGCATTGCTGATGGATTCTGAAAACAGTGTTTTCCAATCCATTTTCATATATTCACTAAAACTGGAAGTCCATTTCACCTCCAAGCATCAGGAATGACAGGGGTTATTTCACAAATCTTCACAATTATCAAAGTGGTGACTACCCTAAATGATTTTGCATCACCAGGAAAGTTTCATGTCATATCTACTCCCTTTTCCAGATAATTAGGTTGCCCAGGGAACTTGTGGATGCCCCATCCCTGGAGGTGTTCAAGGCCAGGCTGGATGGGGCTTTGAGCAACCTGCTCTAGTGGAGGTGTCCCTGCCCATGGCAGGGGGGTTGGAACTACATGATCTCTAAGGTCCCTTCCAACTCTAACCATTCTATGATTCTATGGTAATTTTTAATATGCCAAACAGCATATAGTCATTTAGCATATCCTCTTCATCTCTCTGTCCTGAATTTGGCCTGTTCTCTTTAAATAAGCCAAAGACTATAGAACACTGTCATATAAATGATGATGAAAAAAGACCTATACAAAATAGATACATTCATCTCAGCAAAGGGTAATAAAAGGGAAATTGAATAAAAAGATTAAAAATTACCTAAATGTGCGTATAGACTCAGTATGATTACAGTGTCATATATATAGACCCTAAGGGTTTAACACTACAAACAAAAGAGCAGACACGCTGAATAATGTTTTGATATTTGAATATTTGTATGCTCAAGACCTAACTTTGCAATGCTTTTTAACAAGTGGCAGGTGTAAATGGGGGTTAAACATAAATAATTTAATACAAGTCATGTACTAAACACATAATAACTTTTCCTCCATCTCACCCATATGTGCTGAATGTGTGATTTCAGTTCTATCAATTCCAAATGTTCAAGATTAATAATCAGTCAAACCCTAATTCCCTAGCATCAAAGCATGAGACTTATTTAAGTGTTAGGTATTTAAAAAAAAAAGAAGCTTTTACTTTCTTCTTATCCAGTTTCTGAGTCTCTAAGGTTCATTTTTTTTTGCAAGTGTTTATCTACATCCACAAGGGTAGAAAGTTGCTTCCCTAAAAAAATGGTTCAGAATTAAAAGGCAAGTTTCTCACATAATCATTTGATTTTGAGAGTTAGGGTTTTAAAAGAAGCACCAATGATCTAGAGAATTCTGATAAAATCACAAGTCAGCATCACTCTCTGAAAGCCTCCTTTCCCCTTCCTGCCAAGATTAGCTTTTATGTCTCAGTTATTTCCATCTGACTGTATCTGTTACTGTGAACATATATTTACGATATAATAAAGCATCACAAGGTTTATGTACAAATCCCAAACCAAATCACTTTCTAACAGGAATTGACACTCTCAGTTAGCTTTGCAAAACCACAATAATAACTGGCTTGATCAGATCATTTAAAAAAGTATTAAAGTCGTTGGGGAGGGAAGGGGTGGCAGAGAAGAAAGAAAGGGAAAAAAAGACTGAATTCATACAGTTCTTGCAGAAGTATTCTGAAGTCCCATTTAATACCTTTCATGCTTGTCTCACAGAGATTTGTAAAAGAAAGCAGAAACCCATATCTTTGTTTCATGCATGAGAAAGCAAAGGTACAGACAAACAACAGTAACACGTTCTGCAGCAGAGATGGCCCTGGAGACAGATCTGGACCTTGTGACCACCAGCAACATATGTATGAGTGCCCCTACCCCCCACCTGAAGAAAATAAAACATTCTTCTCTCAGAAAAGCATGCATTTGGGATGGGAAAGCACAAATCCTGCTTGCTCACCAGAATCGGTATCATGAGCATCCGGGAGTGTGAGATGCAGTCCATTATGCTTTTTGATCACCGGCGTTTCAGTCACACTACTTCCTTTCTCAGAACCACTGTAAAGAAATAAAACTGTGTTACCTGGCTACCTTTTAATGGAGAGAAAATGTGCTTCTTGAAGCAGGCAGCAGTCTCATCTAGCTGCCACTGGAACTGAAAACCCAAGTCTTCTGGTTTCAGGCAATTAGCTTCTTGAATGTGTTGTTTTAACACCCTCACCCTTCCAATGGACAGGAAGGATAGAACCAGTGACTAACAAGGCCTCCATGGTATGTGCCATTTGGCTCTTGGGGTTTTTGTAAACCACTGGACAAGGAACATGTGGGCAGCTACAAGCCAGACTAGAGGAGGCCAACCAGCAACCCCATGCTCAGGAAGAACTACTGTTCCTTGGGCTTGTCTGCAGAGGATTTGTTCACAGGTCTGCTATTCAGATCCTTATGAAACAGACCAATTACCACCTTCTACCCAAGTGCTAATTTCTTCATTTCAAAGGGATTATTTTCACCTCTTCCACCTTTGTTCTGTTCAAACAGAGGAGGAAGTTAAAAGCTACCACATAGCACCACTCTATGAAAGGAAGACTATCTGGACAGCTCTTCTGCTAGACTTCTGTCTTCACAGCAGAGGTCTTCCAAAGGGAACTCAAAAAAAAAAAAAGAAATTCATGTGCCTAATGAAAATCACTTAATGCAGATCTCCTGAGCCTTCCTGTCACCACAAAGTCTGCCATTCCCCCATCCCCCCCAGGATCAGATGGTGATGATATCTCCTCTCATCATCTATTAAAGGACAAAATATCAAAAGGAAAAGTGACTGCCCTGGCTACTTTTTCTGGCATGCTTCCAAGCCTGCGGATCAGCCTTTGGACAATATTCCTCCCAGGAAACAAGCTGTCACAGAGTCATGATTGCTATGGATGCCCCATCTTCCAGTCTGATTGATCTTTTGGTAGAGATTGCATAGGATTCCCTGGGATTTGCATTCATTTAACAGAAGAATTAGCTGGGGACTGCTACTTGGTTTTAAACATGATTATTCTGTTATCAGAGAAAACAACAGCATAAGATAAACCAAATCTTGACCTTCCCAGCTAACAATCTAGGACTGAAAGCCACTTACTGTCATTCATTATAGTGGTAATCATATTTACAGTAGCTAATTAACCTTTTACTTGCGCTTTGGCACCAAACATTACAGTTTCTGTTAATAGACCCTGAATTCTTGGGCATTCGACTGCACAAATCTCCAGCCTTGACTGGGTCTCCCTGTCTTCCATACTGGTTTCTGTGTTCCAATTTGAGACTTTGTCATGTGGTGAGGGAGACAAGGGAAAACTAAATTCCCTTCCCTGTGCCTCAGCCTTGCCTAGCCAGGACTAGCCCAAGTGTAAGTGCCCTGTCTGGGGGCTGCTACTGGAACTGTGGGGGCATTTCTGTCTTGTTGTGTACGCAGGAACATGGCAGCTGTACTTCAAAATGCTACTCCTGTGAGAGGAGCGCTGCTTTGATGCGGCAGCCATCACCATGAACATGGCTGAACACTGGCTTACACACCGTGCTCCTACACAAAAGACAGGGGAGGAGATCGGTGGATGGCCTAGGTTTGGCCACAGTAAAAACTGACCACAGGAGAGCAGCATTCAGAGAAGGCTTGACAAGGTGGTTTCAGTTAACAAAATGCACCTCAGTAGAGCCAACAGCATGGCTTCTTAACTGGGAAAATAGACTGAAATCTCAGCCTGAAAACCAAGTAGACTGCATTAGGCAAAACAGCCACTCCCAACAGCTTTATTTGTTATGCTGGAGAAGGACTGAAAATGAACTGCTCCTTCAAAGCTGCAGCACGAGACCTTCAGCCAAGAAAGCTTTTCCATGCACCACGGAAGGGACAGAAGCCAGATGATTTACCTTCCACATATGGCACTGGAAAGGCTGACAGTGGGATGTGTTGCCACTCCACTGCCCATGTTTTTAAAAGGTAGTTGAGACAGTGGATAAAATGATGACAAAAATTGCTGAAGAAAATGATTGTGAGAGACTGCAGAGGCCCCAGTTTATCAGAGAGAAGACAAGAGGAGACTTGAGCATGGCATCAGAATAGCTGTCTGGGGAGAAAATATTGTGCCCTGAAAGACTCTTTAGTCTAGCAGAGTCACAGTAAGATTGCAAAACCAGAGAATTTAAGCCAAACAATGCAACCAAATGTAACTAAAGGGCAATTTAAGTGTGTGGGCAATTAGCTACTGATTGAACAGAGTGCTGGGTACAACAGCTCTCAACTTCAGGTAAATACAGCCTTCTCTTTCTAAGAGGCACTAAAAAATATCTGTGGAAAGTCTTACAGACAAGAATTCCCCTTAAGTTCCTTTGCAAGCCCAACCCGGAATATTTCACATACTTGTTAGCTGATAGTACTGCAATTTGCTTAATACAAGGGGCTTCCTGGGTCACCGAATCTAGTCTAGAACTGCAGGTGCCAAGCTCATTCTTGTTGCCTTGCAAGCAGTACTTCCCAATACAAAATGCTTTATGAAGTATTTTTTGAGAAACCCAAAAACACCCACTGGGAATAGCACTGAAATAAACATTAGAGTTCCTATGAGCAAAAGCAAAGCAATTTGTTTTGTTTCGGCTTCTATGGCTAAAGCTTATCAAAAGCCTCTAAAGCTATTGCATCTTGGGTTTTTAAGCATAACAGCCAAAGCACAGCTTGGGATTCGACTGCAGTCCAAATATGCCTGTCTGTTTTCCAATGTACTCTCTTTCAGTGTCAGACTTGCAGCTCCCTCCCCTGTGAGAATAAATCTTACTCAGTCCTAATTGTTCAACATGGATTTGATCAGCTTCACAAGGACTACTCATGGATATAAAGATAACTCATGTGAAGGTACATGATTGAATCCTTAGCTACAGACTAAAGCCTAAGGAAATCAATGAATCCAGCTTGTAACAGATCACTTCTCTGCTGCTATGTAAATATCTTGATTTTTGTGTTTGGTCTGCTGCTCATTAGCTAAACCAACAAGGAATTACTAATAATCCCTCAAGGACAACTTGTATATAGACATGCATCATTCTGTACATATGCTTCTGGTGTTTATAAAGCTTATGTAAATGCATACAGAAATTGGGGAACAATACAAGCTACATCAGTGTGCTGTCATGACTATTGCCATCAAGTATGCTGTCCTTCCGATCAAACACCACCTGTACAGATACTACAGGTGATAGATAAGCAGAGTTTTGGGATAACATTCTCAAGACAGTTATACAGTGGTAGCATGACTGGGACAATATCCAAAGGGTGTGCAAAGGAAGAAAACCCAACCTGGTAACTTTCACACTTTCTAAACTTTTTCTTTTGGAGGGGAAATAGATGAGAGGGAGGGAAAAACCAGGCAATCTAGCACTGTTTAAATGCAGATTTATTAGGATGGGAAGGAAGAAAGATGCTACATCCTTCACTCCTTTCCTTGCCCAGTTAGCAACAGGCTATGCGACTGGCATGCAACCACAGCATATGACAGAGACTTGGATGAGTGCCTTTCCTTGGCTTACTCAGTTCAGGACTGTATCACCCCCACATATTCCTGGGTGGTGCCAACTACTGCAGACTATGAACTGGTGCTGATTGATGCTCAGACTATTGAGAAAAAAAAAAATAAATCTGCCTTCCATTGTGGATATCTGTATATGGATAGAGATGTTCAGACATTCAGATCAAAAACTCTCAAACTGCTTCTTCAATCTTAAAATCTTGAGATTTCTTTTTTTTTTAAATCACATCTAGAAAGATTACTTATGTTTCTTTTTAAATAGTGACGTTTATTACCATTTTGCAAAATAACCAGTATACAGACAATTGAAGAAGATAACTGTCCATTAAGAAATCTGAACTTGTAGGAGAAAGCCTACCTGTGCTGCAAAACATTATATACCATCTGCCACATCTGCAACATATGTCTGCATGTCACCAGAGCCTCTTCAGGTCCTTTATGTATCCATTCCAGTTTTACTTTGGTGAAGAGTAAGCTGCAAGATGAAAAAGAGTAACTGCTGTTTTATTGGCATCTCATAAACGTGGAGCATCAGTATCACTCTAGCGAGATCCTGGCAGCCAGCATTTTTACTTGCTTTGTATGTGCAGCAATAAAAGAAAACACCGTAGCACAAAACATTTCATTTGGCTCAACTTTGATTCCCCACAAGGACATGAGAGGATTAACAATATTCCTCAGCTGCAGTCAAATCTGCGTCACAAAGCTGGCAGGACAGTGTTAAAAGCAATGCATTGCAAAACTAACAAGGTGAAACATACAGTGAATCTCATTTTATTTTGGCCAGCATTAAAAACAGAATAAAAAGGAATTGCCAGAATACATATGCCAGACTGTTTTCTTAGTTTGGCATCTTCCTATAGCACTGGCTTATATAATAAATTTCAGGCAAAATACTCAACACACTTAATATATGCAGACAATTATGCAATGCCTCACAGGAAGGAAACACTTTTTCTTAACCCCGGCTGGCAACCATCTCATGCCCCTAGGCGAGAGAGCTGATAGCCCTTGTACATTCCTGTTCTAGGTAGTGTAACTGCTGCTACTATTCTTATACCTAGAGAATACCTACTTGCACAGACCACTGGAATTCAGCAGAATTAGGTCAAGCAGAGGTTAGAAGGCAGATTAGGCAATGACGAAACCTACCACTTGCTGCTAGCATGGCTTTTAACACCATCCTTCACAGTACCCATTTTATTTTTTTTAATTGCCAAGATAATTGAATTTATTTCTTATTTACGAATGTAAATTCATTTCTCTGCTTTAAATGTTTGCATGTAGTCCAAGATCTATACATGTTGAATTAGCTTGATAAGGCTAGCAATTAATCCACTGGATGCACATATATGTACATACATGCATACATTAGCAGCTGAATGTTAAAAATCCTAAAACCAATTTGGTGAATGTGACCTGCAGGCTCCTGGGAAACCCAGCAACTTCAGAAAGAGACAACAACCACTGCGCAGATGATGTTAGAGAAGACTTTACAGCTGAGTAAGAGATCCTTCACTTGCAATAATTAGAAATGTGCAGCCAACATGCTGTGGTGCGTATCTACAGTAATGAGCTGGTAGTCCCATTCTGCACTAACAAACATCGGGGGGTTGCGGTGGGGTTTTTTTTGTGGGGCTGGGAGGTCACCAAAATGTGACCCCACAAGACAAGCATTCAACTAAATTCCCAGTTTGTCTCAATACAGACTGAGGCTAGGAAAGGAAGGCCAAGATTCATAATCAAGGGAATCTGTCCTTTACTATTTTATATCTCTATCTTTCATTTTCTTGTTACTGATCTGAGCAAAACGCTAATAAAAACATCCCCTGCTCCAGGGATGACCCCCTCATGATTCAGGTAGTTATTCTGAGGCTACATCCATGGACTGATCAAAGAATTCGCTGGGACAAAGAATATAACAGTGAATGCACTCTTAAAATAAAAATGAAACTGAATTCAACAGAGTGCTTAACAATGGAAACTGGACAGTGATGCATTCTGTATCTCTTAGTTAACTGAGCTCATAAAAGCAAAGCTTCTTTTAATACAACAGAATATAGAATTAATCGCTTTGGAGCAAGGAATGTATATTGCACTAGAAAGATGGAAGGTTATACTCTGTAATGCAACAGGGTATAGCTATAAATAAAAGATAACTTCATGAATGTGAAGTTCTTGAACAACAATGCAGCCAAGAGGCTAAGAAATCCTTAGTATCCTTACATGGAAGCAAAATCAAGAAGGAGCTAGAAGATGTGGTCACTCCTTTTCACAGCATCAGGAAAACACTTACTACAATCCTGTTTCTAGTTCTTGCTCTTCAAGTCCAAAAGACTCAGAAACAGGTTATGCAAATAATCTCAGGGCTAGAAAAACGTATTTCATCAGAGGCTTAAGAAACTCAGTTTATTTGGTTTAACCAAGAAGCAGCAAAGAAATTATTTTACTCCAGATCTACATAGAGAAGTATCTAATTGTGAGTCTTTGATCTAAAAGTCTTTGTATCAGAAAATCCAAGGATTTGTTGGAAGCTGAAACTAGCCAAATGGAGATTTGTAAGTAAATGCTGACACATAACTATTAAAGCAAATAATCTTTGCAGCAACTACCTTGTGTGCGCAGTAAATTCTATAGTCTTTAAAGCCTTTTCAGCAAGACAAGGATATTATCTGGAGAGCAATGCTAATGCACAAATAAAAGCTATGGGTTTGATGCACAGGTTCGTGAAAGAGCTGCTTTATACTGCGCTGCGCAGAGGGGTGAGACTGCATCATCACCTTCCTTTTGGCAAATAATCTATTAAAAATATTCTACCAGTCCAAGAAACAACCACACTGAACAATCTACGCTACCTTAAGCCTATGGAATGAAAGACCTTCTAAATCACTGTATGACCCTCCTTGCAGCAGAAGAGTGGTAGTCAAGAAGCCCAAGGTCTAGAGAAGAAAATAGCAGCATTGCATCCCTAAGTAACTCCACACTTTTGAATACTGGGAGATACCATTCTTAATATTAATGAAATAGAAGAATATAGGAATGAAGAATCTGTTAAGAGTCAAACTACTATACAGGAGGGATACATTAAGGGTTCTTCCTCCCTTTCACGTTAGTAGGGATATAGATGGCTTAGTTACCTGTAGGCAATTAAAATAATTATGTAATATATTTAAACATTGCAGTTAAACCATAAAAAGACAAATGCATTAAGTTCTCTCCATCACTCTGATGCTTAGCGTATACGCTGAATATACATCAACTTCTTTGGATAAAGATGTAAACTAGTAAATAGTAATAACTAGTAAAACACATGAAAAAGCAAATCCCTCACAAAAAACAAAGTCTCAGCAGAGTATTATCACCAGTTGTACAGCACAGGCACACAAAGTTTAAAAAAAAAAAGAAGAAAAAATGATAAAACTTTAGCAATTGTCTGCAGTGCAACATTACCAGATCTCAGAGATACCAGGTGCTGTTTGCTGTTGTGGTAATTCACCTTTGGAATAACACTATTCATGTTATTGTACAATAATAGAACGAACCAAACCAAAAGGTAAATGGGAAGAATGTGACAAAAGCACTCAAATCATACTGACAACAGTAGTAGACAATGCAATTAAATATAATAATTAAAAGGTGGAAAGAAAACAAGTACATTAGGCTGTATGTGCAATATGCTGTTTTTCTCAGTTTCTAATAAGTTTTGTAACAGCAAAATCAGATAAATAAAAATATAGGGAAAACATTGAAGTAGGTGACAGTTTCACTTATCATTTTATTAATGAGATAGCACTCTTGTTACAAATAAATCTAATGGGTATTGTGTCATACAGTGTCTGCGCACAACAAGCATAAATATAAATTATGTATTACAATCTCACCTTATATTTTCTTAATATCATTTTACTGTACTTTTGTATGATGCTTATAATATTAAGCAGAGCAGACTCTTAAAAAGATTCAGCATGCAAAAATAGCCTCAAGATTATCAATACAGTCATTGTTAATTCTATTAGCTTCTCAAAATGAAAACAGAGTGGTTTGGGCTAAAGCAAACATATGAATTGCTATTGCATAAGCATAGGAAAAGAGAGCAAAAAATCCACAAATCATTCTTGTAATGTGGATAATTCCAGGGACAGTAACAATGGAAAATAACCAGTGCTTATTCTTGATATTGGATTCTAAACTCTCTCTCAGTATGCAAAGGCTTCTCCTCCTCGATGTAACATCAGGTTACTGCTACAAGCAAACATACATATCTATCACAGTAACATTATCTCTGGCAAATTAAAATCTGTATATGGTTGACTTTGCTGCAATATGAAGCTCTGAAAATTCAAAATTAGGTTTCCCGAGTATCAAAATTTCTTTAGTAGTATAAATTACATAAATATCACTATAATGTGCTATGCATTGTCAAAAAATAAGTGACTGGAATACTGGAAGGCCTATGAAAATTTTCAGTAGAAAGGAAGCTAATTTAGTTGATTTCAGGAGGTATTCAACATTTGTTGTCATAAAGACTGATTTCTGCTTCTGAGACTTACCAGGTCTTAAGGTGTGGCTAAATACATCTACTTTGCCCTCCTGAAAGTCTTTTAATCCTACATGGCCAAATGCTCAGCCTTTAAATTCTTTAATACTACTAATGAAGAAAAGAGGCAGTTCTTTCCTATCATTGACATCTCATTACTGAGGTTTAATAGTTAATGCTTATTATCAGAAGGTTTCACACGTGCATGTCATATACAATGAATGCTTATAAGCACATCTGTGGAAAAGTTGTAAATTGCTAAATTTAGTAATAACCTATTGACTCCTTTATAAATGCTACAGGACTACATAAAGATTTATTAATTAATTATTGGGACTTTTTGTAGTCCTGCTTTAAAATTGAGATTTTAGTATCAAATGTAGCCCTTTAACTACAAGTTGTTACAACATCCAACGGGATCTCCATGCCCTATCATCTGACAGGTAATAAATAATGCTAATACTATGACAAACAATAACACATTCCACTCCTTTCAAGTTGAGAGACTAAATTAGGAATAATGAGTATTATTTAGTTGAGTATCTATATGTTTTGCCATTCACTGGCTGCTTATAACCCCACCACTTTTTCAGAACTTGTCAGCAGCTGCTCACAGATCTTCAAGCTTTACCAGATCAGGGCCATCATTCCCCAAAGTCTTTCATTATTAACCCAGATTTGCCTACCTACACTGAAGCACTGGGTTATTTTAGATCTTTAATACAAAAGGAACCAAAACAAAACACCAAAACCAGCAGCAGTATGTCCCAATTCACAGAGACAACTGTGTACATTAGCATGAAGATACTGAACTTCTGCAATTAGTATCGGTACTTTGTTTGTTTCTTTCAATAAATGACAGGATGTGTGTCCCTGTTTGTGTGTTTACATTTACCTGGAGAGAGAAACCAGAATCCTAGTCACAGCTCCAAGGACAGCAAATGCACTTTATCCAGCATCTGACTGATGGGGTGTTGGAGCAGCATCGAAGTGCCACTGGTCCAGCTCACCCTCCTACTTCCTTGAAGCTCATTTAATATTTCACATCAGCTCCAATGAAAAGCAGCAGAATGCCATGACCTGGGTGGTAAATGACCCAAGGGTGCTCTCTGAGGAACTGGAAGGCATGGATTCAAACCCCCAATGCTTTGATCACTGAACTCTTGAATTAGTTTTTTTCCTCTTTAAGGTAATATATGGAAAAGGAGGATACAGGTGGATATAAACTGATCTAACAGAGCTGGAAAGAGGATGGAGCAGATAAGAAGAATGATCAAACTTTTGGAAAGCTTTTGATATATGGAAATAGTAAATAGACTTCTCAGCCTGGAAAAAAGGCTGAGAGGAGATGACAGATTTATAAATTCATGAATAGCACGTAGATCAGGAAATCAAAGAAGTCTATGTTGTTTCAAATGAAAGAAGTAACGAATATCCAATAAAGCAATCAAGCAGCGGATTTAAAATGAGCAAATGAAGTGCTTTTTCATACAACACAAAAAGTAAAGTGCAAGCCCCATTGCTACAGGATGTTCTGGAGCAGACACATAAATAGGTTCAAAAAGGGATTAAATAAATTTACGGATGACAGGCCCATCAGGGGCATTAAAGACAACCTAATGCAACCTCTGACTCCAAAAGCCCTCTGAACCACACAGATGACAGAAGCGGGGATGACACATGAGGGGTGGGATCATCCTACTGCCACGTTTCTACATGCTTTTTCCTGTGCACTCACCAGATGCTCTGCTGAAGACAGACAAGCCCTTAGTTTGATCAAGGCAGGCCATTCTTACATTTTGATACAGCAGAAATATGATGGTAACCCATGTTCCTTTTATAACCCAAATTGTCCGGTCTTGTTTTATCTGCCAGGATGAGAAGATGGTGTATCTGGAACTATAGTATCTTCACAGCAAATTAGCTGCTCAGTTTATCAGTTGCTGAGTTTAGCTTCAGTGTGAGTCACCAATACAAGCCAATTAGTTCATGTATATTCTTTCACCATAACCATTATGGTTTCATTAACCTTCCTTCAACACCTGCTAAAGCCCTAGTCCTGTTATCAATAAGAAAGTTGGCAAAATTGGAAAGCTGCTTTTAATCTGCATTTTTGTTGGAAAAAATCAACATCAAAGTTGCTGTCTTCTCAAATAACTCAGTGCTTCTTGCAGTCTCCTGACATTTAAGGGCACATTCTCTAGTTAAATTAATGCCAGCAGCGCTGACTGCAACCTCCCTTTATAACTTCACGCTGTGCCATGTTATCTATTACTTTCCCTACGAAAATAAATTGATCATATACTTTTACAGGTGTACAGTGCTGCTTTTTTTTTTTTTTTTTTTTTTTTTTAAATGGCTCACTGGCCCAATATGAACAAAACATAAAAACAAGCAGCCTGGTAGCATGTCCAAAGAACTGTTGACTTCATCTTCCCAGCCCAGGACAACTAGCAGTGGTGACATCTCCTTTAGAAGAATGTCCTGCCCAGAGCCCCAGTCTCATATCACACAGCTGTTCTGCTAATGTTGCTCCATGAACTAGAGCTGCAATGGCACAACACAGAATGAGAAGGGCTTTCAGAGACCACAGCCCAACCTGACAGACTGCACAGCAAAAACAAATGAGCAGCTGCTGGCAGGGCTTAGCGCTGGGTATTTTTTCCTGTAAGCTGTGGCAATCGCCTCATGGGGCTTCCTATCTGCCAGTGAAGGCCCTGCAATAACCTATGTTGCCTATCTCTGCAGGGACCCAAACGTCACCTCCCAAGACAAGCGTGTCTACAGGCAGTCTAGCAATATCTGGCACCTATTTCAGTACTTAGTTCCATCAGGTTCACTTGTGATGCAGAGGGCAAACATGAGTCAATATTGATGCAGCCCATCCAGAAACTGCCACTTACATTGGAGGAGGCCTTGTAACAAACCCACTTTGTCCACTAAACCCAGGCGAGTTGTCACTTGAAGGAAAAACAACAACGATATAATAGTCTGCTTGTTACCAAAGACAGGCCTCTGCTTTCCTTATAGCCATACACTAACTAAAATGTTGTTTTCTTCCTACTAACCTTCTTAGCTGTGTGAGAAAATGGTTAGTCACTGAGCTGACAGTGATAAAGATGGGAAAACAAGAAGCAGTTTATCACTTCAGGGTTCTCTCACATGTCAAAGTATGTACTCCTATACCAATTAAGACAGAGCTGTGGCTACTTCAAGGAACACCTTTATCATCCTCAAGGAGCTGGCAAACTTAGAGGAAACTTCTACTGTCCTAAGATGACTCCATATCTTAAAAGGATAATGTGAGAAAGGGTATCCCTACCTAAATGACCACCAAGACACTCACGCCTGCACAGAAGTGTTTTGCCAACACTGCAAAATTTAATACACATGTGCAAAAAGGGGCTATTCAGTCATCCTAATGAATATGTAAGTCCAGGTGGAATAATGTATTAAGTAGGTGGAATTATGAGAAACTTTTATGTATAAATAATGGGTGAATATCCCCCATAAGTGTGCTAGATTTGCGGATTTCCACCTAGAACCTGATGTTGAATAAAACCCTATCTCCTCTCTAAATGGCTTCTGGTTTTGAGAGCTTTTATTTCAGATAGCATGCTGAAAGAAAAAGCATGCTGATTTGCTGGAAAAAGAAAAAAAAAAAAAAAGCACTGAAAGCCTTGCTTGTTTGCACCTTTCTTCAGAACCAAGCCACATCTAGTCATACTCAAGAAAAGAAGGCATAAAAAAAAGGGTGATCAGAATTATTGTTTCCTTTTCTCTTAGATCATTCATTTTGAATCCCAGACTCATGGTATTTTGCTTTTTGTTAAGAATGTAGGAATCAAGTTAATTGTCAGCAGAGCTGATAAAACTCCTTCTCTCACCCTGTGAGAGATCTTTTGGGTGATACACCTGCGAAGCGTTTTTATCTTCATCTCACCCTGATGAGGAACTGACAACAACAGGATTTTATACCATCACAAATCATATGCATTTCAGTCCATTTCTCATCTGAATAAAGACAAAAGTAATTTTTGCAGAAAAATCTGGAAAAAAAGTTTTCAGTTTTGCTATGCAGAATGCTTACATCAATTTTTTATACCTAATTTCTCTCTGTAAGGACTGTGCATTAGACGTTTTCTTACAACACTTCAGAAGACGTTAAACTTAAAGAAGTTTAATTTGCAAGTGTCTGTTCCCCCAGTCCCCCACCCCCCAACTGTTTTGTGAATTGTTTTTTCTCCAACTACACAGAGTACTCCCCATTGCACAGGACACTTCATGAGCACATATGGAAACCACGGCCAGGTCTCAAGCATCCAAAGCAAGGAGCTCAGAGGTCTACCCCTTATTTAATTTCAATCCTGAATTCAGCAGGAGTTCAATGCATAACTTCTCCAGCAATTCTGAGCCCCAGCACTTAAATTCAGGTGACTCTGTGGTGGAGTATCTAATTTGTGGGTGGAAGCAGACACCTTCATGACAATGTGCAATCTCGGCAGCATACAGGAAATGGTGGTCCACTCTCTTTTGCCTGTGGTGGCAGTGTGGCCAATAACCTATAGCGTGGGCTGGGGACATGGGAGAGCTGTGCTCCATTTCTTGCTCTCGTATGGTCTCTTGGCCAGTCTTGGGCAAGTCACTTCAGCTTCCTGTGCTTCAATTCTTCTAACTGCAGAGCAGGTAATGGGCATGGCATTTGCAAAGCATTCAGAGAAATAGATTCCTCATCATCACCTTCCCCATATGCTTTACATTTAACCTCTTAATACTGGTGCTTTAAACTTCAGAGTTATTTGAGGACAGGAAGGAAAGCAGGTTGAGCTCCTATTAATTGACATAACTTTTAAAACATTTTCTCATCTGTTGGGCTCGATTCCTCAGAATTTCATCAGATGTGCCCCTGGGTAAATCCAGCCAGCCCTGATTAAATGGGAATTCATTCGGAAAGATAGAGCTGAGAACTATTGTGCTGTCACAACCACTGGAATAACTCTTGATTTACAGAAATGGAAAAGGAAACCAGGCCTAGGGTCTCTAATTGCTGAGCTGAGATCCTGTCAGACAAGAAAAGAGCACTAACTGGACAAAGCTGAAGTCCTTCATATGCTGCCCCCCTTCCTGACCCCAAAGACTGCAAAACTGGATCCTTCACTTACACTTCTTAAGTGTTGTGTTTTTCAGAAGAGCTTCTAAGACATGCAGTTTAGACAGCTTTTAGGGGAAAGGTTACCAGGACTCTGGCCAATAAAGTAACATTCAGCATTCACCTTCAAGTCACCTCAATATGCAACCAAGAACACAGCTTCTGAAAGATATGTCAGAATATGTGATTCACATATTTAAAATAGAGTGAAATATCTTCTAATTAACCCAGTGTCAAGGTAATAAAAGGTGATAGCATACTCATATTATTGTATAAATTATGCAAAAAAATACAGTAAAGCAGACACCACCCCCCAGGATTAATAAAACTTTTTTACCCAACTTGACATGAAATCTTACATGTTACTGATACTTAGAGCCAACAGTGTGAAACTGAATCATACCCCCCCCATTAGTAGTATCTAATTCTAATTTATTAGAATTATATATTCTAATATATATATTATTATATAAATATAAATATAGATAAATATAATTAGTATCTAGATTCTAATTAGAATCATACAAAATGTGGCTTTTGTAAAAAACCAAGGGGATTAGTGTAGAATAAGCTTTTCTTTTTTGAAATGCATTACACAATGTTGTTAAACAGAACTCACTCTTTCTATCGTTTTATTTTGGAGGTAATATAATTTATGCCACTTTGGCACTACTCCAGCAAAGCACTTATAAAAGATCTTCATCTTTAAGCATATGACTAGTCCTGCTGAAGTCAACAAAAAGTCAATTATTCCTCTACTTAAAACTAAGCATATGCTTAAGGACCTTGGTAGGTCCAGCTCTTTATGAAGGGAAGGATTAGAAGAGTCTCTTCTAACTGCGCAAACGTTGAGTAGCACAGGAAGGACCAGAGCCTGCTGATATTCAGTGTTACCTACATGTCTCAGCAGAGGTGAAACACAGAAATCCATCTGCCAGACACCACCAAATTTCACTTCAGGATATCGGTTCTGGGTCACGTGTGGGCATGTTTCAACCTGTGTTCTGGCTAAGACAACCCTCTATATAGTTACAGCAGTTCAGAGGTAGTGCTTTTTATAAGATGAGCTTGTTCAGTGAGATATGGAGGAGCAGGTTTCTATGCCAGCCTGAAAAAAGATGGGGAAAGACATGGTTAAAAGGTGAAAGAAGTAAAGACAGAAAAAAGCTCCTTCATTTCAGAAAAAAACCCACAACTGTGTTGTGGTAAGTAGATTGAAAACTGCTAGCTTCACAAAAGAAAGTCCTAGAGAAAGAAATGGATATTTTGCTAACAGCAGGAATCATATTTGTCAAAGTCTGCAAAGCAAAACCATGATGTAATTGCAGTCTGTGTTAGCACCAGTGCCAGCTGAACACAGTTAGCGTGGTAACAGCATGATGAAGACACAGGAGCATGACCTTTAAGGCAGAGCCAGTGATTGGCATACAGACCCGGGGCTGTACTTCAACCCCAGATGTGCTGAAGATCCGGTTATTGCCGTTCCACTCAGTCCTTCACTGGCAGCATTAAGTTAACCTAACAAACCCTGCACTTACCATTTGGCTCGACACAGCACACTGACTTACAAAAATTAGACAAAATTATATTCATGCTAGGGCTGGGTTGCTTTTTCACCACAGACAGTGGTTTTGGAGACGCACTGCATTTCCTTATAAAGTTCCTTCATCCTGTACAAAGCGAACTGCAGGATCAGGACTTGTAGCCCTTAATCTCTGTCAGGTTTGAGACCATGCAGACTGGCTTTGGCAATGATGGCACTTTTTGTTGTGTTGTTCCCCTCCCACACAGCACGGCTCTCCTACAGATCTCAGACCAGCCAGCTGAACTAATCCTCATGGCTCTCCTTAACCACTACTCTGAGACAAAAATCAAACTCGGGCTACAACAGTGAACAGCTCTATATGCTGCCAGTTGTACTGAAAGGGGTCACCATGATTTAAATACACACTGGAAGCACAGTCCAACTGATGGCATTGTTTAGTAAATCCAGCTTCTTCAATATATGT
Source organism: Scolopax mira (assembly GCA_004320125.1). NCBI lineage: Eukaryota > Metazoa > Chordata > Aves > Charadriiformes > Scolopacidae > Scolopax > Scolopax mira. The sequence continues at coordinate 105,585 of BJBW01000225.1, forward strand.
AGAGACACTGTTCTCCCAGTTGAAGTACGTGTGCAGCCACTTAAGCATTTCAGTTTAACCTAAATATTTTTTGTTGCCTTGGCACAAATATAATTACACATAAAACAATTCTTCGGATTTTCTTCCTAAAAAATTCCCAACTATACACATCAACCCAAGGATGCTGCCTACTTACAGAACCCAGTTCTGCAGCTTGCATCCTTGACTACTGCTTCAGCACAAGGTTTTGCTAACAGAGAGCTGTGCCCGGTTCATCTGAACATTGACATAGTTCAGGATCTTGCAGGCTGTATTTTAAATGTGAAGCTTCATTTCTAAGCCTTGCTGGAAACAGTGATTTCACTGTTGCACGTATGACTCCAGCAGGTGCACCTTATACTGTACAAATAAGCTGAGTCACTGCTCATGAGTAACAAAGAAAAATCACCAGTCTCTCAACCTGTCAGAAAGACCCAACAAATTTCAAATTAGAACTGCCAACAAAAACCAAAAGCCTCAAGAGAAAGGTGAGAAATATATGTACAGTTAAAAAAAAAAAAAAAGAGAGAGACTCCATGGCAGATTGAGCCTAAAATCAGATTAATGGATTATTTTTCTGCAATATCTATTACACCCCAATGTGACAGATCTTCCAGATGTGCTGACAAAAGATGACACAATATTATAGATTGCAAGCACTCCATGTGTGATTAAAGAAAATCCTTTTGGAAAACATGCGCAGTTATTACATTTCAAACATCCAAAAATAGTAATATTTGGCCTTCTTTCAATAATAGCCTGAAAACACACCTCACTGCAAATACAATTTAAATGCTGAATGGAATAAAACAGGCTTGACTGTTGAAAAACAGTCTCATTCATACAGTACAGGGCAGGTGATAGGATTAGTGGTTTTAGATTTACTTTTGGATTCTTCACCCACAGACTACTGGAAGGCTTTTTTTTTCTTTTCCTCCTTTTTTTGAGAAACAGTCCAGCACTTAGCAACCACTGACCTTTACAGATTTTTAATGCCACAGTGCTTTATAAAACTGAACTCTGTTCCAAAATTTAGAGCTAACAGCTGCCATGAAACAGGTAAAAGGACATAAACATTCAGGGCCAGACAGTCAGCTGAAGGCAATCTGCTCTGTTCAACTGAAATGAATGTATTTTTGCCTTTTTAAACTAGCCGAGGGTCTGGCACTCAAGCTCCAAGTTAGAAAGGTTCAGGCAGGCTTACTTCAACTCCCTAAAAATGACCATGCATCAGATAAACCCAGAAATGAAGAACAGGGTCAGTGTGGTTTGATCAGCTTGTACCAGCTGACTTCCTACTTTATCCCTTTAAAGTAAACCATTCGTTTGCACAATTCTAGCCCGCAAATTTAAAAAAAAAAAAAGAAAAAAAAGAACTGAGTTGCTTGAAACATTCTCAATGACTCACACACACAAAAATGAAATAAAAAACCGCTCAGTTCTTCCATAGGGATCCTGCAACTGAAGAAATGAACAGAAGCGATGACGAACAGCAAACCCCAGCCTTTCAAGAGAAAAGCTTTATACTTTCCCTTCTCCTTTGTGGCGAGAAACCCCATGTGGAAAAGCCTGGCTTCTGCAGGGCTGCCAGCTGTGCAGGGCTGCTGGTCCTGATTTGGAGCAGCCCTGCAGCAGAGCTGCATCTCTACATCTCAGCCAAAGACAGGGACAGAAAGAGGCTGGAGTGAACTCCTTCATACCCGCTCCTGCTGACCGGACACAATGAAATCCCCCTGTTTATTCTATTTCATGGATCTTGTTAATTCAGGACAGAGCTCTCTGCAGAGTAAGAGATCAGAGCACAGTAGGATAAATCAGAAGTGTGTATTTATAATCTCTGCCTTCTGATAAGTTAGCAGCACGTACCAGTTTTTCCTTGAAATAAGTCTGAAAGGGAGGAACAGATGTCAACCTGAAAGCATAAGAGTATTATAACTGTCCTGTGTTTTATCATTAGGCACAAACGCTTTGCATTTATGTATGTCTCTTCCCCTCTTCAAAGGCCATTGTGCAAGCCAGCTGTAATGGGGAGAGCACAATCTAATTTCTGTTTCCTTTCCTTTCCAAGACAATATAATCGAAACACAGGTATAGTGTTTCTCTCCATTCTCACCACGCTAAAGGCACTGTATTTGCATTATTATGTCCACACCTTTCCTGAAGTACCTTGCTGAAAGGATATCCAAAGTCACTGTGCACAACTACTTACTCCAAGGCAACTGAAAGTGCTCGGGCTCTCTCCTGACCTGATTGGTAGTTTTGCCTCCGGAAAGCTTAACAGAGCCTGTCATTATGTATGTGATATATCCTACCATAATTAATTCCCTCAGGGGATGACATCCAGAGGAAGCACAGTTCAAATACGCAGCACACACCTGAAATTTGACATTTTGAATCAGATTCCCAACACCAAGATGCATCCATGGAAGATCTAACACTTTTATTTTCCTCAACTGTAAATAATGGCATAAACTAAATCCTGTCATAAAGAGACTGGTTTAAAAACTGTTGAAACATACAGATAAAAACCAGTGTTCTTTGTTCTTTAACAGATTTGATTTAATTCATTAGAAATCCAGAAGATGTTTAAAATTACCATGTGCCATTTAATATAAGATGAACTAATAGCTTCCTTCAGCCTTAGTAGAAAAGATTCAGAGCTGTAATCCTTTTTCAAATAATTACCCTGTTCATCAGGCTGCAGCACAAGATGACTCCAAGCAGAAAGGAAATGGAGAGACCGGCTGTGAAAGCCTCAGTATATACACGTACCAAGCTGAATGGTGATGAGAGCACTTTGCAGGCATTTGTCAAGTCCTAGGCCTGAATTATGCTAAAGTTAGAACTGAGAGGGAAGGGCGAGAGCATGTGAAAGTATTAAGTCCATCTACCATATAACAGGGTCTTTGGAGAAAAAAGGTAGGGAGGGTGGGCAAGGATGCTGACTGGGTGAGGTAGCTCCTCAAAGCAACAGCAGTGAATTCATGCTTTCACACACATAACCTGTGGTTTTAACTCAGCCATGAGCTGCTCTGTGTGGCTACCCAGGGAAATGAGCTTGTAGAGAAGGGAAAAGTCAGTGGCTGACAAAGAACTGGCACATCTTACCCTGCTTCAGGACACATGCATGAATATTTCACTTGTATGATTCCAGGACAGTGCAACTATATCCTTACTCAGGATAAGTACAGCGTTTGCTACCTAGTGCTCAAGGAAATCCTGCATCAGCTTGCACCAATGATTCTCTCCAACACAAACGGCAACATGAAATCTAACATGCTGACTAAATATTATTCCTTGAGGTCAAGTCTACAGAGTATTCAGGGCAGCAGTCAATAAATTTCTGGGGCATCTTTTTTCCTGAAGGCCTTAGAGAAGTTAGTAAAAGCACAGATGTGAGCTGCAGTGCACTTTTAGCATGAATGAGACAGAGAATGAATTAATTTGGAGAAACATCAGCTCTGCTGGAAATTGACAGATTCCTTAATGCATCAGACCAGTGATTGCTTATGGCATGACTGATTTTTCTTCCCTGTGTGTTTTTCTTCCACTTTGTTCCTTATTCATAATGAGGTTCTACAGTAGCTACATTTGGCAGGTTTGATATAGATACAAGCTTTTCCATTAAATTTTTCTCAATCCTCTTCTCCCACTCTATGCCAAGATTGCAGCTCTCTCTGTCAGGTCTCTCCAGGTATAAATTTATTTTTCAGTTAACATCTGCCATTCAGTCATCCTCAATGCAGAATTTTTAGTGTGATTCCGGTTACCCAAACAGTTTCATTTCTCCACTGAAAACTGTAAATAATAATGTAATATGCTTGAGTCACTCAAATCTGGAGAAGTTTGCTTTGGTAAACCTTCAGATCCACATATTCCAGATTGCCATTTCTTTTGAGCAGTTTGCTGTTTTGAATAGATATAAACTCTGATATTTATATTCATGATTACAACCAACAGACAACTGAAGTGTAAAGTACACAAATACCACCTTTGCAAAGCCACTGCATCGCAACAACCATAGCACATAAATCCCCAAGTCCATAAAAGCTATCATCTAGACACTACTTAAGTTGTAGAACACATCATCCACTTGGCTTGTTCTGTAAAATAGTTCTGTAGGAGTTAACCCAGCAAAGACTACCCTGGGAAATGGATTAAACCATTGAAACATTTCCCCTCTCCTTTAAGCTGTGTGTTTCCTTTTGTTAAACCAGCTAATTGCATTGATGGGGTAGCCTGGTGTGGCTTGGCACAGCTCTGCACCACTGTGAACTGCTTCATCCCATGCTCCACTGTGGGCAGCATCTGCAGCAGCAGACAGGAGAGGCTCTGCTCAGATACACCAGCCCTCCCTGCCTAAGCTGTGAGACTCCCTGTGTGACTGAGAAAACACAGCCGGGGCACTGCACTCACCCCTTCCCCTCCCATGAGTTGTGCCTCCAGACACATCCGTGTGACAAATTTTTCTTTTCTTGACATAAATAAAAGTTAAACTGCAACTTACCTTGTCCAATGAGTCATTCCATGGTTTATTATTGCTACTCAGGAAGCAGGGCTAAGTTACAAGACTGAAAGAAATACTTCAACTGCTCTAAGTTGTGTCTTCGCTTGGGTCCTCAGCCAATTTTTCTTAAGTTTTAGAGAACAGCCCGGTCCTAAAGCACCTATGACTACTTTTTATGAGCATGGTGGACTGGAAGAAGAAGGGACAACCTTAGCTGCAGCAATTACAGCTGCATCGCAGGCTCCTGTACTCATGGAACTGAGCTATGCTGGCTGCTGTATTGCAATCTGGTTTGAACACTACTACCATCCTGCAGGAAACTGCTATCTACAGTTCTGGGAATTTTGTTCTAGAGAATGCAAGGGATGAACCAGTCCAATCCGCAAGCATCAGTCTGCAAAACACAAATCACAAGCACAGTTATGCAGGAGACACCGTGCAGAAACTGCTGTACTCTTAGAGCTGTTATACACATCCTCAAAGTTAAATGCTCTTGGGAAAACACCACAAATGGATGTGATGTAGAATGAAGCCTGAAACTTACTGCCTACATTAACTCATCCTATTATTAATTTATTAAAACAGAGAGAAAGGCAAAAGTTGAGTTTTTCATTTATAATCCTAACCAGACTGTGCAGCAAAGATGGAAAACCCAGCCAGTCCTACTAATTTTAGAATGTTTCTATTATGGGATTTAGTGCCGTAGCTGATTTAGGGGGAGTTAAAAAAATATCTTCATCAAATGAAAGAGGTGGATTCAGTTATATCTGGCAAGCTTTCTTTAACATCTTGAACTAAATTGCTTTTATTTGGGTTTTTAACATTACATTTGTCACCTTAAGATTTATCCTTTTTAATACCCGTCCCACCCCTTGCTAGGATCATTAATTCATTTTAAATTAAATGTAAAACCCAAGTTATAATTAACTGAAGGTATTAAAGGGCCCAGGTTGCATTTTTACACGAACACAGGTGTTGGCTCATACGGTATGTTAAAACTCCAGCTCTGGTCTCCACATTCTGTCTCTCTACAACCATCTCACCAAATTTAACTAGGCAGATTATTCTTCCTAACTTCCCAGCCTAATCTGATACGTGGTGGTGTTATTCCCCATTTAAGAGCGGTTCTACTCTTCCCCACTCACAGCTGCATTTCATTGGTGTACAAAGTGATTACAAAATGTTTGATGCATCACAGGGCTGCTGAGAAGTTCAAAATGAATGTTACTGCAAGGAGCCTGGGGCTGAAATGGTTTACTACAGTTAAACACCATCTAGGAAATATGATTTTGCAAAAGAATAGCATTTTGCTTCCTGTCTACTGGTGGTCAAACAGCATCTTACTATGCAACAGAAGTGAATTACTAGATTCGCTGATTTACAGGAAGAGCCCCATAAAACTACGTAAAAGCTTCTGATGGATTTTCTACCTTCCCTCAAGTTCAAACAACAGATTTTGGCTTTCTCTCACTCTGTTTTCCTTTCTATTTTCCACACCCTGTTTCCTTGCCTGGTGCTCCAAGTACTCCACCACCAAATGGTTGCAGAATTAGTAGGAGCAAGAAGCTGTTGCTTGAAGGAGGAAACACGTGGAATGGGAGAATCCACTCCAGTGCAGTATCCCATTGAGTTTTATTGGAGGCTCATAATGTGAATTTATGTCTCATCCACTTGAGCAAAAAGTTACTGAACTTTAGAAAAGACAATTATTCACGGACAATAGAAAAGAGGGTCAGCGATCTCTTTAAAAAGTAGCTTCTTTTTTGGTTTATGAAGCCAGGATAAGGAAACTCACATGTAGACTGGCCAAACGCAGTCACAGCTTTGGGGAGAGAGAGCCAGGGCCCGGTCCTGTGCTTTCAGCTTGCTTCAGCAAATGTCAGCCTTCCTTTAAAGATGTCTTCCTGCTCCTCATAAAACATTGGTTTGTCAACAGAAAAGCTCACCCCTGAAGTTTTCACAAGACCTATTTATTAATTGAATAATAGTTCCTTCTGCTGTTATTTAATCGGGCTGTCACTATTAGGTTAGGATTTCTGTGAAAACTTAAGAGAGGTGTGATTCCCCGGTTTCCAAAAAGCGGCTGATTCCTATGGGCCATGCTGCCCTCCAGCACCTCCAGTGCACAGATTTGGTTAAGCTGTGCTGATCACCACTTGCAACATCCCTCATTATCTTCCTTACTCATTCTGCTATCGCTTGTTACACATGCAAATGAGCACATAAGACACAGCAACAAACAGTATGTATTTATACACTCTTCGCTTCAATGCCACAAACTGTCCTTTCCCAGGTGGTAGGCAACTTCCCACGGCTTTGCATCCTCTGCCCCTGCTCCCGATTGCAATCTGTCTCTCTCCCTGCCACCAGCCCTTCTCCCAGAGCCCTCTGGGAGACCTCGTGACAGTGCTGCTGCCATGTCCTCGTGTCTTGTCCCCGTTGCACGTGTGCTCTCTGTCCCACGGGTGGCTGCCAGCCCTGCGTAGCATGGCTTGCCACTGCCAGCCCCCTCGGGCCTCCACTTTTAGGAAACTTCCAGTAACTTAATTATCCATGGGACTTCTAACACACTGTCAAAACTTGTTTTACATCAGCCAGTATTTTTAAAAGTGCTCAAGGTATAAAAACTCCAACTGTATAATGCCCGTTTCTTTAAGAAAACAAGTTAAAAAAGCAGGAATATAATTAGAACATTTCCATTTGAAGGCAAAAAGTCCCTCCATAGGTTTTAGGCAAAAAACACCCCACACAACAAACCCCACAAGCAAGCAAATGAAAATTTCTAAATAGCTTTGAAAATACAGTAGTAGCTATTAAAATAGCATTGCACATAAAACTGATAAATAAGCATATTTCAGGGGCTGGATCAGAAACTGATGTCCTGCTCATTGGAAATACTCCTTCACTAGCTAGAAACTTTGTTTTGTTACTATAGTTACTCTCACTACAAGTGGCCCTGACTAAGGCATGAGGTATTTGTTATATAAAACCTCAACACAACTGCAGCCTTAAACTTCACAAACTACCAGCTCTGCGCTCAGTCCCGCTTGCAATTTCTATCCCAAGCCCAAACTCAAAATGCTTTCACACCGCTGAGGACGTACTCTTGAGCAACAGTTTAATGCCACTATTTAAGTGCTGAAAACACGATCAACATTGTTCACGATATATACTAAAACTGGGACAGATTTTTAGATGGACAGAGCACTGAGCAAAGCCAGCAGTAGCTTCCTCACCAGACAGTGAAATGGGAAACTGGGAATTAAGTTTAATAAAATTTCTGAGAGGCTGTTGAATTTGATGGAAAAAATGCATGTAGCCAGTTAGAAGAGGACCAGGAAGAAAAGACGTATCTTGCAGCACTGTCATTTTTTGTTTCGTTACATTTTTATTAGTTTAGTTTGATAAAGTTTAACATCAGTAAGAAAAAAATAAATATCCTCTTTTCCTTGGCTTTTAATGTATTCTGGCTTAATACATTTTTTTCGTTGTTCTTCTGGGGGATATTTTCAGCCAGACAAATTGCTATTATGTAGCAATTGGAAAAGTGGCTTATGAAATCCCAGTGAAAACAGGGAGATGACAGGACCTCACTTTTTAAGGTAGTCAGCTGATGCTGATACTCCAGTGCTATGTGCCAGTCTGATGGAGGCCATCTGCACCCTTCTCAGTGGTGTTTTTTCCCCTACTTGGGTAGCGTAACACAGTGTGGCTTTCCTTCTCTTCAGCTTGAAATCTAGACACTAAGCTTTTTCTTAAAAGGCTAACAGCCCAAACAGAACCTACTAGCAAGTGAAGATAAGTGCTGAGGGTAGGAAATACATCCATTTTTACACTTGTTTTCCTGCAGTAAGCATCGCTCAAGTTGGGGCCAAGCCCATGACTAGGGATTTTTCTACTACAGGGCTGATACAGGGCTAGTTAACTTCTGAAATGGCAGATGTAGCCATTTATGCTACATAGCTTAGGCTTTAAGCAATCTGAACACTACAGAAAACTGGAAGAGTATCTTTTTCCTTTCCCTTCCTTCTGCAGTGCTGACACCCTGTACTATTCTTAGTATGCAGAAATCAGTGGTGTTAATTTCAGAGTTCACACATCAGAGGAAGCATTTAGAATTTATTCATTCATTTGTGAGAACCTGTATATGGCTTTGTCCTTAATGATAGAGCAACACTTTTTTTTTTTTTTAACTGTGGCATTATGTGCAGCCAGTCTTACAGCTTATTACAGCCTCATAAAGTGCTGAAGAGCAAATCTGCCCTACTCTGTAAGAAACATGATTTCCTTAAGGTGCTGTTTGGATACAGAATTGCTTCATCAGTTCCTCCCTGTAATAACAGTGCTCTCAGTGACACCTAAAACCATGATTTCTGTGTCTCCCATGCCTTGCAACTAATTCCTGACTAATGGCCTAGTCTATGCAGGCAAGTAACGGGTACTTGCTGAAATACATAACTTGTGAGTGCTGCTTCTAGATTTTCATGGCACTGCAACCTTTACACTGTACCGTTGCTTATACTGTGTTAGAGAAAAAGTAAATTATTTTTCAGCTACTCAATTTCTTACATCCAGAATTCCCAGATGCAGAGCACATATTGCTGTACCTTGTAAAATGAGACACTGGCTCTGCCATGTGCAGGGGGCAATTAGATGAGATCAGAAGTGGATATTACTCTATCTAAATTACATTTTTTGCGTCAGAAGCTTGCAGGATATCTAGGTGGAGAAGTAAGCAAAGTCTAAATTAATACCTGATGCATATCCGATGAAAAAAAACATATTGCAAGGATACGGTACATTCTGAGTCAGTAAGGCAGTATCTGAAGAAGTTATTTCGTTCTTTTAAGACCAGTTTGACCTCTAGAACACCAAAAATCTACAATTCTCTACGTGCTTTCCAATGTTACTATCACAGCTAATGTGCTGAATAAAATACCCCTGCAGCAGCATATTTAGTTATTTTACAGTATCATCATAGGACTTAGATAATAAACTAACATTGCAGAAGTTTAATGTATGTTTGTTTCTATATCCCCTTAAAATTTTACTGAAAGGGTAAGTCTGGTAAGCCAGGCTTTTTCTACTCTCTTCCTTTCTGTATACATATTGGTCAATTTTTTTTTAAAACAATGAGGGTTTGATTCAGATGTGTTTTGCCTGTGCAGATATTTTTTTTTTTTAAATTCTATGTAACGGGGCTTTGCTCAAAAGCAATGTTACGTATGTGGGGCAAAATGTGGCTAGCAAAACTAAGAAATACACACTCTCTGGGGTAGCAGAGAGAGAAGAGAAATTAACACCAAAGACCACAAGTTTTTAGATGCAAGTTTTCTTGCAGATAGTGCCACAGACAGTGCACACCACACACACTTGGACATCATTATCCTACAGGATCTCCCTTTCTCTTGCCCACAGGCATTTTGCACAGGACTGTGCCCCTGCTATGCAAACCCTTGGCATTTGCAGGTGTCCAGGGAAGCAGCAAGTAATTGCTGGTTGCCAATGAGAAAGAAGCAACATAATCCCAGAGTTGCTGGTAGAGCAGGTTTCAACACCTACTATATTTGCAAATATATTTGAAAATCATCTGCTACGAAGCCTGCAAAGAGTGCATATATATTGAAACTTCTTTTTTGAAGTGGACTTGAAAAATAAAACTTTTTCCAGTTGGCATTTCCAAAATGACAATGTGCAGCCTTTTGATTAAGATGTGACATAGTTCATGCCCCTGGTGATAAAGGAGATTCCAAGCATTTCTATCTGCTTTAACACTAGAGCAATAAACAAGAAAATGTACATCCAGTTTAGTTTCAAAATAATGTTTTTTGATTGAAACATAATTTAGTATATATGTATCCTGACTCCTACATGGAATTGTATAAGAAAAATCATTAATTCACAGAAACACTTCAGATGCAAAAAACCATCAGCCCTCCAAACAATAAACTTGCAATACTACTGTGCACAGCTCCGAACAATCTTTCTACAGAACAGCACCATAGCGATGGCCCAGAAAGGTAGAGGAAGTTCCTTCTTAGGAACCATTCCTTCTGAAGGTGTAGGAATAGCACAGCGACCCCAGGCACACTAAAAATCACCCACAAGCGAGACCCGCACAGCTGAGTGTCAGTGTCATGAACTACCCCAAATGAACACTGGCCCCACGCTGCCTACCATTGGCTTCCTGAGGTGCCCGTTACTGGTAGCTTTGTTTTAACCCAGTATGTGGGACATCTAAGCCTCGGGGACTGCTCCGTGCATTAGCACGTGTTTGGTTTGTGCAGGACAAGAAGATCTCTGACCCTTTTCCTCTCAGAACCTCTGCCTGCTCACTAGTGCTAGTTCCCGATGCTGTGCCTGCCGTGCCGGCAGCCGCTGCCACCTGACATGTTCCGCTTGCTGATGCCTAGCTGAAGAGTTGCTGATGCCTAGCTGAAGAGTTGCTGTGCTGAGTTCAAGGCCACCCACGGGGTGCACAAGGCTCAAGAGAGAGCACACGCAGAGCACACAGATCCGTGTCTCTATGGAGACTCCCTCAGCAGCAGCCCAAGGGGCTGGGCTGAAGCAGGAGCAGCTCTGACGGTGCGGTCATACCCTTTGCAACTGGTCCTCCCTTGTAGGCACCAGCTGTTTCTCGCTCCTGGTGAGGACGGTCCAGCAGCCGCTATCTATCAGTTCTGCATCTTTATTTGGCGAGGCCGTGGCCCCTGGCACGTGCACCTGGGGGTGGGCAGATGCCACTCATTCCTCTCCTTAAGTGCCATTTTTGCAACGCTGCGTCAGGGCAGCCTCTCCAAGCTCTTCCACTGCAATGGTCTGGGGAGGGCCAGAGAAGACTCTAAAGATGATCCTCGCGCCTGTATTGTATCACTTTGTTTCACCTTGAGCTATATGGCGTTCCTACTTTGCTGTTTTTCCCATTTAAATATTACTGACATTTATTGAGCCAAGCAAAAGATTTTTTTTCCTTTTCTCCCCTCAGCACACCAAATGCCTAATTTTTGAAGAATCAAACAAAATTACTGTTTGCTGGAACTTACAGGGTGGGAGATACTGCTCTCTTCTTCACTCAGTAGCACAGCTGCTTGCAGCTCCCTTGCCCACCTGTGGAAGGATTGCAGTGGCATGCTGTGTTCTCAGCTGGGTTCAGAGCCCCACCACATTATATACTCTACCAACACCAGAAAGACATTGACCTCGTCCTGAGAAAATACAAGAAAAACTACAGAATGATCTCAAGTCATTGCAAGTGCTCAGATGGTAACTGCAAACAGACAGATTCCAGGGGAAAAAAAAAAAAAAAATACATCATATATCCAGAGTCTTTTCACTATGAATTTCAGTGCAACTGCTTACTTGTATGATCTTCATTTAAGGTGCTGGTTATCAGGCTAGTTATCTGCCACTTCTCCAACTGTTAGAGACATACGGAGTAGAGGTCACCATGTTCAACTCCTAAACTGCGTGATTTCCAGCAGTTTGCATTTCCAGACATAGTGCTGAGAAACACAATTCTACATCATAGTTATATAGCTCTCGGTCAAATTTTCTGTTGGTGTATGTAGGAAGAACTCTGCTAATGACTGCAACACTTGACTATTTAGGTCATGTTTCCTCCTAATATACAGTATTATGTCAAACTTACTGATGAACTATATACTTAACAGAAAGCTTCAAGCCAAGGTAAAAATGAATAAAGCAAAGAGTAAAATAATTCGTATTATCTGTTTTGTGTTGTAAAAATGCTAGCATATTAAGGTATATGTCTGGATGTTTTTAAAGACATGTTGGTAACACAGAACTTCTATGTTACAGTCTCTTGTTCTTTCTCAATTATAACATGTCCATTCATCATTCTCTTTCCTTTACTAACAGAAACTAAAATATTAAGTAACACGAATACTAATATCAAATAGTATGAACATGCCTGATTACATACGTGGCTCTGCAGACATTAATGAAAATGGCAACAGAAGTAGACTTACCATCTAATACACAACTATACCTAGTGTTTCTGAGAGAGTGAAGGACAAGGGCTTTCCCCATTTTCGGAAGGTAAAAACCACATTCGTGGCTGAAATATTACCATACTCAGTTTTTGTTCTCTGGTAAGTTCTTTAGAAAGTCTGAATACTTTCCCTTCCCTCTTCTTTTTGAAGAAGAAAACAATAAAAATCTAAACATAAATACTCCTAGGACCTTAAAGTTGAAGTCACTCAAGTCTGAAATTTCCAGCTGGAGATGAAAAAACCAACTTCTTTATTGAGTGATTAGAGCACTCTAAGAGACAAAATGGCTTGACTGCACTACAAACTTCTCAGAAAGTCATTCACTGGACTGAAAAAACAATTTGCTAAGAATAACGTTAATCCGTGCGTCTCTGTATTTCGAAACCTGTTTTCCAGAAATGATTACCCACAGTAATTCTCAGTGAATGCTAATAAAGCTGATGCTCTTTATTCTGAAAAATAAATTCCCAATCCAAAAATGAGACTACTGATCATTGTGCACTTGAGTCCTTTCAAAGGTTTCAGAAAATCCAGGAATGCATCATAAGAAAAAACCTGCAATTTCCTCTACTCTTGTGATGACCAGCTTCTGAGAGCCTCAAGAAACAATTTCAGGTTATCTCATCTGTATGTTTGACAACAGACAGACAGACAACAGACTTTCCAGGCTTCAATTCACTGGATGTACAAAGATGAAAAATAGCCAAGCAGGGCATTTTGTTTCCTCCATATCATAAGAGAACCTTGAAGGAGTTCAGTTCAAGAAGATTCTAAACATGTTTTCCAGCAGAAAGTGATGTCTGAAGCTGCTAATAAATGGTGGCACCCTGTGCAATGCCCCTGTATATGTGTGTAGTCCCAAAGCAGGAAAGGAAAGTTTAGAGCTGGGCTTCCCACACTGGCACATCTTTCCCCCTTTGTTCTCCTTTTGATTTCCGGGCAGCAAGCATGCCTCAGGTCCTCCTTCCAAGGCCCGTGACACAGATGTACCTTTGGAGTTCACAAAACCACCTGGTGGCAACGCAGGGATCCCAATCACCAAGTCCCTTCTCACATTGGGTAACCCCTGCAAGCACATTCTATGGTTAAACTCCAGCCCACGGAGTTCCTACTGGCAACTTGACTCTGCAGCCCAGCTAATACACACATGCTATCTTTCAATATGTTCTGGCGTTCAACATAGACAGACAGGGCTCCTAAACACTTCCTTTGCCTATAAAACAGAGCACCCTACAGCTGTTCAAAAGAAAATGGCACTTAGTGGGGAGAAAAGGGTGGGCTGGAGGGACTAACTTACTGCTACGGCAGATATATACAATGCACTGAAGTGAGCCAGCCGCAACTGAAAAGCATCCATTTCTTCCAACGAGGTGAGAAAGCACTGGCGAGAAGATAATTACATGATAAACGTGAACAGAGGTATAAAAATAAATGTCAATACAATTCTGAGTAGAGAAATCTAAAATTGACATTTTGCTCTTTCAAAAAACAGCTATGCTGAATGGTCAGAGTTTATTCTTTTAAGGTCTAAACCAACAAAGAAACAAAGATTTTAGACCAACAATATCTTAGCCAGTTATTACTACCACAAAGTGGTTTACAGGTTTCATTTTCCTCTGGCTTATCAACAGTCACTAAGCCTTAAATGTAATGTCAAAAACAAGTTAGCAGCCCAAATAAACACGCAGCATCTACAGAATCTACAAAGGAATCTACACAGGAAAATCCACAAAATCTGAGCTCAAAGTCTCAAACACAAATCTACTGGCATGCCCTTAATGGATCTTCCCACTTTTACACAAATAAATTGTTACGAAGTACAGAACCTGTGTGTGATAACTATCTCATCTCAATCAACCATACTATTTAGGCATTTTGGAATTTATTCTTAAATTTCTGAGGTGAAGCCTGTGCATTTGCAGAACTTTTGTTATCTGTCCAAAGCCAAACCCAAATATTGAAGCACAGCTGCTCACTATAAAGGTCTTAAATGAATGGAGGCAGTAGCCATTTACTCAGGTAGTAGAAAAAAAGAGAAGTTATTATGAAAGAAAATCTTTTTTTCACCCAGAGGAAAGACTTAAAACACTGCAGCTAAGGTTGGAAAACTGCATGGCTGTTCCTTCTTTTCATATCATATTAAGAAAATAAGCCTGCAGCAGGTTGCCTCTTTAAGGTCTGTTTAACTCCTTTTATTCATATTCTGAGTCCTGTGCTATGAGGGAATGGAATCCTCCACAGCTACCACTGATTCCATCCATATGATTTTAAGAAGAATTAATATGTACGTAAACACAAATCCATTCCTGGCCCAAACAGACACGAACTGCCTAGCGTGCTACTTCTTCCCACTGCATTAAGATGGTGGATAAAAGCCTATCATGCTCCTCTGATGAATTTTTGTCTTCAATCAGACTGTGATCCTTAGAAAGGGGTGCATATATCTGTTTGAACCTGCCAAAAATGGGAATCTGATCTTGAATACAGTAACTCAAGAATTCGTTCAATTTCCTCATCATACAGGATAAAGCAAGAAAGAAAAAAAAGAAAAAAATACAAAAAAAAGAGAAGGAAAAAAAAAAGAGAAAACTGTGAAATAAATACAAGCCAGAAAAAAAAAATCCCACAGATTTCTACTTCTAAATTTTTTTAAGCTTTATATATCTGTTATCATTAATAAGAGTCAGGAGACTAGCTTAAAGATTTCCCTTCATATACAAATACCCAATATCATTACCAGTTCCACAGAGTATAGTCCTGATTATTGCAATATATCATGAAGGTTTTTTTAGGTTAATCTTATAAAAACCAACAAGGGATCATAACATGCACACAAAAGCAAACATTCATGGTTACTATAGCAAAAAATCCAGGTCAACCCTTCTAACTCCACATAGTACATCTCTTTTGTTTATGTGAATCAGAGAAGCCTAATATATGTTCTGTATTCTTGTAGCACAGTACTGTCCTATCAGCCAAGTAAATACTTCAGTCTTTTATGACTTTGTATTATTGTCTGGAGCATCAACACAGAGATTAAAACATCTGTGGGTCACTCTCACGAGCCAGGGTTTGAATACACCGCTACAAGAAGTCAACTTCAGAAAACGCCACTCTAAGGGTTTTGAATATCCTATTTATAAACATTATCTAGCATGATCAAATGCTACAGCCAAAATATTAATTTATCCCTGGTTAAGATCCTCAGACTTTGCACCCTTGAGGAATTCAGCAAACAAAACAATATTCTGAGAATTTTAACAAGCTGTTTTATCACGCTGTCCGCTCACAAGACGTAGCAGGCTTCAGTGCCTCCTGCCTAATGATGAACTGGAATCATAGAAGCAGGCTGATCTGATTCTCTAAGTCCATACTTCTAAAGCTAAGTGAGATCACCACCACTTTTGTGAAAACCATTCTACAGCATACACAGTTGTATTATATAGGGGTGAGGTGGGAGGTAAAACTATCTTGACACAAAAGATTGTAGTAGAGACTAGGCATAACACAAAAGTTTGCAAACCATCACCCAAAAGACAACTGACTCCTTATTCCCCACAAAGATTAGAGGCAAAAAGACAGTCCTACTTTATGTCTGTCAACAATATTACAGTACTCCACTAGTGCCCATAAAGATATTGCTCAAAGAAGGCGTGAGGTTTTTATTTTCAACATACAAGAAATAGCCTGGCAAGTAATGGAAAAAGAATTCAAATGGGAATGACAATTTAATAATGCATTTTGAGATTCTAACTTTACATTGGAGGGTTTCTGTAACAAGTGGAAGCACCTGGTAAATGACATTGCTTATACACCACAGAATAGCTCTCCCCATAGTAAGTTTGCATCAGACTAGGACAAATAAATGTTCCCAGACAATTACTTCATATGTCCTTAATGAAATTAATGTAGTAGTGATGAAATCAAGGACATTTGCTGTCAGTAAGCCTCTTCTAATTTAGAACAGAACTTTGCATTTTGAGGGCTGTCTGTAGCAAAAAAAATCCCAACAAATCCAACTCTAAAAATTCAGTGAAACCAATAAACCAAAACCTTTCTGCTAAAATAACACCAAGACAACACACAATTCCCCACATGAAATTTACTTTCCCTTTTATTGACAGTCTCCAAAAAAAACATTTAATATTTTCTGGCCTTCTGAGCTTTTTTGCACTACATTTACAATAATTACTTTTGTAATAGCAAGTATTTGGGTAGAACAAAACCATCTGCATTAGACAGGTACATTGCTCTAAAACACCAGCCCACCTGGCTTCTTTTCAAGTCTTTATGTGTAGGATAGCAGTGCTTCCCAAAAGTTTTCTGTTATTTCTCTTTACAACTAGTTTTGAGACTCTGAAAGCAACAGAATAGTGACTTATAATTTAGAAAGAGAAGGAATATAGGCAGCTATTAAATTAAAAGAGTTACGTCCCCTGTGCCAGATGCAGAACTGCTGCACATATAAGGACTTGATCATTTAACAAAACATTCACTGTCACACTGGGCAGCGATTAGAAGTTGTTGTATGTTAAGCCAGAAGAATGTATTGTTCTAAATGGGTGGCCGTCCAGGAGACAAAAAACAAGCTGGCAAACAACAGAATAGGTTTTGATAAGCAGTTTGGGAGCAATTATAAAGCAATAGAGTATACATAAAATTGATATCCTATTTCCAACCTCAGGCTAGGTACAGACATTTTAGCTGGGAGCTAACCAATTAGAGCTAAAAGATGACCAGAGAGTAAAACAGTCTCTGGAAGAGTGGGTGAGGCAGGAGCACAAAGTCAATTTTACACGAGCGAAACTGGAAGGAGGAAATGTTACCAGCTGAATATAAAGCAGTGTGTCAGCCACACTCTCTGGTGGGTTCTGCACTTTGCCAGACTTACAACACTTCTGTATGGAGTATTTCGTGAGGTGTGAATACAGGCTTTAAAAAGAAAGATACTCTCATTCTAAATAAACAACACATTATTTTTAAGAAAATCACCTTGGGGGAAGAGGGGTGCTCACTAATATTATTTCTTCTAGCTAAAAGATCTAAAGATCTATCCCTAAGACAAGTCGGGAAGGTAATCACAGATGATCTCAGGTAAAATACTGCCCAAAAGTCTGTCCTTTGAGTTGGGAAAAAAAAAAAAAGAAGGAATACATGCTGTTTATGATCAGCATTGTTGACCTGGAGGGGAGATACCTGATGCTATCAGGAGTCTTCTCTCCCAAAGGTGCTGGATAGTGCTTTGAAATACATACCAAAAGCAAATGTTGGTACTGCATTCATCAACTTCTTTTACAACTGCACCAACATTGACAGAATGTAAAAACACTAAGTTTTATCCCGGGCAGTCTGCCTCCAGAGCAGTCAGCAATTTTTCAGGTAATACCTCCCATGCAAAGGTTGCTATTGTTTCAATCTTTTATAGTCATGACAAGGCAGTGTATTCCTTCTGGTTCACTTTATCTTGCTGTATTTCCAACACAGCTAGCTTTTATTCTTTCTCTATCTAGTCTTCCACTGTCACTGCTTGACAGTACATCCAAGTGCTCCAATACAGTCATTCACTAACTATAACATAAAGCATTTGTTACTATATGCTGCCCTTCAAGCAAAAGTGATCTTCCTAAGTTCATATTTCTGAACAATTTGTGCTTTTGCATATCCAGCTGTTATTCAACATTCTTCTACAACAGCTCCATCCCAAACATTCCAGTTCATCTCTCACTGTGTTCAATGTCTAGCTTTCATATCCCTCCTCCCTACGCACCACACCGACCACTGAAATGTTAAACACTCCAACAAGGGGCATTTCTAGACACGTTTGGGTCCGTATTATGGGGCTCAGGCCAAAGGATGTTGTGTTAACTGAACGATGCAGTGTATTTTTTCCAATTGCTTCAACCACTAACCAACTACAGGACATCCTGAACAATTCCTTCTTTAAAATATATAATGAAATAATTTAATATATGAAAATAAAAAAAGCAGCAACAAACTCATCTTAAATACATGCAGAGACAAATGAAACAGTATAAGATGTCTGTAGTTTGTGTCAGTTAAGACCTTAATTTTTTAGGTATTTTTATTTCTTTTGTTGAGGATATGCATCCAGGTAATGTTTACATTTTTTTGCCATCTATAGAGCCCTAAGGTCCCTTAATGCAGCCTTCATCTTCTTTTCTTGATACATGCCATCAAACTACACTTCCTAAGACTTGTCATTAGGAAGGGAGGCCCCAGGCACCACATTACACAGTTGCATGGTTCATAACAACATGAATTGGGAAAAATAATCAACCACTTTAAAACAGAGCTTTAAAATCATGCAGTTGAACCTGCCTATACTATTTGCATGAAGTATTCTGTAATCATTCCATGCAGTAGTAAAATTTACTACAATTTTTCTGTAAGGCAGTAACAACTGCAGATACACAATAGCATCATGTCGTTCTCCCCTCACAGGTTTTACAAAGCAGTAAACCCTCCTAGCATAAACTGCACTTTAAACCTCTGGAAAGTCTGGAAAAATTTCAGATTTGATACAAACTATAGGTGTATTCTGTTACTCTTATTGCTTTCCCCCTTCAATGTAATCTTTTTCTTCAGGAATGCTTTCTAAATTTTTTTTTTTTTTTTTTTTGTTATTTGCTGGCTGGTTTGGAGAAAGACCCACACTGAGACAGGGTAGTCACATCAGCAGAGGCAAGAAGCCAGCACCTACTCCTGCATCCCTCTGTACCTGTGAATGAGTCTCACTGCCAACTGTGTTACACATTACAGTGCACACAGGAAGCAACAAGGGGTACTTCCAAGAGCACACAATCTAGCAAGTCTGTATCTAGGAGAAAGAATGAACTAGCAGGTTCATATATTAATTGTTTCTACCAGAAACAACCTATTTTGCTACTCCTTGCAAGGTCTTTCCATACATAAAGACCAGGCACTGATGGAAGCATAGGAGATTATATTCTTTCTGGCTTTGGGAAAATCAGATTTCCAGACAGTATAAATACCCCCCGCAGCAGCTTTCACAGCTACTTTGCACACCATATTTTCTTTGTTTTGTCGTCCCCTGAAGCATAAATTATCAGGAAGAGCTGGAGGAAAGATCCAGGACTTGACGGAGCAGCTGGTTAATCTGACATGGCAAATACTCCACTCCTCACATCAACAACCAGTTTCTTCTTCCTCTTCCACCTCTGTCATCTTCTTTGAGTGGTTGTAGGCCTCAATGTACATCTGACCTTTGACTGCATGATGTGATTTTTGACTGTACATGAATTTTTTTACTATGCTTATTACTTTCAAATCACAAAACACAATTTAGCAGCCACTGGAGTTATTTCCCATTTCAATCATACCCATGTTCACACTCTGAAGAGATGCTGGCATCATTTTAAGAGCTTTTACTACTTTTCACTTCGTTCTCAAAGATGTGCACAGACAGTGTGAGCTCCTCACATACACAAAGTAACCTCAAAAACCCAGGCAGCAGAGCTATTTTAAATGGCAACATGCAGCTTACAATGAAAATCATTATATGCTGATATAGAACCATAGTTTAGAAGATCCTAAAGCTCACATTTAGATAGCCTCAATTTCACTTTGACCTTCCTTTGCTCTGGGTTAGACAATGTCCCACTCAGCTGCCGGTCTGGAGACTGCTCCTTCCCTCCACTGAGAAAGCTGGCTGCCCAAAGACAGTGCTACATGGGTTTAAAACATCAGATAAATACAGAAAATTCTCTATGGAAGTTGGTCTTACAGCAATGCAACAGGATTTGCTGCAGTTTGTCTGAGAAACTCTACTAGTATGTGATGACCAGAATGTATTATAGCAGCTTTCATTTTCACACAGAACAGATAAATTCATTGTTTAGAAAGGTCATGACAGTAAATTGTAAGGAATTTAATTTATCTCCCTTGGATGGATGAAGGACTGAGTCAAATATAGAACAGTGAAAACCTCTGGCTCCGAGAAGTCTGCAATGGTTCAAACCTGCTCTTAGGCAGCCAAACATGTACTTTATTACAGCTTGTGATTTTCATCTGATCTTTTTTTCCCCAGCTGTGCTATTGCAGCAAATTTTGTCATACATGAACACCAAAAGAATGGTCAATACATGAAGAATTTGTTTGCCTTTAACCAGGAAGTTTACCAAATATAAAATTATTTGTGATACAGATGGACATCATCATACTTGTCTCACACTAATTTCTTCACGTCTAAACTGACATACAAACAACTACAGGGATTGATATGGGAGAAGACAGCATCAGCACAGTAGAGAAAGAAAAATACTGGAAAAGCACAAAGATTAGCTTTAAAAACAGAAAGATCATGAAGATAGAAAAAAAAAAAGAATACCCTGAGCCTCATATGTTTTAGCTTCATGGTATACCCAGGAGGAGAGTGACATACCAACAGCACACCTGATTTAACAGGCTCCTCATGTATTAACTGAGAACAGCACAGTGAGCGGATCATTCCTGAATGGATGCATTGCATCGTGCAATAATTCTTACCTAAAGCTTTCTGGGTATTCAACAACAGCCATGTTGATAACATCCAGTGCATGCTGATAGTGCTTCTGAGCTGAAAAGAGGAGGGCCAGTAGATGAAGTGAATTCATGTCATCTTTGCACAGTTGCAGTGCTTCTTGAAGATGTTCTATAGCATCAGAAATCTGGGAGGAGGTGGGGTAAAAAGAAAAAGACAACACATTTCTCCTTCAGTCCTACATTATATCCAAAAGTAAGAAAAAATACAGTCATTAGAAATTCTGAAGAAATCCTACTTAAGCACCTGAACAGTTTGACAAAATTAACAGACTGAACTGCTTGAAAAAAACCCCATACATTCTAGAGAAAAGAGTCTGCAGTGTTACTAAATCACTGCTTATAAACAGGAGCAGCAGACCTGATCCAGTCAACCCCCTCTTACTTTGACATGGTGCTTCTATGGTGGTAAACAGATCCACTACAGAGGCCCAGTTCTCAACTCTATTTTCTAGGATGGATGGCTGGATCTTCACCTGGAGGAGAGCATTATACATCTCTGCTGCATTTTGTCTCTTGTGAAGAATGTACAAGGCCTTTCATGATTTGGATCAAGAACATAAAAAATTAAGTTTGAATGTTCATGGGTAAAAGAGTCAAGATTCAAAATGCTGTCAGAAAAAGAAATGTCTTTGCAAGCAGTGATGTAAAGAGCAGTCCTGACACAGCAGCAACACGCTATTAGAATCAAGTCTCACTTGGCAGAAAACATCTATAATGAATGCAAGTATACCACATATTCTTCGTGATCTAATACCCTCTTTTAGTCTATCTGTTCAAAAGGGAACTTCTTAGTAGATTTTCTTTCCTTTGGCTACTAAGGAGTTTATATAGAGTGGATTTTCTTTAAGATTATCTCTGTCTGAAATTACTGTTGCTTGAATTACTACTCCGGATCTGTGTTTGGCCCTAGAAGCCTGCAGCAAACAAACCGGAAAAATCTATAGATTTCTTTTCCTCATATAAACCTTCCCTCTTCTTCCTCTAAGGGATGGAGAATGTAGCTCCTTTCCTACCATGAGAACTTCCCACCTAGCAAAGCTCTACAGGCTTTCTCCTGCCTTGGCATACCACCAGTGCTTCCACAGATCTCTCAGGAAAACAAGTAGTACATACCAAAGGAAAGCAACAAATTACTCTGCCTGCAGTTACAACAGAGATTGCTGATTATCTAGATCCCAGATATACTTTTGGTAATGTGGTACATACTCTGTTCATGGGACAACTTTGTTCTAACGTCCAAATGACATTTCACTCTTACTGTGCCTATGCAAGCCAAAGTACTTAACTACTCTATTACTGGTGACTCTATGCAAGTCTGGAGATCAGTGCGACTGCTCCACAGACATAACCCCAAACTGGCATCTGGCCCACAGCTTCAAAACTGCTGAACGTCCTGGCTTAGGTTCAGGTTGGGATATATGACTGACTGCTCAGCTTTAATGAATTACTGCTTGTCAGTGGAGCTACTTTAACCACGTGTTGTTACAGCCTTCTGAAAAGGTAAACACATTGGCTTAAATCACCAATGTTCCCTCTCAGCAGCTAACTAGGACACGTTTTCTTACAATGTAAAAACACTAGTAATGACAAGACAAGTTGGAACCAGGACCAAAGCATGAGACTGTGCTTGGCCAAGACCTGCCTTCCCACAAAGTACTTCAATACATAGACCAGAGGTATATAAATTTGACTTAACTAAAACAAAGCTGTTATCAAGACTCTTCATGCACTTGGGACTAAAAACACCTCTTATTTTTTCTATTCCTTTGTCTCAGATCTGCACAAGTAGTCATGAAGAAATTCCAAGTTTGGGGAAAAGTAAGTTCTTTGGAAGAAAAAGAAAATCTGTAAACCAAACTGGACGGGGCTTTGAGCAACACGTTCCAGCTGACTCTGCTTTGAGTCATCTCCAGAGGTCGCCCCCAAACCCTACTATTCAAAGACTTGGGAAGGTGATTCTAATTTGCTAGTATGAATCAAAGAACAATACTCGCAACTAATGTCTTCACTGAGGGACTTCAAAATTGTAAGGATACTTGACCTTACTTGCATACAAGCATGCAAACTAAGTCACTGAGACTTTGCTTTGTATGTGTACATGCCCAGTGATCACACACACTACTGCAAGTTCATAGCCCTAACAGAGGCCAGCTATCAAGGAAGCTCTCTGACTCCATTTAACACACATGAAATGATGCAACACAAGTCAGTTGTGGTCACACCTGCAAATCTGTGCCCGCTGAACAGGCAGTCACATACTGTTCAAATAGAAATAATCTAAAATAATTTTCCCCTGTTCCATAGCATAGGACTTGCAATGGTTACATCTAATTTTGGTGCTTCCCTCTAGTACCATCAGAGCCACAGGCAATGGCTGGTATTGGAAGTTATTCATGACACCTTTTTGTTTAAGCCCCAAATGATTCCTTAGCACTAGAACGCCATTTACAGCCTACACAAGACTGCTGCATAATTAGAAACAATGGACAAAACACAGATAAGAAAAAATACCCTCTAATAAATAATATGAGAAGACTAATCCTTTACAGGAAGCATTATACAAAACAACAACCTGCAACATCCCAGGTACAATAAAATACAAAATAAATTTCTAGAATAATAAAAGCAAGACATTTGGCAGCAGTCAACACAAACTTCTTCTGAAAAGCAGAGATCATCAATTTATTGACAGATGCCACAGCTTATTTATTTAAGTAGCTATGTAATATGAGAAAGATGAAAGCTAGCAGCCCAGATGGCACCCTGAAACTTCAGGGTTACATCAGAGGTAGGCTGCCAGTTTAAATTCCCTACAAGTGCTGTGCCTCAAAGTAATCTTATTTCAGCTGGAATGCAAGTCCAAACGGGGCCTGTAATTAGAAGATGCTACCCTTCTCTGATTCATCTTTCTGTTAATAAATATACCACACGTGTTCTGCATGGCACACAGGTATATTCAGATCACACTGATTAGGAAGCAAAGATACTGCAGTAAGCCAGAAATAGCATCTTCCAGCACTACCAAAAGAATACACAATATGGATTATTTAGGCTGCCTATCATATAATAGGACTCATTTCAAGAATGCTGTATGTTTCCTTAAAAAAAATGCTGGAATGTTACAACTGTAGGTATAAAAAGGAAAACAGTATGAGTGTTAAAAATAATTCCCAATACTAGAATGCCCTTGCATACTTAAAATGGTAAGTGAAACAGCATCTCATAAGTTTTCAGGCCTTATAATTTCACATCAGTTGTGAATTACAGTTAATTAACCATTAAAACTATCCTCTCCATCTCTTTTTATAGCAGAGGGATTATAGAAAAGAAAAATTTTGATTGCCTGGCAAGAGCTTCCATTGAAAACAGACTTGCTGCAGTCCACCAGAACTTCAGGAAAGCAGGCACAGACATATATGTGAGTTAAGCTGTTATTTATTTCTTACTACAAGCTGATTTTGAACACCAGAAAAATCTAGGCCAGGACCCAGAGAGAAAAGCAGCATGTTGCTGTTCAGCAGAGGAGGCACTAGCTGGTCTGAGAGAAAACAGACCAGAACTACCCACAGTAGTAGTCAGCAGTCACTGGAAAAAGCATCTCCTGGGGCAAAGATAGCAGTCTTGCCTTCTTGAAACCAGAATAAAAACTGTGGAGAAAACAGTTGAAATATTTTCTGTGGTGTCTTAACTGATGTTTATCTTATTTTTACATCCAGGCTCTCTGGAAGACAGTAGGTGTTTTTTGGATATTGCCACTTGAAACTTCGGGTCTGTTGGCAGCCCACTATGAAATTGATAAGTGCGACCTCTAATTCTCAGCTGCTGGCCCCTGGCTGTCTTTCCCTTCCTATTTTCATGCAAAGAAAGGTCAAATCAAATCAAGTATTAAAATGGTACGAAAGCCCCATATATTGTTTTTATGTATCTGATACTGATTTACATGGCATTTAAGGGTCAAACACACCACCACCACCCAAAATGCGAAGGGAAACAGCACTTAAAATTAACAAGAGCGCTGACACTCTAGAGTCATTTCCATAGAAACTGCCATGCCAAAAAACACGGCAAGGCATTAAAATCAGTGAGCTTCAGAATGTTCATTCTACCTTGTTTTTGCTGATCCAAATGCTGTTACCACAGAAACAGGAGAAGCAGCAGAACCAGCTGCAGGGAGTTGGGAGTTACAAGTCTCATTTGTCGATGGGCTCGGCTGGCTGCCAGGCAGGCACTGCAGGTGGAGAGAGCCACCACAGCAGATACTGACCTTGGCCTCACAGCACTTCCAACTTTGAGGGAAAACCAAATTGACAACCTCTCTTATAGGAAAGGGTCCTCTATTCTGTATTTTGCTGAAAAATACACCCTAAAATGCTGCGGGGCTGACCTAGAGTGGGTCCAGAGGAGGGCCACAAATTGATCAGAGGGATGGAACATCTCCTCTGTGAAGAAAGGCTGAGAGCATTGGGGTTTTTCAGCCTGGAGAAGGGAAGGCTCCAAGGAGACCTTACTGTGGCCTTCCAATACTCAAAGGTGGCTTATAAGAAGAATGGAGACAAACTTTTTAGCAGAGCCTGTTGCAAAAGGACAAGGGGTAATGGCTTTAAACTAAAAGAAGGAAGATTTAAAACAGAGAGAAGGAAGACGTTTCTTATGCTGAGGGTGGTGAAACACTGGTACAGTTTGGCCAGAGAGGTGGTAGATGCTTCATCTCTGAAAACATTCAAGGTCAGGCTGGATGGGGCTCAGAGCAACCTGATCTACTTGAAGATGCCCTTGATCGTTGCAGGGGAGGTTGCACTAGACTTCTAAAAATCCCTTCCAACCCAAACTATTCTATGATTCTAGACCCTCCAGGAGTCACTGGAGTCCTCCCAGTATCTCTGGTGCTCTTTAACACAAAGCCATACACACAAACACAAATACAGAGCACATCATCTTTCGTTTTGGTTGCTAGTGGTCTTCAACTGCCAACTCTGCCAACTGCAAAAACCTTTCATAACCATTCCTCTTCTTGTCATGTCCTCATTGCATGTCAGAGGGAAGCTTATGCTTTTCTGTTTCCCCTCTTCCTTGCCTAATACTGACAAAGTGCTATTGGAAATATTTTACAGAGTCTTCCAAGGAAGATGAATTGCTTCTACTTTGCTTGGCACTCTACCAGCCAGCTGCCTCTCTTGCTTTGTTCCATGAAAACGCTCTCTTATCTATGCAAGCTGATACCTACATTTTTCAGTGTTGGGTAAGGTTACCTCCTTTATTGACCTTGACTATGGAATTAAAAAGGCCTATTTGTTGACAATAAGAGTCGGGTACTATTTTATAACCTACTGTGTAGCAATGGCCTGATTTGTTGGTACTGTAGCATTGCCTGATGACAATCCTAACTGCGATGTTCAATAGTTAATGCAATCTATCAAAAAAAGATATCATTTATCTTTCAGTTAATCAGAAAGAGAATATATTAGATACTTTAAATAATTAAGGATATTAAAAATGCATTACCAAATGTTTATCATTAAGTAAACTGGCAAAAGAAGGGTAGGATATTTTACAGCAGTCTAAAAATAAAGATGTCTCAGGTATCTTCTCTCTCTCCAAGCATGCGTTAAAGATTTATATCTCACTTGGTGGAGAAGAGCAGGAGCAGCATCGCAGTGGCCAGGCTGACACTACATTAACACACTTAGATCACACATCTATAGTAGCAGGAGTGACTGGCAGAATATCAAGGATGGAAATACACAGGTGAGGTTGTCAAGAGAGAAAGTGAACATGAGGACAAAAGACTGAACAGAAAGAACAGGAGGGAAGGAAAATGATGAAATGAGACATATAAAACAACACTGTAAAGACAGGCTACAACTGGAGAAAGAGAACCATTAATGAGTTAAAATGCAGTGGACCAATAATGGTGAAAACAACAAAGAACCAATGACCACAAAAATCTTGATATTATTTTTAAGGATAGCAGCTGAAAAGCTGTAATGCTTTTACTCATGGCAACAAGCAGAAGAGGCAGCGAATCAGACAACCTCCCTAAGAGGCAAAAGCTGTGAGAGAAAGAACGGTAGACGGATATTTTTTAATGAAAGACCCTGAACAAACTGCCTTGTAAAGCAGCCAGTAGGCAGACGAGAAAGTTAAATAAACCATTTTAATTATCCTTTTCTATTGCAGTGTTCCTCACAACACACTGCTTTCATTATGAAAGGGTTACAAAGTGACATTAGCAAGAGTGTGCTCTCTTGGAACAATTAGCTTAACCTAATGAGCACACAGCTCCCTTAATTAACTGAGGAAAGTAAGAAGGATACAACTGTTTGACTCTGTAGTACAGACTGAGGAGAGAAAACTGCAGCAAGCAGAAAGCCTTCCAAAGAAGGAAACTATGATGATGAAATTTCAAGTCTAGCTAGAGAAGCGTTTGAAAAATAGCGGCTGTTCCAATAAAGACTTTGGCTTTTAAACAGAAGGGACGGAGAAATAAATCACATCCCAATTATAAAAAGAAGGAACAGAAAAATAAAGCACAGCCCAAATGTTTTTTCTGATAGGCAGCGCAGTGTATTTTCTGATCAGCTTTATTTTTATGAGTTAACACCTGCAGCAACATTCAAATGCCAACTAATCCCACTCGCTGCAGAGCTCCAGCACCCATCAAAGCCTAATGCTGAACGTGCCCAAGTATGGAATAAACCAATCCCCAGTGCAGAGTGTGCAATCTGGCCTAATACAGAACCAGGCAGTAATGAGAGAGCCTTTGGAGTGGTCTGCGGCACGACACAGCATGATACCCAGGGAACAGGAATAAATACACCTCGCTCATCCCACCCAGACAATGTTGCTCCAAGTGGAGCAGCACTGCTCAGGAGTTACACCAGAATGCGTGCCCACATGGAGTGGTCATTCCATGTGCTACAGAATTACTATTTAAATAAATAATTAGTCTTACACAAACATATGCTTATTGATTGCTCTTGATTACAATGTAGGAAGGAAAGGATGCTGTTTAGCAAGCCTGAGTCTTGTTCAATTGGACTCTCCTTCTCCCACCCTCTCCTGACTCAGTGATTGCCAATTCTTGCACATACCTGTCTGACAAGAGCCAGCTGAAGTGATAGGTAGAGGATGATTTGGTGATCTTCCGGGGCCAAGTCACGTGCTCTTTAAGGATAACCACACAATACAAAAAGAAAAGTAACTGTTAGATTGTACTTTGCAAAACTCCTTTGCCACGAGTCACACACAAGCACAGAACAAACCCAAGTCCCCACCTACCGAAGACTGGTCCTGTAACAGGGAAGCTGTAACAGGGGAGCACACCAAAACTAGACGTGCAAAAAAAAGCACATCGATACTGGCCTGGCTAAGACAGCCTCAAAGGAACAAGTATGAGAAACACAAGTGCCAGGATGTTCTACAAAGTTACAAGCTCTTTCATTAACTGCCACTTAAAGTTTTGGAACATCAATAACTGATATGAAAAAAGTAGCTCTTATGATACACCCATTAAAGCATTATCTTTAGGTAGTTTAGCTGAGGGAGATAGTCATCCAACTTGTTCCTATATTGCCACTCTTCAAAGTTAGGTTAGCACTGGAAAAGTAATACTTGTTTCTGCTATTATTGTGACTATGAGCATGTAGAGGACTAAAGATAAGGAGCCCCTGACGTGAGCTGGTGCTCAAACATACAAAACATCCTCCACCCTGCAGTTTCTAGTCTAATCATTGACAGTGGACTCCTAATTTGGAAAGGGAATACACTGTGAGAGGAACGAGAATTTGATGGCAGGAGCGAAGCCTGGACCAAAACCAAGGGCCTTACACTTCTCAAGTCTGGACCTCTTAGATACTACCTTCTAGTCCATGGCTGGCAGTGGGCACTGCAGTGATTCCTTGGCTATTGAGGGCTGCAGTGTCTCCAGAACCAGATGTGGAGCCCCTCCACACAGGCTTATGCAAGGTAGGGAATAGGGATGGACAACCAGGGCAGAACTGTCCCTCTCAGACTATGCTAAGCACAAAACTGCTGTCTGAACTTGCTAGCCTATGGAGAAGCCATTGACCAAAGCAATGTGAAAATTGAGTTTTGGGGCTCATGCCACATTGCTAGCCCAGCCCAGGGACTCGTAAATCATCCCCTTGCTGCCCCACAGAGCTCACTTGTAGCTCTGTGGCACTGGGAAATCATTTCACATGGGAGAGATGGGGAAGAGAAAGGTCCATCATAGCCAACCTATTCCTAACCTCTTTCTGGGCTGTGCTCCAGGACGCCAGGGAAACCTGCACCTGCATTACCCTGCCCAAAGTGAGCGCGATTAATACCCTTATGAGGGATTAACAAAAGGCTGACAATGCTGGCAGTTAAAAACCCTGCCAAAACTATTCATTTGCTAATAATCAACAAAGAAAGAAACAAAAATCAAAGAATTACTTCAGGAAACAAACCACATACCATTTCAATAGCAGCCACTTCTCAAATGCTATCTTGGCCTGTGAGCAAGAAGCTGTTCCAGTTTACTTTTGTAACTAATGGCTCTAGAACTAATTAATTTAATATAAATCACAGAATTGCAGAATGCCAGGTTGGAATCAAGGATCATGTAGTCCAACCTTTCTTGGCCAAACCATGGACTGAACATGCCCTGTAACTCTGCAAGTTAAGGTAGCACTCAATGATTCTGAAGCAATGCCAAAAACATCGAGGTGCAATTAGTACAAGCAAGTCACTAATTTCTCCCCTCATTTTAAACAAAAAACAAAACCCCCAATACCCAACAACAAAAACAAAACACTCACACACACACCCCCCAAAAAAAAAAGGCTTCACAAGACAGAACCCAGCTTTGCCTTAAGCTGTTGGAGTGGGCTGAGCTGCCACTTTAGCAAGCAGCTCCTGTGAAACCTTCAGTAGCCTCTCCAACAATAAATAACAGGGGGAAGTTCACATGGGTATATGGGAGAAGACATTAATGGTGCTTTTGGAAAGAAACAAAGGGTTGTTATTTTACTGTTCAGTTTCCTCAAAAGTTTGATCCAAGCTTCCAGCTGAAAAGGATACTTAGAAAGAAGACTACAAGCTAAATCACGGCCTGAGAAATCATATGTGTACTTTAAGAACAGGTGAAAAATATGAAAAAAAAATAAATCAAACTTGGGCATTTAGGAAGACACTAGTAACCACCTCACTGTCAGAACATCCCTGTTGGCTGAAGCTTGAGTACCTAATGTGTGGCGAGAAGCTTGTCTGCTTCCTAGCTAGCGTTAAGATACCATGAAATCAAGTCACAGCCAGTAGGAAAGGTCAAAGGATAAAAATAAACGCAGTTTAAAAGCACTGCAGCACTGCAATTACATCAAAATTGTGCGGTAGTTAAAGTACTACACTGGAGTCCAGGAACTAGTCCAGACTTAAAGTATACTCCTGATCTGAAAAGTGATCAAATAAATGGCTTTTTAAAATTTATGACATTGTACCACTAGGTGCATAGACCCTTTTTCATACAACAGCTCATGCAAACACTCATTAGAACAGCAACCCTCCCCTCCCTGGGAAGTGCACTGATGCCAGGTCACTCCATAGCAGTCTGTACCCTGGTGGTGAAGCTACTTTCCCACCATGAAGGAAATGGGAGTTTAAGCCTGCTTCACAGAAGAATAGAGACAAAACTATCTTTCCACATCAGGTGAGGAAGCTGCATCTCCCAGTACTGTAGATCTCGCTGCAGCTAATTTGGGGCTAAGGTTATTTCTGTTTAATGGCAGAACAGGTACTCTTACCTTGGATATTCAATGAAATAATTGCTGCCATAATTTAGCCATGACAGGAATAGTTTTGCCAGACAATTGCTGAAATCTATGGAACTGTTTTTGAACTTTCAGGCAAGGAAAAACCCATTAAAACCAACAATTATGCTAAATTCATCCAAAGAAATAAATAATGCAAGTATCTGCAAGATTCCTACTCACCTCTCCAAAGTCTGAAGTGCTTTCTTGTTTAATTCATCCTGGGTGCCCTTCAGAGTAGCTGTAGGACAAGATACAATGCCATTTAAGAGTTGAATCCGATGTTTCAGATTAAATAAATAAATAGTTACACATGCACAAAGTATTTCAAACTGGGAGCATAAAAACTGTGGAAATCCAGTGATGCATACATTCATGGCTGGAAAACATGCCATTTTGTTTTTAAAGAACAGCACAAGACCCGTATTTTAACCTTAATAAAAATGAAATTGAGAATTCAAGACTCTTCCGACTCCCTTGTCTGAAATCCCAGAGCATGTTTTATTTACATATGTCACTGAAGGGGTCTAGGAGGAGAAGGGGGCATAACTAGATACTAAGAGCACAACAGGCCCTCTGCCAGGTTGGTGTATGTGCTAAAAGCAGTAAGTAACAGTATATTCTGACTCAGATACAGACCTTCTCCACCACCATTCTCATGTAGGAGGATATTGCAGTTTGAACAGGGAACACCAGGAACCAAATTTACAGCTCTACAACAAAACCCTTAACAACAAACCACCTCCTTTGAGACCACAGAAGACTTTAGGGCTACTTCAGGCGTGGCATTAGCCACTAATTCCCTCTTTGGTGCCTCTAATTGCTTGACTAAAGGATTCTGTCCACTAAGCTCACTTCTCAATGTATGAATTAATTCCTAGACAAAACCATAAAAGGAGAAAAATTGAATTCTTGCTATGCCAAGGTATCATAAGATACCATCATCTTCAAGAGCAAAGGGAACAGAGGAAGAACTTAGAGAAGCATTTCTCAGATCCAAAATATCTGGAAAGCTAGCGATAATTTTCAGAAGTACAATGGCTGTCTTATTCTGGTTCTTAGTTTTCAGATTTTGCACAGCAGTTCTTTCTTGTTCCGCCTACCCTGAATTTGAGAGCTACTGATCAACAGCACAAAGAAGTGATGAGTACTGAATCCATCAGCAAATATCCACCTATGAATATATTTGACTTCATATATCGTCAGTGTAAACTCCAGAATAGGGTGGTGTATACTTAAGCAACACTGCCACATAGAAGTCAAGTATTCTTAAAAGTTATTAAGAGGAAAGAGTTGTGTTCTTCTACAAGACGTACAAAGGTAATCCGTTTCTTTGGATTCTGCAATATGCTAATGAGTAAAACTTTGAAAGTAATGTATTTTGCCAAAGTAGTTAGAGTGATCAGAACTTTTTTATTCCTACATCTTTTAACATTTCTTCAGAACACCTGGTTCCTTTGGGAGGAACAGCAATCTTCAGGATTTCCAAAACCATAACAGATCAAAAACTGCTTATGCCACAAAATCTGTTCTAAATAGCAAAAGCAGAACAAAAAATTGCAGTTTAAAGAATAAATTTGAAGGCATGGGCTTTCATGCAAAATGCAGCATTTATTATAAGTAGCAGGAAACACTTCACTCTTAATAGCCTTAAATTGAGCATTCAGGTCCACTGCCAAATACTAGGAAGAGGTAACAGAGGAGAGAAACTCGGAGAAACAATTAAAAGAATCAAGATTGATGTAAACATAAAAATGCTTGAGACACTAGAAAGGACTTGATCATAGCTATAAACATTCATCCAGAAAAATATGTCTGATTCTGTTTCTCATGGAAACTACAATATTCTTTATGTAAGTTACACAGTAGTTGTGTAAATGCCATGCAATAAGGGACACGTTTGACTGATATCCAGAAAACTGATGTCCAAAAGTGTACAAAATATGTTACGGAAATTAAGTGATTATTCTACAACTAGTTAGCTTTGCTACTGCACAACTGGGAAATAGCATCTGAGTCCCACCTCCCACAATAAGAATTGCATCTTCAGCTACAACTCAGTTGGAATCCTGGTTGTCTGTCTCTAGATTTGCGTCTGATTTGGATAAACACACTGAAATTTGTGTTTGAGAATACTGAGGAGTGAGGCTGCAAGTTAATCATGCCATTTACAGGG
This sequence comes from Scolopax mira, assembly GCA_004320125.1. Lineage (NCBI taxonomy): Eukaryota > Metazoa > Chordata > Aves > Charadriiformes > Scolopacidae > Scolopax > Scolopax mira. The sequence continues at coordinate 138,648 of BJBW01000225.1, forward strand.
CCTTTACAGCTAAAGGAGATAAATCAGGGGGGGAAAAAAAAAGGAAAGAAAAGTGATTAAGTGATTGGGGAGGAATGTATAAAAAGAAGCTTGGACAGCAGGTCAGAGTAGATGGTTTTCCCCCTCTGTTCAGCTGAGACCCCATGTGGAACACTGCATTCAGCTCCGAGGCCCCCAGTACAAGACAGACATGAACTTGTTAGAGCAGGTCCAGAGGAGGGCCATGAAAATGGTTAAAGGGATGGAACATCTCTCTTATGGAGAAAATCTGAATTGTTGTTGTTCAGCCTGGAGAAGGCTCCAGGGAGACCTTATTGTGGCCTTTCAATACTTAAAGGGGGCTTATAAGAAAAATTGAGAGAGTTATTTTATCAGGGCATGCAGTGATAGGACAAAGAGTATAGTTTAAAACTAAAATTGGGAAGATTTAGATCAAATGTAAGGAAGAAATTCTTTACTATCAAGGTCATGAGACACTGGAACAGGTTGCCTAGAGAAGTTGTGGATGCCCTACCCACAGAATCATTCAAAGAAATCATTGTCACTGCAATTCACTTGTATCTCTGAAAAGGTCTCACTTCAGGCAATGTAAAGCTTGCACCAAGGAGACAGAATTAGGTGGGTCTGACTAAATTTCTAAAAGTTGTGCTCCATTCTCCAAGGTTGACAGCACTAATGTGCTGTCATGTCAGAGGCACTGAAGGCAAAGGCACTTCAGCCTCTACCCAACTTCACCCATTGCAAGCATGGCTGCAACAGTTCTACCAACTGAAATGCAGGATAACTTACAACTTATTAAAGTAACCTGCAAAGCAGAGTCTGACCAGAATAAGGCAGAGAGCACAGGAGATTTTAAGCTTCTGAAACTTCAGCAGTTATTCCTGTAAGACACAGTACTTTTGCAATGGCACCTGAGGAGCCCAAGATTTATATTCTAAAGCACTCAAGAGTTTTTAAAGGAGCTTAAGACTCACCAAAAGCGAACAGGATCTTCAGCAACATTTTGGTACCTAAATATGAAGTTCTAAAGTCACATTTGAAAACAGAGGATGGCAAGCTCTGTGTTAATAAGCAGGTGCAGCATAGTAGGTATGAATGCATGGAGTGAAACACTTAATGCTGAGGATCAGCATCAAGACTACAAACATGGGGACGGGGGTCTAGCTCTCGTCTTGTCTCACAGACTGAACACCCATAGCAGCTGCAGCATAATCAGGTCTATTTATGTAGCACATTAGTTTTATGGGAAATAATTCTATTTATGTTTTGCCAAACTGTTCCATTATCTGAATCACAACGTAGGAAGTAGAAATGACTGAGAAATGGACTTCAAAAATACACTTCTGATCCAAACACACCAATGCGCATGCACCTTTTTGCACGTATCAATGGGTTTCAAAAAACATTCCCTTGTGTTACAACACCTAATATGACAACAGTTTTAGCACCCAGAATTATAATTAAATATCATATATATTGACTGTTATCTCCAGAAGCAAAAATGATGGGTTTGTTCACTAATAAGCAATGTCTAATTATATATATATTTTAACATTAACCAGTCCTGTCAGTATACTGATTATTTACAAAATCCAGAAGGACTGATATAAAAAGTTTCCAATTCAGTCCCCGATTCATGGCCTTATACCAAAAATCTAAATGAAGACAGAGACACAGCACATTCTCTTCTCTGAAGGAGTAAGGGTCTGTTAAATCTGCAAAGATTTCACAAGATGTGAGGTGATGATGTTAGGTAAGAGCAGCCCTTGTATTTCACAACATGTTCTCAATCTGGTCATTCGTCTTTAGCCTTTGTTAAATTCATCTCACCTTCCCCTCTGTCTTCAATGGATTCTGCATCATACCTTAGGGAGGCAAAGCTGACAACACATCTTTCGTCAAAACTGAAACTACAAGAGGATGAGAAAGGTTTGCTGTTGACATTGACCCACTGGGAACAGAGGTGCAGAAAATTTAGCATAGCAATAGACGGACATTGTGTACGAGCAAGAAATTTGTGCTTCTAAGAAGAATGCAAAAGTGGCAGCAACTTCCTCTGAGGATATATATTTCAGCTACTTCAGTGAGACTTATTTTAAGAAAAATGTAATCAGACATTAAGAACAAGGAAGCTACACACACTGCTACCCAACATAAGTTTCAGGAAGACACCCAGGAGTAAATCTAATAGCTGTAAAATCTAATAGCATTTTATCAAATGCTCCCACAAGCTTTTTGAATTGGTATTCAGTAAGATTCTCTCTTCTGACTCTGTTCTTTAGCAAATGCTTTTCGCAGGTCACAAAGGAAAGGCTTTAACACAGCTCCTCAGTGCCTTTATCACACAGGAGGAGAAATATTTACTAAAAGGATACATTAAATAAGAAAACCTAACCTTGCATGGAAGGCATCTTGATGTAAGGCTGTAAACTTTATAAGGCAATTGGTCAAATGCCTCTGAAACATTTAGCTATCATTGAAAATGTCATCTCACTGAAAGTCAGCTCAAGTGGAAAGTTATGGAAATCATATATACACACAAATGTTTGATACTGTGTCTGTATGTGTCACTATGAACTGGTATAAACACAATGATAAACAAGACTGACAGTATGAAGCAGGATTTCATAGGAGAGCTGCTATCTTCCTTTCAGCATATTTTACTCTTGCTTTTTCACTTTGATAAGCTATTTTTTAATGATGCTAACGAAAAATCTCTCATTTGTGTAAATTGACATTATCTAGTAAAATGCTGTTCCATATTCATGATCATCATAAGTATGCTTGACAAGGACTTAATCCATTTCATTAAAATATAACCTGAAAAATTTCCCTCAAATAACTGAGTGACTGGCCCTATTGAGCTAAGGCTAGAGATGCAAGGAGAAGGGAGATATTCTACTCTTTCACAACATAAATCGGATGATAATCTGGAAAAAAATCCAAGGCAGTTGCTGTGAGGACTCATTTCTTTTACAGTAAAAAGGATACTTATCACAAAATCTGAACTAATCTCTTGAAAACTCAGAGAAGACCTCTCTTCCAGAAGAAAAGTTTCCATCTTTCATTTTGCTGCATCAAAGTATTTTTAAAGCCAGAGTACAGCATATGCCTCTGCAACTCTATTCTTTAGAAACCACCTTCTTTCCATACTGAGGATAACAAATAGATTGTAATGGGCAAACATAGAAAACCTTCCCTCTCTGAGAATAGTCTCTGGGATCTTGTATAGCTTGAGGGACAGTTTAAACAAAATCTAGGCAAACAGCCTAAAAAAACAGGCTGTTAAGCAGAACTCAATATTTAATGAACTTTAAATATATATATATATATATATATATATATGAGAAAGTTGTGGCTAAGAATTTGTGTTTCTTGACACAAACTTTCTAGGGGGACCTATTTTGTGTCAGAGAAACAGAGAACTGAAGAGAGCTACAGTGCCTGTTAACTTCCATGTTTGAAAGATGAAAGAACATCTGATCAGATAGAGCTGGCTGAAAAAATAGACCTGCACTACTAAGATCCGCTTCCTCACACACATGCCTTGCAGAATTCTGGTGTAACTTGCAAGGCTAGCATACTTCTGTAATACCATACAGTAATTTTAGCTTTATTTCAGGCTCCTTTGCTGGAAGAAATCGGTTCCTTTCTATGAGACCCATCTGACAGAAAAGTTAAAAAGTCAGGACTGCCAAATTGATTAGGAAACACACTAGCTCAGCCATTATTCAAAGAAAATATGTTAGAAGGCTTTCTACCTATATTAGAAGCTCTAGAAGAAACAAAGACTGTTCCCACCTGTGAGCTTGATAAAGGTCAGAGCTATAACTCTTCCAAACACTGGGACTTCAAACCCTTGGGGCTACCAAGCAGCAAATCTGCAGGAACCCATCGTCTAGTCATTCAAAACCCAAGCAAGCAGCATTGAAAAAAATTACATTCAGTGGTCTGTATCTAGTCAACATCCACATGTACCAATGAGGTAGATATTTTTATCTTGTTTACTTCTAAGCAGAGAAAAAAAGACATCACAGAGAGGTTGAATCTCTGTGGGGAATCAGTATCACGCCAAGAACTGAAGTCAGGCATTTCTGACTCCAGTTTTTGGATTGTATTTCTTTATGTGATTTATGAGTGGGTGACAATAATATGAAAATAGATGGAGAGTTTGACTTTTTGTTGTGTAAATAAGCAACCAAAATGTATTACAAATATCCACATAAAGTACACCAAGTGTTGTTGGATACAGTCAAATTATCATCTCCTAAGTAATGATTTGCATTTCTTCCTTTGCCTAAAAACATCACCTTTATTACCATAGAAGACAGTTCTCTGAGCAAGTGAACAGTCCCCATTTGCCTTGCAAGCTGATTGTCTTCTATGGCCAGTCAGTGCTAAAAGCAGAGTTTCTAATAAATTTCCATCGCTTGCACTGAAGACTTTGAACAGATGGTATCTATACAACATAACTGACAAACAAGATAACTCACCATCAGTAGCTTGAAGACTGTATGTCAGGCCCAGTGCCAGGTAACCCTTTGCTAGGGCCTCTCCAGCATCCTCACCAAGGTCTATCACCATTTTAGCAAAGCATTCTGCTTCTTCCAGCTGCAAAAGAGATAGGCTGAGACTCAGAACAATTTCCTCTAGTCTTGCTTCAATAAGATTATCCCCTAAACTTACCTGTAAGTTTTCTGAGAGCCATTCATATGAGGGCTCACAGTGATCACACTAAACACTGCTAGAAAGGAGGCCATGGAACGTCAGATTAGCAGACTCTGGTGCGCATGGCACAGTTCTGAGAAGAGTTGTGGTTTTGATTTAAGCATCCACCCCAAACTATTTCCAGATGTTTAAGGTTAGTGAAGGACACTATCTTATTTTTATATTTCCCTTCAGGAGCCCTTCAATCATGCAACCTTAAATACAATTGTTGGACAAACTGACTACTTATATACTATCCTAGCAGCACATTCAAAGGAAGACCATCTAGTTTTACTGTATGATGTATTTAAACCTTAGCAAATCTTACTTCCTTTTAAAATGTTACAAAAGCAAAATAAGAAAGCACTTCACTGAAAACTGAGCTCAGCTGCCGCTTCTGCTGCCACAAAATGGAGTCAGCAAATCCAGGACACAAATTTTGATCTGAAATGCCATGCTACCTTTTGCAACATTTTGCAACTTTTGCAAAGACACAACTTCTTTGAAAATGCATTTTATATTGCAGATTGCAATGAGAAGAGAAAGCATCACGACCTCTCAGGATCAGCCTCCAAAATGTTGAAATACATAAGCTGGTCTCTTCTGCTACAGTATAGACTCCTTCCCCCAACCTTCCTTTACAGCTAACCACCTGAGTTTAAGAAGACCTGAGTTTAATGAAAATATAAAGCTTTAGTATTTTTATAATCTGACTTAATCTACTAAAAGTAGAAAAGACCAAGACCTGTAGACTGTACATATCTGGAAAAGCGTAGGTTGGAGAGGTACAGGCAAAATCTGAAAGTAATGCTTGAAAGACACATAGCACACAGGAAGACCTCATTTCTTTACAAGATAGTCTGCATATCCTGTCAACCATAATCAGAATCATCTCTAATCAAGAACCAGACAGCATTCCGCTATCGGAGAAATCCTCATTTTGGAAACTTTTGTTACCTAATAACTGACTTTCTAGCATGGGATTGTTTAATTTTGAGGAAATACATTTTTGTTTGAAATCGAACTGGTTTGGATGCAAGTACTGCTGATGTAACTGAAATTTGCTCTCTTAATACTCAGCTTTGTCAAACTTCAGCACCTTGTAGCTCCTTAACATCTAAAAGCAGTCACCCATAAGGAATCAGAATCAAAAGGTACTAGCAGATCAGAAACTTCCCTTCTGCAGTTTCTGAACTATGAACAGAATCTACTTCACTTGGGATACTGTCAATGGGCCTCCTAGTTACATCACTTGAAGACATTCAGGTACCACATCAGCCAACAGCTTCATAAATAAAGGAACTGGCATTTATTACATGATACCAAACATTGGGGGGAAAGAAGTACTGTTAAAGTAAGTAGGAAGAAAGGCTGAAAAGTGCAAGTGAAGACATAATCTCCACTGCTTGGGTCTTCTTCTCATATGGCCTCTCCTTGAGGCCATATAATTATGTGAAGACATAATCTCCACTGCTTGGGTCTTCTTCTCATATGGCCTCTCCTTGAGGCCATATAATTCAAACTAGATTTAGATCAATATCATCCACATTTCTGAAACCTCAGATCAGTCAGCCCAATGACCAGTATATTTTATCATCAAACTTTTCCATGAAAGCACTATGAAAGCATTGAAGTCTTGCCGATTGCCTGGTCAACTATGAATCTGGAAACTACTAATTGAAACAGGAATACCCCCTTGGGAAATATTCGGGGCTACCAACTAAAGTGCAAGGTCTTTAACAGAATTATCCAAAGTGAAAACACTGGAAATAATCCTACTGACTTCAGTGATGCTTAGATGAGACCTTTTAAACTCTGATCACATCAGGAAGAGGGAGATTTGTTCAAGAAGATTTCTTAATCCTGTCAGTAGTCCTACTGACTTTGCTGCCACATACTGAAGCATATTCTGGACCACAGCCTAGGGCAATGGAAGAAGAAAACGTCCCATGCCTTGCCACAAAGGGAAAAAAAAAAGAAAAAAATCAACCACCACCACCACACCCTTCCATGAAACAGTACCTGAATTCTTCATCTCTCAAGAACTTTCATGTAAGACATGAAATCCCTGCAGCCAGAAAATTAATTATGCACCTCTTTTGCAATCATAAACAGCTATATTCCCACTCTCGTTCTTCATTGTTTCTCCTTTCCCCCCCCCCCACTTTTGTCTAAGAAGTCTCCACTAGATGAAGAAAAAAGCTATACAAGGAATTATAATGATTAGTGAACAAGGGTAGGGGTGGGTAAAGCCTATGAAAAAAGAGATTAAATGAAAGGGTTGAGTTGAAATGGACATTTAAAATTGAAGAGATTTTGCTTCATTGTTTCTTTAAATGGTCACCTGATGGTGTTTCCAGTGTATGACTGATGGCCTATGCTGCATAAATCAGCAGCACACCATTCAGCTTTCTGGCCTGCCAGTTATCCAGGGCCACCTGTGAGTGTCAGATTAATCTACTGTATGGAAAATTAAAACCACAACTTTTCAAAATGGCTGAAAAAGCACTTCTTGCACAAACATTCTTATAAGCATTTATTCATGCTAAACACTAATGGCACTTTGACCAGCCGCAAACTCATGAATGCAAACTTGGGTCAGTCAAAGGCTGCTTTGAAAATATGTGGCCTTGCAAGCTCCAGCACAGCTGGTTTTGTTTATGAGAGCATTTACTTTTCTTTCTTACAGCCACTCAGCCATTTCCCCTGCCAGTCCTGCTGTGGCTGCCATCTGCCCCCTCTTCTCCCATTTTCCTCCTCTTCAATCATCCTAGGCAAGTGTGAAAAGCCAAACCTTTCACTCATGTCACTTATTGTGAGGTTTCAACTCTCCAGTGCAAACTGCTCTTTCTGGATTGCAGTCTGGGTGAAAACCACTTCTCCATACACCCGAGCGTACCAATAGTGAGCCTGAGCTGTGATCTGACAGTAAGTAGAGATGTGTCCACAGGGGTCCTTAAGCAGATGAGATGTCTCCAGTCTGTTCCATCCAGTAGCAATGGCAAAGGGAGGGGGAGAAGACCTCCAAATGGCTCATCATCCCCTCTGGAGTCCCACCAGATAGAGCCAGTCCCAGCTGCAGCTCCTACATGCTGCTATACAACCTGAAGCAGCAGGAGCTGCTCCCACTTTCTCCTCTCCCCTTAAGGTGCTGGGTATATGAAGTCTCCCAGAAGTTGTGAGCTTAAGGTGCACTGAAGTGAGCTAAGTGGCAGAAAGCTGATCAGTAGAATCAAGACACCCATTCACACTCCTACTGCAAAGCCAGGGGCCAGCCTCAATATGAAGGGAACCAAAAGGGTTCATTCACTTCAGAGGAGACTCCGATCTTAAAGCGAGACAACACTGCATTGGAAGGGCAAGGAACATGGATCAAAACTCGATGCAACTTATAGGCCCTTGCTAGTAAGGCTCTAAGCCACAAGATGCCACATGTTGCCCCCACAAAGCATCACTTTGTGATTTTGGAATGCACAGAACACTGCTGTACCTGGTTGTGAGCAGCAACACCAGCACATTCCAACACCATGGAAAATACATTTCTTTTGGCATTGAGAGGGCTGGTAACAGCTTGAATTCCATTTCCTTAGAATTATTGTTTGTTATTCCCTGAGAAGCAAGCAAAATACAACATCTCAAAGCTGCACACATATACCACTGATTTGGGCCTTACTGTTCTTACATTCTTCTGCAAACTCTGCACTGAATAGCTGGTAGAGAGAACGGCAGCACCACAGTTTGCAGGGAGAGGTTTCTCTGCCTCCAAAACCTGCATGGAAGAAAGCTCAGAAAGCAGATCCGGGGGGAAAACAACCTAAAAAGATCTTCTTGTGTTTTGAACTCAAGCTGTATAAACTGTCATGAGGCACCTAGAAGCACCAGCTAAGCAACCTCTCCACCATGCCTGAAACAAGCAAAAACCTGGCACCTGGAGAGAGACAAGTTGCCAAACCGTGAGCTAAAACTGACAAGGCTGTAATACTGTGGGGTTGGGGGCCTTTTCCCCTTCCACCCCCTCCAAGATCTTTGATGGAAAAGGGACGGTTGTTAGCTGCACAACCCCGAGGGATGTCTGCCCTGAAACAGAGAGAGGCTGTTACAGCCACCCTTGCTATGTGACTGCCTGTTTTGGTGTGTGCTCAAGCCAAGCCCCAGGGCACATTGACAAGGGAGAGGGGAACAGCAGGTGCTGTCCCCTGGCCTATCGCCACCCACCTGGTTTCCAGCTGCCACCCAGCTTGTTTTTAGAAAAGCTCAAGCCCTACCCCACTGAATCAACACCCTCCGAGACTGTCAGTGGGAGCTCCAGTTCTCAACGGCATGGATTTTGAACAAGTGAGGACAAGCAAATTGATGATGTACAGCAGCACTGAAATAGCACCTACTACACTGAAAAAGTGGAGTGCACAAGGGAGGAGGCAGGAAACATGCCAAGTGACACTGGCCTTAAGACATCAGACAAGGTTAGTGAAAGAGGGGAGTTTGGACACCAGAGAGACTGACTGATACCCAAGCACTTAAGAGACATGGAAAGGGCATCTACACAAAATGACACGATATGAACTAGATGGATTGATCTCATCTTATCATTTTTGTCATACTGGGTTGTAGGTCTAGCTAGTAATTCAAAGAGAAGAAAAAATTAAATACTGGGAAAGGAGAATATGAAGAAGAAAAATGCACAGGAAGAAAATGGCCAATAAAGTATAGCATAATGGAAAGGTTTTGTCTCACAGCTGTTTACAGCATACGAAGCAAATCATGTTACATAAATCAGGGAAAAAAAAAATTTCTGTGCTTTCTATTGTTGGTGTAATTACATTTTCTCCATGTGTCACCAGCGCTACATGCACCAGCTCACTCTGCATGTAAGCTCAAGGCCCCTGCACTTAGGAATACTTGGCCCTTTCTTCCACTATAACAAGAGTGGTGTGTTCACAAGGAAGATGACTAGAAGGCAAAAATTCTTGGTAATTTTTGATGTCTAAAATGCTTGGGATTGCCCCAGTAACAGTAGCTGTAATGTAAGCAAGAAGGTCTTTTAAAAGAAGGAAGAAATCTCTAGTAGCTTTTTACCATTCACTGCTTTCTCAGTAACCTCTGGCCCTAGTGATGTTGGTCCTCTGGAGTGTCCAGTCAGCAGGCAGAATAACTCTGATAATGGGACTGCATTTAATCTTTCAGTATTATTCATACTGCAGTAAGACCTAAGCATTTCCATGCGACTCCAGGGCTCCTAGACGACTGGGTACAAGCACATGCATAGCATTTATTATCTATAGTGACAGGGTCAACAACAGACAGAAGGAGAGAGAAGCACTCTCGGATTAAGTGGTCTGTGAAAGTAATGAATGATAAGCTGTTACCTCAGAAGTATGCAGCTCTAAATCTACATCCTGCCAACCTCTTCCCCCTACACTCACACCATGATGTATTGACCTCATGGTATGCCTTACCCACTTTTTTTATGACTCCATGCGTGGTCTGGCCTGGCCTGACCTCACTCTCTTCTCCCTTTCCTTGACTGATGGCACAATCTCTGTCTTCCCAGCAAAGTGCTGGAGCAGAGCACTTCACTGTGCAAACTGGAGAGTTAAAAGAAAACAAGGGAAATGTCTGCGAGGCATAGCACCATCTCGCAACGCTGCTTTTGCCATGGAGTGAAGTCCCCCCAAAAAGCTCATGCTAACTGATAAAACCGGCACCATTTGGTGTGACGCAAGTTTAGCACAACACTATTTCTGTGGTATGAACTGTGGGGCAATGAAAACAGCAAGAACATGCCTCATGCCTTCCTACTCTTTGTCAGACCAGAGTTATGGAAGATTCAGGCCTAGGATTCCTAGGATTACAGTGAATCTATCTCGATGTATATTTACAAAGTATTCAACATGCCCCCATTGAAATCAATAGAATAAAAGGTACAAGAAAGCATCATAGTAATCCTAAATGCCCTATTTAGGCTCCTAAAATGAAGACATTAAGTGTTTAACGCTTGCCTGTAAGCAGAATTTCTAGTTTTACTATTTTCACAACACCTGCCATAACATGGTCCTGGAGAGCCTAGACCAGTAGTGGAATTAACCGTACTATACTATTAAAATATTAAAACCAACAACTCCTGCTCCAACTCAAAGTCACTGCAAGTGAGCAAACATTCAGCTGAGGCCATGCCAGGGAAGGCTGAGTGAAAGAGGAAACAGCAATAAGCCTTTTAGTCAGTAGAACTCTGAATCTATAGTAGACCAAGGCAGACAGCCTCAGTTACGGACACATTCCACAGTAAGCTACATCTACTTTCCTATGAAAATTTAAAACAATACTCTGAACTTCAGTAGTCAATAACTTCATAGAGCATTCGGGAAAGCTACAAGACTAAACATAAACGGGCCTTGTGTTCACTTGCTAGAATCATTCACATGGGAGTTCATCAAACTGTTGTGCTGTAACACCAGCAAACTGGAAGGCTAGGCAGCACGATGCCTCAAAAGTAATTCTGAGCCCACTACAAAGACATTTAAAACACCTGTGTAATGGGCTAGATACAGAATAAAAGTCCCAACTTTGCTGAAAGCTTTTGTATCTCATGAGCTTTATTAAGTACATGTCCACCCTCATGCTGACCAGACAAGTGTGGTCTATATAGGTTAACTAGTTTTGGAGATTTACTGGTCCTCCGAGAAAACTGGCATAAGCTTTAGAATTACTGAAGTATTAATCTACAGTTTATTTGACTTCTTTTTTTTTTAATTTGTGAAAACCTGTAATTCTGAAAAAGGTAACCAAAACATTGCTTTTATCACTCAGTTGTTTACTGCAGGCCCAATCCTGATAGCTAGTGGTTGATGGAACAGATCATCTGCTGATGTAAGCCAGCATGGTGCCAGTAATATGCCAGTGGAGTAGTGCCAACTTACATCAGCTAATAATCTGGTCATACTGTCACAACAGAAGCTGGGGGCGTTTAGTTCTTTTCCACATCAGGCTCTGTTACATATTGATTTGCACGGCACAGCATGAATGTATGCATGTTTTTACTTTGATTTGTTCTGTACAAACAGAGAGATTATTTCATAGATGTGATCAGGGCACATTCAATGTTGTAAAATCGCTATGGTATATTTTTTGTTTTCCGTGGTTCTCAAAGTGTGCTGAGATACCATGTACAAAGCCAGCAAAACAAGTTAAATGAGCACGAGATTAATCAGGAAATAAACTGTTCTGTGCGCCTCATGACATTATATAATTATCCAGCTGCATAAATCTTTTTTTTTATTATTGCTAGTAACTGAAATAAGACTATAGTACTGCTTGTCCATGGACCATAAACAAACTGAGTACAATACTGCACAAAAAGCACATAGCAAACAGATGCAGGACATATAAATTAGCTGATTCATTTGAATAAATGGTGATCTGATTTCACCCTTTTTGTGCTTAGCCAGCAATGAAGTATGTAAATATATTTCCTATTGAGAAATTAATCATATTTTATATGTTCTGAAAAGCCAGATATATTTAAGTATTTGTTAATATTTGTCCATTAGACTCTTCCCATGCCATGTCTATCCTTCTTTCTATTTATACTGGCATTGATCAGCTTGTTCACTTCCAGTTTAAATGATGCAATTCTGATTTGATTGCCATGTAATTTAAATGCAAATAATTACTGTAAGGATGACATTTAGGAAAACAGCTCTGCTAAGCAGGAAGGTCTTTATTAGGCATGGGAGTCTGCCAGTAATATCAGAAGCATCTAGCAGACTATGAGATGTGGGAACAAACCATTTCAGTTCTTTTAAAATATGCCCCAATTTCCCTCTGACTCCCCTTGATTAAAACTCTTCTATACGATCATCAGTTTTGGTATCAGGGTAGAGCATAGGCCACTGAGAGAAAGGAAGAGGGGAGAGGACTACTTTTAATTTGGTTTTAGTTCATAAAGTTGTGCTCTAGATAACTGCAGTAAAATTACCCTCTTATGAAATCACATTTGTATTTCATGCTGCAACAAGTTCTGAGACAGGGTCTGATTGTAAAACACCAGGAAGTGTTTCACACAATGAAAAAGCAATAGATAGAGGAAAAAAAAAACCTCCTACTTTATAATCATCAAAACCAGCTCGTTTCCCCCTTCTTTCGCCTTTTTGTTGTTGGTTTTTTTTTTGGGGGGCTGGTGGTGTTTTTTTTATTTTTAGAGTTAAACTGTTACTTTATTAGCTCGGCCATGTATGAGAAATCTGGAGACACTGGATTGCCTGAGGACAGAACTGAGACTGAATTACAATCTCACCTTCCTTTCTAAATGTCTCTATAACAAGGTATTTTTTATATGTTATCTGTGTTAGCAGATCCATAGAGATGTCAGGGAAGGCACCAATGAGAAGGACAAATCCTAACTCTGACCATTTTCTGACACAGCAGCATCTTCAATTTGGGCTTATGATTTCATATTCAACTCCTCATCCATCACAGTCAGCAGACTTTAATGGTACCCTTTGGAATGCAGTCCTTAGCAGGGAGAGCTTCATGAATACCAGGGCAGCACGTGAAAAAAAGCGATTCTATGCCATTTATTTTCTCACAGTACAGAAATTTTGTCCTTTCACCTCAATACACATCAATGAGCCAGTGTTTGGTACAGTGCCTCCATTAAAACTTCACTGCTCCTGTTAAACACAAGAAAGTCCCAGGGCCCTTGATTTTAGCATGTAGTATCACAAGATGCACTCACTGCATTTCAGTTTTGTCCACAGGCTAAGTATGGCAGAAGTCACACATTTAGCAAGTATCAAGAGACCACAGCCTTCTTGAAGTCACTATTTGTCTTTAGAAGTAGCCAAAGTCAGTCAAAGCATGTCTGAATGGACCATTCTGCTAGGTGCCTTGCTGCCTTCTCTCAGGATCCTGAACTTCACTACTTCGTAGTCATTGCAGTCAAGGCTGCCCCCAAACTTCATATTCCCAACCAGTTCTTCCTTGTTTGTAAGTACCAGATCCAGCAGAGCATGTTCCCTCATTGGCTTCATAGCTCCTGTGCCTTCCCCTTGTTGGATTTGTGTTCACAGAGCAGGAAGGCAGAGGAATAAAAGATTTATTTGCAGTATGGGGATCCCAAGTTTGTTTCCTATACTAAAATTCAGGCTCCTAGACAAAAACTAGCCTGATCTCAGAGAAATATTTTCTTGACATTTAAGAGAACTATTCTGCTGGGTTTTAGTATTTTTCACCTCCTGACAATCACTTGGACAGCAGAATTGCCAGGGGAAGCCGTCTGGCTCTTGCAGTCCCTGACTGTGGCTCCAAGTGAATGCAGGAGCCCATGAAGTTCCTCCAGCTTCAGACCCTACAGAATAAAAATTATCAATATACTTGTTGATGATTTAGACTAACAACAAATCGACTTTGCTTTGAAAACTTCAACAGAGATACTAATAAGACTGTTCAACACAGTTGAAATGCCTGGCCCTCCTATTGTTTTATCATCTTTGAGAATCAAGAAAAAACCCTTATTTGCTTTATTAAAAAAAAAAACCAAACACCACTGTGAATATTACTTTATACCACTGAATGACTTTCAGCCCTCAAAATTCAGATAGTGAGCTAAAGGTACAGGGGACTTAAATTGGGTATTTCAGAAAGGATTTCCTTCAAGGCTCTCAGACCTGAAAGATTTTTCCTAGAACAAGATTACTTAGCAGTATTTGCTGACTCACATACAAGTTTAACCATTATAGTTTGAACAGTATAGTTCATTCAGAAACATACATAACTAGATCTCCTCTCTGACAGTGGTGTAAACTGATATAGTTCAGTTAAATTGAGCTGAATACCAATTTTCACCACATAGGGATTTGGAGGATGGGGAGGCAGGGGAGAAGGGGATGCAACAACAGCAAGTCTAGCCTCTACAACTTTTAACCAAAATCTGGACAGATTCTTCTGGTATTTTCTTTCATGCTTTCTTGCATTTTGTTTTACTTACATTAGCGTAATAATCCTTCACTGACTGCAGGGACACCTCGTGGTGAGGACAGGTGACAACAGCAGACTGCCATTCAATTAATTAAACCAAGCAGCAAAAGACTGACAGATGTTTCTGCTCCTTGGGATAATCAGTATTTCACAGGCACAGACTTTCACTCCCATTCTGCATTTAGGGCATACATTAACACATCCAGAACAGAAAACACTGACACAGCAACTTCTAGAACAAAGGACTGAGTTGTCCATCAGACCTGAACTGCCTAACAGTTCACTTACAATTATTTACATTTGTCTTCCAGGGGCTACAGTAGCCAATTCATCTTGACACTCAGCTGAAGAAGCAGTCCCCAGAATAGCTGTTATGGCTTTCCCCTCCTTCCCTTTGTTTAACGTGCCAACAAATAGCATTTCAGTGACTCAATGCAAAATTTCTTGCTGGGATTTTCATGTGTTTTTTTAAAAGGCATCCATGTGCATATGGTTTTTAACAGGGATTCCCTTTCTCCTCATTGTAATTAAACTGTGACACTCACTGCAGCACCTGATCCATTCCATAATAAGAATTGCATCAGCTTGCTTACCCAGTGCAGCGACCCAATGCAGACCTTGGCAGCCAGGAGAGGAATGGTGGGATCTGTAGGTCGCAGTTTAGCACACTCCTTGAGCACTGACACAGCATATGCTGACTGGAGGAGGAGGAGGAGGAGGGGGAGAGAGAGGGATGAAATAAAAATGGGTGATTAGACAATGCTGTTACAGAGTCCAAGCAAGGTATTTCAGTGAAATGTACAAAAAAGTGGTATGAACTAAAGAACCACATGTCAGCAACAAGTTAGCAACTTTATTCCCACCTCCACACACAGACACGTGTGTGTGCATGTATGCACACAAACACACACTATTCCCATGCTCAGAGGAAACATGCCAAAGAACCAGCCCCAGCTGTGCCCTTTACAAGGAACACTTTTCCTCGTCTGTTAACACGCTCATTATTTTAATGCTGCCCTACCAATTCCCAAGAATTCTGCTATAGTTTTCCTTGCATATAACCATCTTCCAGTAAGCCAGAAAAGAGCTCATAAAGAGCTTATCCTCCAATACGTTAACATTTTAGGTTGATTCTACTCTGAGATAGGTCTATGCAGCTAAAGTAATCTGCTCTGTAGATTGTTTTGTGTCTTCTCCAGTTCCAGAATATGCAAGAACACAACTGGGATCCCATCATGCAAAGGGTGGATAGGGCAACTGCAGAGCAATATGCTGTTCAGTGGGTGGTCCGAGTAGCACGTGTTAGAAAGAATGTCCATAAAATTCTTGCTGTCTTTCTGGTGTTAGGTTACTATTAATGAATGTTGTTCATTAAGATTAGCAGTGATATAGCTCTTTTGGTTCAATGTACTCTACAAACATTGCTTTTTACAGCACAAACTCATGGCTGTTACGTTTCAGAAGATTTAAGGGCAAATGAGGAAAGCTCTGGTCTAAGATGCTGGTGAGAAGGTCTGGTTAGCTGATTAGGAGGCGCAAAAGTTGCCCTGCCACAGTCCTCTAGCCCACTCCACCTGGACCATAGTTTCTTCCATATTCCCAACCCTTCTCACTACTGCCCTCTGATCCCCACAAATTCTTTCAACCTTGAGCTCAAGAGGAAGTTTTCTTCTCTCAGAATTTCTCCTGATATACCTCATTCCCCCAAAACTCTTCTACATAGTCCCAAGACACACACAGCCCTCTCTCACTGAGTGTTCCCTCTCAGGAGGGCATTAAATAGTCCCAGCCGTTCCATATTACAGGAGAGCAACAACAGAATCTTGCAGAGTCAAACTAGCTGCTATTCCTATCAGGTCCTGACCCTAACCCACCAGAGCTCTGAGCAGCACAGGAAGCTGGGTCTGGTGTCTGCTCCAAGTCCCCACAGCCCAGCACTGCAGCCCCAAGCTCCCACTGGCCATCAGCACCTCACACCACACCTGCTGCCTCCTTTCTCCACGGAGCTCAAGGTCAAGGCACTTGCTGTGGGATTCAAAAGCCTGGATAGGAATTTGCTTGGAAGGGAGCCTGGGAAAGGGGAAAAACAGATGTACAGCAGCCCTGCACATGCTAAGGCAAAGATGAGTTTTGTAACCAAAGACACGATCTCTGCAGCAGCAGAGCAAACCCTCCTGCTTGAAAAGCTTAGGTACCTGCTGCATGGTCTGAAGAGAAGCAACAGCATGCCCTGTTCCCCAGGCTGCTCCCACCTACCTGACACATAGGGTACCATCAATAAAAGTAAGGAAATGTTTGCTATTTTACAATTCCAAATGCACAATTTGCCTAAAGTCAGAAGGAAGCTTGTCTCAGAGCAAAACCAGGAATCAATAAATTTTGTCCTAGAGCTTAAACCATTACCTCGTCTTTCTCAGAAACAAATGCTTGAGTAATTCAACCCTGAGGTATAGGAAGAAATACACTGTTGTGTTCTGCTGTCACAAGGTGACGAGCATCCCTCAGAATGAAACTCCCTGACACTTATTTGTTCAGAACACATAGTGTCTCAGATTTTAATGGCATCTTATTTCTCTTCTCTCAGAATGCTACCTGCACTGCAAGCAGCTGGTATTCCCAGTAGCACTGCTGGACATGTTGGAAATGGAAGAATAACCCCAGAAGGGTACTCGCCTGGTAATTCATCTTTCTGCTCTCCTGCCTATATTCCAACCCCGCAGGTGTTTCCAGACAAGAGAAACTCCAAGAGCAGAGCATGACAACAATCACCTTGCTGGTGGGTGTATTTGCAGGTGGACATCCCCCCCCCCCAAGCCCTTGTCATCTCACCATGCAAAAGTGAACTGAAAGGCCAGGTATGTAAAACTCCATACACTGTCCAACACCAACACTTTCAGAAACAGATACAAACCGAACCCAGTGCTGGTTTCTCAGCTCCCCATCAGCAGTGCAACTGCAGGGAAAGCAGGAGGCACCTGGGGGCTGGTGACAGCTGCCCCACCAGCCAGCACAGCCAGCACTAGCACAAACCAGAGCAGCGAGAGTCCTGTCCTAATTTGGGCCACAGCTGTAGGACCCAGGGTCTACATACACCAGAGGTGAAGTGATACAACCTGGTTCCATGCCAGTTCCTCTTAAACTTTGCTCCTTCCATGTCCACAGCCTGTCCATTGAGTAAGGCTGGTCCTCAGGACACAAGCCAACCCTGCAGCCTCAGTTAGCCTTAAACCCCAGGGCGCTTCTCCCCCCCATCCTGAGTCTCTGCAGGAAGCAACTGGAAACCAGTGACTACTGAATACCGCAAATCAGAAAATCCCACCCTGTGCCTACACCCAAACACCTCACGTGTGGAGTCACTTGTACTCAGGAGCTTCTGAACATTCATTTACAGAGCAAGCACCAGTTCACACACCTCTTAGCAAACATTTACAAAGTTCTGTCACTTTAAAGAGCTTATAAAATTTGCAATTAAACATATAGAGCAGAAGTAGTTTTAGAGACAGGGTGGCATGAAGCCTTTCTCCCCAGCGTTTTAAAAATTCAAGAGATCTATATAATTTCACCTTGAAAACTTTACTCAGCAGAAATTATATATAGATGATGAAAATCTTAGCCAAGGAATGATGGTAGAAAGAATATCCCACTCCCACTGTGACCTTACTTAGAGGAGACTGGTGTGACATATAATATCAAGGTGTTTTAAACGAATACAGTAATAGGCAGGGAAGAAATATAATCCACTCAGTATTGAATACAGATGTCATTGGTTGGTAAAAATATTTAATATGAAACAGTGTTTGTGTAACATTGAAATAATATGATGATTAAAATGTACATATTCTTTCACTTAGTGTGGGTGGACCAAGCCAGCCAAGTGCATTGTTTTTGAGATTCACTGCAAGGCAATAATAATTAGATTTATTGGTGAGGCGTGTTTTGAGAAGAGAAGAGCTTGAACTCCATGTGAGTGCATGCTTCCTACTCATAATTTTGAGCTTCAGAGGGGCTCATAAAAATTCAAGCCAGGGTTTAAGTTCTTTCTGTTTAGCTAGCTAATTGCTGGATTATAACGACTGCACTGGAATCAGTTCCCAAGGATTTCAGAAAACTAGGGATTTGCCTCTGGGTCTCATTTGGCCTCTCTCTGGGAAAACGACTTTTAAGTCCCCTCAAACACACATAAGCCCGTTAAATAGAAATGGTTTAAAGAAATGCCAAGCTAGCCAAAAGCTGTGTCATGGGGGTTTCAGCTCTGTTTATGGGAGGTCTAATGTATGAGTTCTCAGCCTTGGAATCCTCATCAGGTTTGAGGTGATTCATGACCATCCTCCCTTTGTTATAACCAATAAAGCATTGAGCTCAAATCAGGCTATCGAATGAAAACATTTTTTTAATAGGAATGTTCATCCATTAAAAATAAAATAAAATGTGAACTGCATGTTCTTAAGGAACTTAAGAACTTCAATTATCAGTTAGGCATATCCATTCTTCATTCTTCAAGTTTTGTGGTTTTTGCAATGGAGACAGGGAGGGACATGGCACTACTATTCCATATTTAAATCCCGTATCTATAGGAAGCTGGTTTTCTCCATCAATTTTTTCCTCACCTAATCTACTTGCATACAATATTTTTCTTCTGCAGAGATCAGGAACATGCTCCACAAGAATTTATGAGAAGAAAATTAGGAAAGGAAATTTCTGGAAAGTAGCATGCAACACTAACAGCTGCTTTCAATACAGACTTCTGAAAGAGCTCCATATCCAATATGGTGGGGCACTTCCTGATCTGCAGCAAGAAATCACAAGGAAGCTATGAGGAAGGAGAAGGATTGAGAGGACACCTTCCTCTAAGTAATTACTGTAGCCATGGTTTTGAATCCTATAAGGGAATAAAATGTAAAGAAAAACTTCTATCCAAATACAAAACAGAACACCCATTCCCAGTTTACTAATTATATAATGAAGCATGCAAGCATACTCCTCAAAGATACTTGCACATGAGCAGTACAGAATGAAGAATAGTCTACAGCCTCTTCTTACTTTTCTAAAAGGCTCAAGAGATCTCGCCATCAAATATGGGAAATGCATAGGTACTGCCCAAATGCTGGTTTTCGTAGCTCACTCCAACACAATTTTCATTCTTTCCTCTTCTCTTCTTTCCCACTTTACCACAGCAACAAAAAGGAGGACATCAGAGATTTGATTCATACTTAGAATACAAAACCAGTACAAATGTTAAGTAAAAGGAAAAAGAATTTCCAGACAGTAAATCATACCAGGCAGACTTGACACACCATAAATAGTTGCTCTTCTCTTGCAAAGGTTCCAAAAACCTTTCTACTTTTTTTCTGCTTCTTTGGTAATACTTTTC
Source organism: Scolopax mira (assembly GCA_004320125.1). Taxonomy (NCBI): domain Eukaryota; kingdom Metazoa; phylum Chordata; class Aves; order Charadriiformes; family Scolopacidae; genus Scolopax; species Scolopax mira. The sequence continues at coordinate 158,701 of BJBW01000225.1, forward strand.
AGCCAGAGGGAACAATGTTCCTCAAGCTGGTGGTTTTGGTAGATGGCCTCATTCCCAATTCACCTGGCAGTTTACCGCACAGATGAATCTCCACACTTAGTACTGCTTTATTTCTAGCATCATCCTGTCTGATCTTAAAAACTGGAAAGGTATTTCAAATTCTCAAAGGGATTGGGGAGGAGGAGTGAGGTGGAATCTTTCATCATTACGCAAGAATTAGTATTCCCTATATCCTGGGATTCACAGACATCTCGCTATAAATGACCTTGAACCAACATGGGAAGATGACAGAGTAAGCCAGCAATTGAGAACTCTGGAATTAGTCGTTCTGATGTTAGCTTTCCATTGAATTCCAGATCTCCATGAATCTCCCAGCATGAATGTTACCCCCCTAAGATATTTACTTCTCTCAACATAGGGACCAATTCTCCCTCTTTTCTTTTACCCTGTGCCTAGCAAATTAGAATATTGTAATTAAGCAGCTACAAATCTTCACTTTTAAAAGCACCTCTTAAATTCTATTAAAAGCATACATTTGTCTTTGCTGATGTGACAAACATCCCACTTCACACTTTCCATCACGAAAAGAAAGTTAAGCCTGAAGGCAATTATATAGCCCACCTAGGTATTCTGCTCGATAGTAGGAATCTTTGGAAATTTCCATTTTTTGTACTATCTACAGCACACAGGCACACCCCTTTCTAATCTTTCTTTTGCACCAAAGGAAACCAAACTATTGAATATTCCCCAGATGGCTGACCTTTGTAACAGGATCTCTAACCAATGAATGTTCAATATTTTAACTTTCATTCCCCAGCAATGCTATTTAAGGAGCCATCTGAGGCCTCTGCTGCTCCCAAGGTTCCTGCCTGCAATGCAAAGAGAAATGTACTTTTTTTATGCCAGTTGCCTAGCAACCAGCCTAAGCTTTTGCAAGGAAACCAACAGAAGGAACAGTCTAAATCATAAAATTCGTCTGCTGTTGCTGCAGAATTATGTATCAAATGTATTTATAACTTTCCTTCTAACCTTCTGGAAAGCTGCATGTTAGCATTATAGGCATGGCCGAGTCAAACTTGAAGCTCCTGGAAGCTGTTGGAGACATCTGCTTTGCTGCACTGTTTAAATGAGGTGAAGTATTCCCTTTTTTTTTTGGTGCGACACAGATATAAGCAGCTCAGACATTAGCTTGTCATTGTTTGGCTATGACCATGATGCATCAGCAACTTGCAAAGTGTTCCAAAATCAGACTTCAAGTCTGAGACTGGTTTCAAAACCCCGAGACTGCTGCCAGCACAGTCCTGCAGCACAGGGTAAGGCTGCAGCATCTCCAACTGCTGAGCAGCCAAGGGGAGCATAGAGACATTGCAGGATTGGCTCTGGGGAGAGCTGGAGCCTACTTCCCCAGAAAAACAGCTGAATGATAGATTCCAAGAAGGATGTGGCTATTTCTCTTTGTATAACACCAGGCACCTCCTGCTATTAAGAAAAACATTCAGGTAGACTTGCATAACTCTTTCTTCCTCTTTGCCTTAGAGATGAACAAACACATGAAGGATAAGAGCAGAGAGAAGCATTTTGTGTAGTTAAAAGTGACTTTATTTGTCTGTTTTTTCAAGGTGCCCTGCCTGGTGCTTGAACCGCTCTACTGTCAGCCTATCTTATCTGTATGGTAACTTTGACCATTATCCCTAGAGTGGTAGCACAGGCTGGCAGGGGCAGGGGAGGATCAGCAATGATGCAGTTATTTCTCAACTCATGCAATCCCTGTCATAAAGGCAAGGGCTCTGCTGACAGTGTTCTGTCAGCGCTGGACAAAAGGGGCTGGACAACTGTGTGCCAGGCTCCCCAGGAACACAACCTCCATCAGCAATCCCAGCACAAGGCCTGCTGAGCGTAGTAGCCCTTGCCTCCAGATAACTGCTTCCAGCTCCACTGGGCTCTCACAGAGGTTCTTCCCCACAGCCCCTTCAATTGCTCCTGAACTCTTCTTTTTCACAAATTTTGCTGCACTTCATCCCCTAAACGAGGATAAGGGGTATGGGGTAATAACAGATTATCCTCTTCTAGCAGATGCTCCATACTTCCCTCAGATGGCCTGATACCGCTCTTCTCAAGAAACACATATCCTAAAACTTTTCATTCACTAATCAAATATGCTGTGGGGTTTTTTTTTAGGGCAGAAGCCCTAAATACAAGCATGAAAACGTTTTTATGCACTGCATACACTAATAATAATAAACAACACACACTGATCTCTCATGTCCACTGGAAGATTGCTGCGAGTTGAATGGCTCAATTAGGGTATCCAGCACTTTTAGACCAAGCAGACTCTGTTCAAAGAATAATTTCATAGCTATCCCTGAAGAATCCCCCCCCCACTATCCACAGGAAATGGCACATCATTGTCATTAAATACAAATCTTGTCTCCTTGGTTGGCAGGTAGAAGAGAGGCATCAGTGTTGCCTCACATTGTTTAAGGCACATATAATATTTTATCAGTTTAATCCTTCCCTTAGGCAGTATAACAGGTAAAAAAAAGACACTTAAGCTGCAGATCCAGATGACTTTCTGAAGAACTGTCAGTTTAAGCTAGAGCCCAATCCCACGATGCCCTTCTGAGTCTCTACTCCCAGAGAGCTCTAGTGACACTTTGGGACACCCTGCTGGGTCCCGTGTGAGGCTGTTAGGTGTGGAAGAGGACAGAAATCTGAACAAGGGAACATGTAACTGATCCAGCTGGTCCAAGGCCAGGGAAATGCTTGCAAGTGCACAGGGACCCTATTTCACATCCCTTGTGCTTGTAATACATCATCTCAACACTATGACAATTTTACCTCCAGCTTCAGATACGTCAGCAGAGCTACCTTAATCTGCAGGGGTGCTGTGTGCTGGTAATCTCCATGACCTCCACTGGAAACTGTTTAGCTGAAAAGCAACAGTAGACAACAACTCTACTCCAAACTGTCTCTTCACTAATGGGAAGACTACAAGGTCTTCTCTGCTCTGTAAATAAGAGTTTGGTCCTTTCTTCCCCCATTCTGTGGAATAAAAGTCACAACTTTTTCAAATTCTTGAGACAAGCAGATGCAACCTACTGCACTCATTTTACTTGGCAGCAGGACAGTGGCTCATCTCATTGCCTGAGGACTCTGCCAGATGGCATCCAGCTATCATACCACTCGCCACTCAGACTCCAGCCTGTCCATGCACGGCAGCAGAGCCAGGGAACTGCTATTCACACTCAGCCTCTGGCTGTCGTGTTACCAGACTGTGAAGGTTATTACCAGCAGAAGCAACTTAAAGCAGCTGTGAAGAGTTCGGCACTTAGTTTTCCAGCACCAGTTCAGCAGAACAGGGGTGCTGCATTAGACTGATTTAAACCTTTCTCTCACCTATCCAGAACTGCATTTGGTGACCTGGGACATCTCTCACTACTCTTTCTACAGCCAGCATACCTTCGCCACTGTCTAGGCTTTCCCAGAGTTTCATCTAAAATTGCCTCCAAAAGACTTTTGCATTTTGTGGTGGATTTTAATCATTTAAATAAACATACTCCTTTTGTTCAGAAAATATACAGCTCAGTATACATGCATTCCCAAGAATGGGTTAAAAAACAACAAGGCCACACCATCTTACTCATTATGCAAGTTGTTGAGAAGCACAATAAAGTGAAATTGCTGTCACTCCATTATTTCCACCGCTTAAGTGAACAGAATATAGACAGGGAGGTTATGTTTGTTCCTCTGAGCCTTTTCATTCACTGTTTTACAAAGCCCTAAGGCCTCGCTTGCTCTGTAAGAGCTTACTGAAGTGATGTGCCTATTTTTGTTAAGACACATGCTTTTTAAAATAATGTGTAAACTCAAGCATACATACAGTAATGAGCCTAGGAGCCTGGCTTGACATTCAGACTGATCACTTGTGAAAAATGACAATCACCATTTCGCAATTTTTTGGCTGGCGGGGGAAGAAAATAGTTTGAAGGTCAACTTGATTGACCTAACCTGAAGAAGATGAATATACAAAATAGGAGTAACAGTAGTCAAATGCACTGTAGAATAGAGGGCAAGATCGGATTTTACAGCACTTTTAAGAGGGTCAGAGTTTGCAAATACTAAATACGCGTTAAAAAAAAACAAAAGGAGAGACCAACATTTCCAGCATTTACAGGTTAATAAAACTCTTCCTGTCCTGCCCAGGATTTATGAGCATGATTTGCTGTACTGCAGAACAAGTATCAAGGCAGGATGTGAGATTTCATTACCAAGAAATGAGATCAGGAATTGGCTGTGACTAAGACAGGTGAAAACAGATCTTTTACCTATAAAAACTCAAGTGTATTCTGCAGTCTAGACAGACCACACTGTTTTCTCATCAGTTCTTTCTGCTACACTGGAGGACTTACTTTTAAATGAACTCTGTCCTGCTATCAAGCTGCGAAGCAGCATAAAAATGTATGCCACATCTCCCATTAGCAAGATGACGCATTGCAGAGTATACGACAGGAATCCTCAGGGAATACTTTGGGATTAGAAGTGAAATACTGCACAGATGGGATTGTTGGGTAAGGGAATTCCCTCTGCCCCATATAGGGCTCAAAACATTTAGAGCTTTTACATCAATAGGCAAGATCAAGCCATTTTATCTTGTAAATATTTAAAGTACAGGCAAAAAGACATGACATACTTGAAAATCTGAAAAGATAGGACAGTTACAGACACAGATACTTGTGTTGCCATTTTTTTCTCTTAAGTACTAAATATTCAGTGACTTCTAGGGAAGCTGGAGAGGTATACAAACATGTAAGGAGAAAGACAGAGTTTTCATGCAAATTGCTACAAGGTAAAGATCAGGTCCTAGTTCTTGCCTCCATACTAACCTAAGATGGAATCACAATTACTCTCTGGATAGACTCACTTTCTTAACCATCAACAACTAAAATCTAGATTTGCTCCGACAGATTACTAGAGCTACAGCATTGTCTGCTGTTGAGAAGCAAGTAACACAATATGTAAAGTGAATAAAGCTCCCAGACAAGTCCTGTGAGTGTTTATGGGAAGATACTGTGCCTTTCCATCACAGCCTATCTAGTCATTGTCCTCAATATCAAGAGATCAGTTACCCGGAGGATTTGCAAAGGCACAGAGGGCAGACATGTGCTAACTCCAGCTGAATGCCAAGGGGAGCTGGATCTGACTCGTAAACCCCCCCAACTTGACATAGGCCAGTGCAAGGTATTAGCACCATGGCACCAAGCTCATTGTTCAAGTATTCCACCAGTAGCTTCGGGTTTCCCTATAGAAGATGGAGTCCAACCACCATTTTCATTCTTGGAACGGGATTTTGAAATGCTTGCACGGAACTCTTATAGTAATCTGTGAGCCTCTTTCTCACTAGACATCACCCTTCAGCTCCATGCTGACCTACTCTGCTTTGTAAAAGTTTTGATGTCTCCTTTTGATTATAACCGATGTAGCCAATTTATGAGATAACTATGGAGTACCAGAACAGAGTCCCACCAAGTACACCCCTGGTGCCTCACAGTGGGGGGGTCACTGCTGACCAATATTTGCCTAGGGTGTTCCACAGATCCCCAGTAACATAGGGTACACACAGCCTCCACAGGAAATCTTTCTCCAGTGTACCACTATCTTTTTTTTGCTTCTTCAGAGGAAACATGAACTTGTGTTGCTGCAATTAGAAGTCATTATGTCTTGTCCTACCCACCATAGACAAAATTAACTTCTTCTAAGAGCTGTTGAAGACTTGTTTCTCCCTTGGATTTTTTTTCTCCCCTTTATGGGTAAAAAAATTAAATTCCTTCAGTATTTCCACAGCCTGCTTACTATACTCTTAGCCATCCTCAATGCTTTTTATTAGTCCTTCTCTTGTTGGTCTCCTATTTTCTCAACGTATAATGCATAACAGCAGACAGTCTTCCAACCTAAAGCTTTGTTTATGCTCACAAAAATGAAGGAATCCCTTCAGGTATTGTCCAAGCTTTGCTGCCACATACACATCATAAGATGACAACTTCTTTGGAAAAGAATGCCCCTGCATATTCATCTCCAGTTTTCACTTAAAAGCCATTGTTTCCAAGTCAACTTATAGCCATAAAAGACCAGTAGCAAGTTAGCATTTGGCAGATGACTAGTAGTTGGTGGTCTCTGCCCAGTTCCACATGGATTCCCCTATGCTCCATGGGCATGGAATATAGAACCATATTAAATGGTCTACTACCACAAAACATTCATTTGCTTACATGTCCTGAATGTGTAGCTGGGGACCCCAAGAATGAGAAGGCTAAATTTTCTACCATGCACGTTTCCTGCAGGAAGTCTACTCTTAAGACTAATAAAGAAAACCACATACTACCCCTGCCTACATTCTGCGACTTCAGTCATCTCAGTGGTTAACTGGTAACTCTGTCACATACTATGCTAATTTTTAAAAAAACTTATGCTAAAACATATGTGATGTAGACATTCATACATAATTTCACTGCCTACAGTATCTTTTGCACCAAGCACTTCAAAAATATTAATCCTTGCAAGCTCTCTATGAAGAAGTATTAACATTTCCTTGATCAAATGCAGAAACCACAGCTTAAAGAGAGGTTAAGTCAACTGCCCAAAGCCATAGAGTGAGTTGATGAGAGTGTTGGCCATCAGTATCTTTCTTATGCTAATCACATTTATGTTGAACCTGCAGAGAATAGACAGCTGTATAATGCTTTTCAGTCCATAGCTACGCACAAAATCCATTTTCTTCTTGATAAAGAGAAGAAAACACAACACGGAAAAAACAGTACTCAATACCAAACGCACACAGCTGATCACAAACTGCAGTCAGAGACTAAAAGGAGAGCACTGTCACTCCATGTAGCTGTGTGACGGCAACTACCCCTACAAAATACATGACTGTGCACATTCACACAAGTAAGCCAGATACACTCTACCAGAGGAAAATGTGCCTTAAGTCCTTTGGTTTGATCCTTACCTTTCCACAAGCCATCATGGACAGGGCAAGCTGGTACCAGAGGTGAAATTCACCAAACGCAAACTTCATGGCTCTTTCCAAGCACTGAGAAATAAATGTTGGGGGAAATGTCAGATGGTTTTTTATTTATATCTTTTGTCAAGACTGCTCTTGGCTCAATAATCAAATGAGGGAAAACAATCTACTGCAGTCCAGGTGATTATTTTTTTTAAAAAATGATATCATTTTTCTCTTCTCAGTTAATGGAGCTTGCTAGCACACACCACCACTTCAAACAAGGACCACTTTGTTCAAGTGCCTACATACATATTATTTTAATGTCTCAAACAGTTCTATGTACATTTCTGGCCTGTGCTGCCATAGTCTGTAGCTGTTTCTGCTATCTGCCAACTAGTGTCCTTCATTTTCACCTTTCCCCACAAGTTACTGCACAGAGTGGCTTTGCTTGCGTTGCATGTTTCAAGTGGGAAGTTTTTTGGCAGAAGCCAGGAAGAGGTACCTCAGAAAGCATGACATACTGCCCTCTTCTGCCCAGCGTAATGCTAAGGAGGTCGTAGACTGCAGAAGCATCCCGAAGGCTGACAGCTCGGTCATCCTGCTGGTCTGGGGCTCGGCTGATCACTGCGTCCCGGTTTGCCTAGGCACAGACACAAATGAAGCATCAGACCCCAAAAGAGCAAGAGAAAATCGACTCCTCCCTAGGTTCTGCTCATCACCCATGGCTTTTTTTTTTTTTTAATCATTTTAGGATTATTTTTTAATTCACCCCAGCATAAGGAAGGTGGTTTTTTTGTCCATATGAAGCACACTCAAGAAGGCAGATGTACATACAGAAAGGAATTGCTAGGAATATCTCATCTAGATTTGTTTCACGGAATTAGAGCACTAGGAAACAGACCCACCAGATCCCATTTCCTCAATAATCACAAATTCAATGCCATCCTTAAACCACATATCTCATTACTTCAATTGCCTGCAACTGTGATAACTGCTTCCATGGTTGATATTTTATCTTCTGTGTCTGCACTTGGTTTCTTCCCAATAGCATGTGGTTTTGTTCCTCTTTTCTGCTACTTACTTTTTATTTTTTAATTTGAGCAAGTTGCCTTAGTAATCAGATTTGTCTGTCATCAATTTAATGCAGTTAAAGGTCTGGGCCACACAATACCAAATAATTTTTAAATAAATATAAGTGCTAAATTTGCATAATCTACCAGTGCATTGCTCAGCCTAGATCAAAAAGAAACATTACTTTTGACAGAAAATTATCAGCCTAGCAATTTGTGAAGCTGTCCCAAAATATCATATGTCATTGGCTCAGATTTACCTCAAGACCTCAGCCTTTCTGCTTTCTGAGCACAAAGAGGTAAATTCAAAGATAAAAATTTCAATTCCAGAGAAAACAGATAAATCCCTCAGATTTCCAGATGCAGAGGACTTCACCCAGACTGCCTAACCTCAGAGAGAGGCAATGCTGGATGCCACTGAGCACTAGCACTGACTGAGAGCACAGATATGCTGCCCTGGGCTCCCCAGCTGAAAGGGGTGCAACATCAGACATTCAGGTCTAGACATCTAAAAGATCAGAAAAATTACTTGATTGCTGTCAGTTTCACCTGGGGCAAAGACAAACAAAATGTTCCCTCCTTGAAGCGGGAAGGTTATGTTATAATACTTACTACTATAATCTTACATCTATTTCTTTCTAATTGGAGCGAGATTTTTTTTTTCCTAAAAAGGTTAAACATGGGAATTAAGTGTAATAAAAATTTCCAGAATGTGCAGCCCTTAAAGCCCACGCATATTTCATTATGATTAAGCTGCAGCTGTTTCATCATGATAGTATCTGTGTAATGCCCCAGTTCCAAGCACTCTTCATCACAGCCTCCAGCCGAGACAGCAAACACAATTACTGACAACTAACACAATCACAGCCAAGGGCTCAACAGCAACTGCAGTTAAAGGCAAACTCACAGGTCAGACTCAGTCTAATGTTTGGACAAATAAACTTGCACCAAATCTTGTAGCCACAAAAGTATTTTTCTTTTCCATGTTACTGCAAAGAACATAATTTGTGATTTAAAAAAAAATAGTTCAGAACAATAGGTGGCATGAGAGAACGAAACCAACTTGAAAGAGAAAATCCTGCAACAAGAGTACAGAAGCATAGCTCGTCTATCTTTATTAGCAGAACTAACCAAAAAGAATAAAACAATAAATAGATGTTTAAACTCTATTTCGACTTAACTCAAGACTGCTACTTTCAAAAGAAAAAAGCTAAAGACATATACAGAAAATTCCAAGATTGCTACTTCAGAGTTAAAGACGAAGCATATACAGAACGATCCTTATTGCTGAGTGAATCCTCCTACGTATATACAATAGCATTAACAATTTTTTCTGCCCTGATTACATTGTTATGACAATTGTTTGTAGAAAATAGCTACTGAGCTACCACCCCCATGCTCTGTAATCTCATCATCAACCTCCCATTAGAGTCAGCTATAGCCTGATGCTTTTTTTGGATATCCATCTAGTACCAAACTATGATTTTTAAGTTGATGCATTAGAACAGACAGAAAATTAATCAGAACTGGTGAGTGCCCATTAACATCTGCTGACAGAGATTGGTACTAGTGGAAAGAACATGCCCAAATCCTGCAATAAGCAGGAATATGAGACATATTACAAGGATACAACATTCTGAAACTAGTCATACTGAACATATTGTACTTTACCTAAGCAGACAGCAGCTAAAAACAACGTACACATAGGCATGACTAATATTCTTTCCAAGAAGGTCATAAACCTGTTCATTTTATTCCAGCTTTCAAATCTCAAAGCCATAGAAGGTCTCCAAAATTTATCACTCTTTTTTACTTGCATGCGTTAAATTTGCCACTGAGCAAATTCAGAGTCAATTCTAATCCAACATTTTTTTAATACCGAACCTATTTCCAATTGCTAGTTTCAATTGCTCAAAAAAATCAAGATGTTCCTGCATCACAAAAATATATATATGTAAAAGAAAATAACCAAAACATGCAATCCTTACAACAAACTGATCAAACAGTAACAAGAATATGGAGTGTGTCTAATACAATAACGTATACAAATACAATAACAATACAAATCATCACCTCAAAGCTCAAAAGTACCATTTACTACTGCAGTGTTCCCTACAGGAGGGCAGAGAAGGGAATGTGAATTACTATTTCTTGAAACCCACCCAGGGAAATTGGCATGTTTCCTTCTGCCTCTCACAGAAGGAAGGGTGCTGTGACCCAGATCACTCTTATCCTTTTTTTTTTTTGTCTTTACCTTTGTTTATGTTTTTTTAAACTTCTATTTGGAGGTGAGATACCCTGTCAGTCACTGGTTAAGTACAGTTACAAAATAGTTGCAGAGTTACTGCAATATGGCATACACCGATTCTGTTGGATGGGGAGGTTTACGTACTGAAACAGAGAGAGCAAGAAAGATACTTCATTTTGCATTTTAGAGTGCATCAGTTCTAAGCAATTTGCACCAACGTTTTTTTCAATACCTATGTTTCTGTTGTTTCAGACCACTAATTTTCCTGAACAGAGATGAAAAAATGGTTATTTGTAGAACACTGATCTCCAAACAGTGTATCCATAACATAAACAGCAATTCCCAATTTGTCCTAATGCATTACTTCCTCCTCCTCCACTAAAAGCAGCAGTAAAACATATCTACAAATACATTTTCAACACCCCCAGCATGACTGTTCCCTTTAAGCTGTTCCCATTGTCACACAGACATGCCTCACAGCACACAAGCGAGATGGAGAGAGGTAGTGAGTCACACCATGAAAAGAAGAGAACCTCTCTTCAAGGCTGTTGTGTGGGATGGGGAAGGTCACTAATGCTACCAACAGGAGTTTCACCATTGGGAGTTAGGGTAACTTGCATTATACAGAGCTTTTGTATATTTTTATATACAGTCAATGCCTCTTTATTTGAGGTACTCCTAAGTAATGGAGCAACCAAGAGATGCATTAGACACAATCAGCAGGTGGCTCAGACATGATACCAATCCTGTTCAGGGAGGTAAGACATCCTGTAGGTAGCCCAGACCAAGCAGCACACAGGACAGCCCTCCCTTTCCACAGTCCAGGGACACAGTGTGCCTGCAGGCCACACACATCCAAAAGGCTCTAGCATAGGTGGTACCACTGAGCTGACCCAGTGTTCAGCCATGCTGATGTCTCTGTATCATGCTTGAAGCCCAACTCAGGTGTTCAACCCCACTAGGCACAAAGCCAGCTGGGGTTCAGCAGGGATTTTTAGGTCCATCTACAAACCCCAGGAATACAACAGTATGTGACCTTCAGACCCATGATCTGTCTCTGATAGCAGGGAAGAGATATGCCTTTCTGGGGATCTGCAATTTAACTAAGAACCCTGCTGAGCTACAAACAGTTTGTGCCTTCCTATCCACATGTACAATACACTTACCTGCAAAGTAGATAAGCCACCTATGCACAAAGGATGTGCTTTGCATCGATGACCCTGATAATTATAGATCATTTATGGCATGTTTATTACATGTAGAAAGGAAAAGAGCCTCAGCAAATCCAAACAACCATTACTTCAGTAGTTACTACGCACACAGTTATATTGCAGAAAATTTAATTTTACTACAGTACAAAGATGTGCTTCTTAATAAAACGTCAAGCAATCATATGAATTACAATAGAGCATATTCCACATAGCAGCCCCTTCTCACAGCAATTAGCTATGAAGTTTCCTTTAATTGCTCACTTTGAAACGCGGCTCCCCCTGCTTTTTTTTTTTTTTCAAAGAAGAAAAAGAAAGCAATTAAAATCTTTAATGAGTGCCTGCTGCCTGCCCCCTAATTCATGGGCATTCTAATGTTCAACTTGTGTCTTTTCATAATAGACATAATTGCCAGATCCACTGCAACCCATCTATACAGAATGGCAGCATGTTTTACACAGTGTACTGTAATAATGTAATTGCCGTGATTCAATACTAGCATTAAGAGAGAAAAACAAATGCTACGTGTGTAAGATTGACAACAAGCCTTTGAAATCATGCAATTGATGCCTCTACTACTAAAATCTAGGAAATATTTAATCCGTGTCTTTTGGATCTCCACTCTGGCTGTTTTCCCTAAGCTGCCAACGAAATGAATGAATTCTTCACAACAGCAACAACCCATTCACATGGAAGAGGCTACTGAGTTTTCACCTAAGTTATTGATAATCTCTACATAGCACTTGAAGGTTCCCCTCACTAACGTATACAAAGAACATGTTCAGGGTTGACTGCAAAGCTGCTGTGAAAATGGGAAGCAGCTGGAACAGGCAGGAAACACCATACTCCAGCCACTCACAAAACTTCTCTTAGAGACATACCACAATTTGTTCCATTTCAGATAAAAAGCACAACAAACAAAAGCTTGCTGCCCTGTGAACCGTGTGGCATCTGTCTCATTTCTGGTAGGCAACGGGAACAAGTTACTGGTACCCCATTCGGATGTCTCAGCAAAACAGCTCGTTATTATTGGTTATTAAATACATCTAGAGAGGTATAGCTTAACTCTCACCAGGTATATTTCAATGTCTCATTCTGCAGCAGAACTAATTGAGGAAACATCACTGAAAGTAACACAGACATACTCCCCAAGACAAAACAGCCCAACAACCCTACACAAAAAGAAGAGAGAAGGAGAAAATAATGGAGTTTGCTTATGGATACTGTCCTGGGTAGCAAGTCATATATTTGCTATCAGTAATCTGCATTTAGAAAACTATCTTCCAAGAATTTGCATCCTCCTTGCAAGTTCAGAAACAAGACTTCCTACTGCAATGCAGAAGAAAAAAGATCTCTGTTCTGTCTCCAGCACCTCACTTTAGAACTACTTATTCAAGAGGCAATTAACAGAGGTGATGTATTTCCCATTACAAACATCCCACAATCCACCTTTCCAGGCTCCAAACACAAAGCTTTGCCTTGCAGACCAGTTAAAGAGACTGTCAGGCTTGCTATTCTAAGTGCACAACCATGATTTGGCAGGAGCCAGAGCAGGTAATCCTGTCCCCAGTTGCCTCTTTCAGCTGCCATGGTCTGATAGCTCTCAAGAAAGTACTTGTGATGATCATCCAGCTGTTATATCATCATTGGTCTTGGTGTCATTTGAAAAAACAAAAAAATCCTACAAAAGCAACAGGAGATTCTTCTCCTTTGCCAACTCATTTGTTGGGCAGCATTATTTTATAAAGCTAGGAACTGTAGAGTTAACAGGTTTTAATTATTTCTGTGCTTTAAAATACATGGGTTTAATCTTATTCTGTTAAAGGCATGCTCACAGCCATGAATTTGCTTTCACCAGTAAAAAGAACAGGACAAGTCCCAGTGTCTTACTTCCCCCCTCACCATCTGTTCTGTGCTCTCAGGCTCTCTGAGGTCAAATCGTCTTTAGGGATTCAAATCAGAGATAAGATGGGGATGACATTTCTAATCTTTGTTACACAGGCACAGAATGTATTAGTTTTGGATACAAAGAGCTTCATTTTCAATATGAGTGACGTGAACACCGAGCCAAAAAAAATAATCCATGTTACCTGGTATGTTTGATGGACTGCACCAGCCAGAATCCCCAGTTGCAAGAGCCAGCACTGCCAAGGGCTGAATAAAGGGATTTCAGACTCTACGTTGGATCTCAGATTCAAGAAGGCAAGGTTTATAAGTGCAAACAAAGAACTTTTTCTCTTTTTTTAAACCTCAAAAGTAAACACAAGAAGTAATAGGAAGTGTTCCATTCCTGGCTCTGAGAAATTTCTGGCTGACTTTAAGGGGCAGTGCAATCAACTCAGAATACTCTTGAGAATGGTTATTAAAATAAACAAAACTGCAGCTAAGAGTTAGTCCAACCAAACCTCCCTTGCATATGCCCCACAGCACAAAGCACCAAAGTGGCAGAACCTGATTCTGCCATTCCCACCGGTAACATGATGCAGAGAAGCCACACTGCAGCAAGTCACAATATGCCCTTGGTTCTCCCCGCAAACACAGCGCCACTGGTTTTGATGGGTTAAATGCAATAAGAAAGAGGACTAGTGGTTTAAAAATAGGCCAGTCCATTTTTTCCAACATGTGATGGGTACACATCATTCTACCACAGCCTGAAGTGTAAAGGCTGTCACCAGCTGGCCTTCGCCTTGGTCTGAGAGAGAGCATTTTCGTCCTCTCACAAACACAGCCCATCCATACCAATACTCAGGCTGTGCATAAGGAATGAGAATTTAGCCAGGAGGCCACAACACCCCCCTTAAAGAAAACCCGACTGTGGTAATCTTCAGGCTGCCTGATTTGTTTCACTAGATTCCTTCATGAGAACTCTACAGCCAACCACCGTGACTAAGTAACAGCTGGCATGGAGGAAAAGCATTTGCCAAACTCAACAACTGGGATGCTTTTCATTGTTTACTGAGATGCCTTAGCTTATGAAAATAGGTTCCCATTTTCAAAGGGACAGCAAGAATACAGGAGGCAACTCATAAGAGTGCCACGAGGAAAGAGACCCCAAGCTTTCTCTCTAAGTATTAATATATTCCCAGAAGCATCTTCAAAGCTATGTAAGACGCAACCACGTTATTTTGCCTTCTGAAAAACTTAGGCTTAGAGGCAGTGAGTGAAATACTGAAGGAACCTTTAATTGCCCTGCTAGCAGATATTCTCGTTTCATCCCACCAGGATACAAAAAGTGGCTCCCTTCCAATGCAAGTTAAAGGGATAAGAAAAAAAGCTGAGGCAGCATCACAAGCCAGAAGCCATCACCAAGATCCAGAGGTATGCTGGAATGTAGGGTCTGGCTCACAACACCTTGAAAGCAATTTCTTTTCTCCCTTTCCCCTTATAGGAACAGTTCTTGTAACACCTGTAACAACTTCTGGGGAGTCACACAGATACTGGTGAAGCAGATGTTAGTGTCACCTTAGGAAAGGAAGACAAACAGAAAAATAGAGGGAATTTTAGCAGCAAACTACCTAACATGGATCTACTCCCTCCTTGTAGGGCTCAGGGGGAAAAAAATATATATTTCTTAAAAAAGCTACCATGTCTCCTTATCACCAAATTTATCACATATTTACTTTGGTGTTCTCTGATGATTTATGCTCTACCATAACAGTAAAACTACAGGAAAATATTTATGAATTGCAAACATATGTAAGAATCAAATTGCTTCCTCTGTTCCTCCTCTTAGGAATCACATTCCTTTAGTTCCTAAGTGTACCCCTATACACAGCTGTTCAAGCTGCAAGCCTATTACCAATGCAAGAGGAAAGCTCAGATGTTCTATTTCCCAAAAAATGGAAAGACAGGTATGGTTCCTGCAGTGATCTACTACAGGATCTTTGATTAAGTGTTTTATATGCAGCAGATCAAACTGCCTTGCATCTGCCTCCAGATCATTCCTATATATAGAGAACAGCACTTAAGCAAACACAAGCTTATTTATTTAGCCTTGTGAAGTCATCACAGCAGTCCAGTTCCTACCAGCAGCATTTTCACATTGCTTCATCTGTAACTTAGTTACAGGACAAGTCTGCCATTTTACATGCTGTTGGATAAATCAGGGATAACTTTCATTCACCTAAGCAGAACAAAATCACAGAGTTTATGGTCCCACAAGGCCTTTCTGATTGCAAGCCCAGTCCCAGAAAAGGCTGGAGCAGCCAGTGCTGTCGCTGATCCAGACCTGTGATCCTCCTCCCACTTGGATCAGCCCTGACAAACCACACTGACAGGAGTTCTGATTTTAATAGAAGTGCGTTCTACAAGCCCTCATTCCTGAAGCCTCCACTTCCAATTACAAAAAACCCTTTGAACTGCAGAAAAGCTCTTGAAAACAGAAAGCAAATGTACTGTAGAAGCTTAATATAGAAACCACTAAAAAGCACAAAGTATAGTAACACTCAGTGATTTTTAAATCAATATTTTGGGGTAGTTCTACCTCTTGAATTTTCCCCAAAATTTTAAAAGCAAACAACATTAAGTTGCCGTGTTCTGAAGAAGTCTGCAGGAAAGGGGATGGACTTGGGACAGAAGAACCAGACAAATAAAATAAAGGAAGCAAAAAACAACACAAAATGAAGTTTCCACAGTATCTCTTCTCAATTTGTTGACAGCTGTTTAGAAGTTCCTAAGAGGGTCACTGATGCTTCAAGGTTGTCAAATCTCACTGAGCTACAAGTAACCACCCAGTATTTAAAGCAAAATAACTTTCCTTACATGTTTTCAGAAAACATTCCTCACACACTTTCTGTATGTTTGCATCTTCTCAGAATATGAAAATGATCAAAGGTTACCACGAAGTTTTCAATGCAGTTGTTTTACTCTACCTTCTCTTCTTACTCTTAAAGGGATTTTTTTAAAGCAACAGATGTTCCAAGTAGAAGAAATCTAATTACCTTACTGTAGCTCATTGTGGATGTTTCTGCATGTGACAAAACTTCCTGTATCATCAGCATCAAAAACTGCCAAAAATCATTCAAGACTGAAACAGCTAAAATATTATCCCTGCAGACTAAGGAATGTAAGCAGGATATTGTATCTTGCAAATGCCAAACAGCAGGTACCACAACCATGCCTGGGGCTTTAGACAAGGCTCTTTTCCTCTCATTCTTGATCCATAAATCCACAGATATTTTGAATGGAAACATCAGTCTACTGACAATGTATCTGAATGTCAGAACCTGCATGCAGCTATGGTGAATGCAGCTACTTCCTCTTCTTGATAACTCCCCAAACCCTTCATTGATAATAAAAGTGGTGTCACTAACAGGAATAAATAGCAACAGCTGAATCCTTGTTTCTATTTATCTAGTGAAGATTCCGTAAACAAAACCAACCAGAATACTTGACACAGAAACACTAGATATTCCTTTGTACTATTAGAATTACAAACTCATTTTGGCTTACCATGGATTCACTGATTAAGAGGAGAAGAAGAGCCTCTTCTACGTTGTCTTGAGGGCAGTACGCACTGAAAAGACAGAACACATTTTTCTGAGGAAGGTCAAGAATTATCCTGTCAGTCTCTTTCTCATTTCACAAGAAGAGCAGTAACTTGAAACGTCTCATGCATAATTCATTTGCTAGGCAATACCTTCTTTTGCAGGTTCTCATAATTAAAAGCTCTGCAATATATCCTAGATGAGCTATACTGAACCATAAATAGACTATTTCTATTTCAGAGCAAAAGAGAGCCATTTGGTTGGATTTTCTTCCTTCCTGGGAAAAAAAAAAAATTAAACACTCAAACTTTAATGCTTTATTTTTCCAGCAGGCCTTATGATGAGAAGTTAAAAACAAGCACACACAAAACTACTACATGAATCGGTGACATATTCAGCAGTACCAAAGACCGTTCAAACACTCTCCTTCCTCTTGCCAAAAAATTGAAATAAAAAAGAATGCTTACTTCTCTTCTGTGTACACCTCAGGCCTCCGACAAAGAAGATTGCTAACATAAGACTGATCTTCCTTGTTCATGAACTCAGGGAGCGGATCAGATAAAGGGCTCCAGTAACAGTCTTCACTGAGGGAATGGAGAAGTACTTGGGCTAGCTGTTTGGCTGCAGTCTAGAGATAAGCAAACAGTACAGAAAAAGACATCAGTGAAGCCTTCTTCAAACCAAAAAACTCCCCCCTTCCCCATGTTCCACCTGGGAAGGAGATGTACAAACAACATGACAGGACCACTTTTCAGAAAGCTAAAGTAGCTAAAACAGCTGCTAGAAGTCTACAGCAGTGACAGTTTCTTCCCTCCTCTGAAAAGGCCAGCCTTCTGCATTTATGTGGTCTTGTTGCCATGCTGTATGAAAAAAGTACCAAAACTGCCTAAAAGCAAGGGATGCTTTGGTGAATGAAGACAACCGATTGCCACGTGGACGGCTGAGACAATCTCACGAATGTGACTATATCAAAGTATGATGGCATTCCACTGCACTCTCAGACACAGAATTTTGCATGGAAGTCCCAGCCCAGAGGCTACTTTTGTATTAGGTTTAAAAGATCAATCCTTTGCCTGTTAATATTATAGCTTCATCTTGGTACTGCTTCTCTCTTTTTGTTAAAATAATGGATTGAGAAGAGGGCTAGAAACTTTATATTGAGACAGCAACACACTTTTTTGACCACTGAGTGTCCAAGGATCCTTAAATATTTGCTTTCCAGTTCATACACATAGCTGTCAAGCAGGACCCAAAAAGGCACAAGTTAACTTGACTTTGCAAAACCATCTTTGGCATTTGTACTTGTCCCCCATCCAACAAATCTCTAAATTTTTGCATTGTAAATAGATGAACATGACTCAGCCTGAAACTTCAGCCCTTCTGTCCTAAAGCTTGTAAATATTATTTTGGAACTTCTCTGACTACTGCATATGAATTTTATATGTAATTTACACTTTGAAATCTGTTATGAGGCCACCAAGAGTAATTTTCTTTTAAATACCAGGATAGGTATGATTGAGAAACTGAGGCATTACTCCAACTTGAGGTATGACATGTACAGGACCAAATAAATCATATTAAGGTTAAAGTTCCTGTTACCAGATTCAGAAAAATAACTTGTTTTGATGCCAGGTTCCTTATTTTCATCCACCTCAGAACACATGAATTAAATGAAATAGACTTAAAATGCAACCATAGTAGCATGCACTGTCTTAAACACCAGAAATGGAGGTTTCATAGATGTCTAGCAAATGGCAAAGTGATCTGAATGCGTAATGGTGCCTCAAAGAATACAACTCCCTGGAAACTCCAAGCCCTTCTATGCACTCTTACTGACAATTACAGAAACTCTTCTGTTTCTAACTAGGTTTTTCAATGCTTTTTATAGCAAGTAACCATGAGCAAAATGGCCTACGGGCCTGCGACATTAGCCAGTATCATTTTATCATCTCAGTGTGTAATTATTTAGTCAGTTTTACCCTGAGGAGCCACCTCTCCTATATTTTTTTCCTACAGGAAGGGAAAGGGAAAAATAATATGCCAGCAACAGAAAGATCTCTACTGGTTCACACAGAAGTAGGAGTACAGTTTGTGATAAGCCTTTCAAAAGGCAAGCAGCAAATACTTTTTTTAGTGTCTTTGATTTTAACATACAGTATAGTAGCTGTGTAAATTAGCTCCATTCTTGTTTTGAATAAGACCAAACAAACCAGAACAGGCCAGGACACTGATTTATGTTATTACTGCCTTTGGCTAAAAAAAGTATCATTATGCTTGAGGAACACTGTGATCCCACAGATTAGGAAAAAAAATCATGTGTTTCACTTTCATGCTTGAAAAACTTGTTTAATTAAGCACATTCCTCCCTTTGCCCTCTTGACAGCTCTTTAAAAATAAGTAAGACAATGAAAATGCAACTTCCAGTAAGTGGAAATACCAAGAAAAAATATTGGACGAACACCTTCAGATTTCCCCTCAGGGATAAATCCCCCCATGGGTGTTGTACAGCTCACCCAAGTTGCACAGGGATGGGGAGCACTTGAATGCCACATTCTGTCATGGTATAGAAATGGCAGATGGTTAGGCTCATTTCAGCAAAACAATAAAACAGACAAGCAAGAAAAATCCCCTGAACCCTGATCTCAATCTGGAAAAGGATGCAACCATTTGAGCATGACAATTATTTAAGTCACCTCTTCTAATTCCCTTCACAAGCTTCTGCATACATCTGTATTCTCAATTAGGCTTATAAGGTGATCCCAAGGCAATAAGAAGACTCATTTCCAGAACAAAAGTTACAAAATACACAGATGTGAGGAATCTAGGCAAAAAAGCACCCGAGATACCCTTTCTGCTCCTACTTTCATTTTAGCTCTGCATTTGCATGTGAGTGGCATGACTGGCATACAGACAGTCCATGCATTGGGACCTGGCCAAAATGCCATGCAAACCCATGCCCACCTCCTTTGCTGAACTTCCATGGAATTACACAAAACATAAATCTGAACCAAGCACAAAACAAGTTTAGTCATATCAATGTCAGTGCTTTTGGTACTGTGAAGTTTAATTCACACTCTCAAAACTGTTATTCTTCATGCTATTGACCTTGTCACCTCCTGAGTAACTTCAGGACAAGATCTCTTAAAGGGGAGACAGGAAAAAAACAGCGAAAGGTCTAAGAAGTTAAACAGGCACATAAATAACTTCTTCCATGATTTCTTTACCAGAGGCACTCAGGATAACTCAGGATGCAGAATGCAAACACCACCAACAAAACAAATTTAAAAAATTAAAATCACTCTGTACTGTAGTGTATTGAAGTCCTTTCACAGGAAGAACACTGAAGCACTTGAGTCTAAAAAAAGCACTGCTTGTTGCAAGAGCCAGAAATACTTAATACTTCTACATGCAAATGCAAAAAGGTGTGCATGCACAAACTGAAAAGCGAGAAAGAAAACAAGACATTAACACCTGAAGACAGCACTGTTAAACTAAATACATCCCTGTTTCCACCAGGACTAGAAAACACACTGAAAAAAAACCCAAAAGTAACCCACATGCCCAGGTCTGAAGGCTTGGAGGTTTCAATTGGTTAGGTCTTTGAATTAAGTGCATCACTTGACACATCACCTCCAAAAGTTTTAAGAAAAAAAGCAGCAATCAATCAAGTGAGGACAAACACATTTCTGTACTAGTGCATTGGTTAATAAACAGAGATAATTCCTGCAAAGCAGATTACCCCACCTTCCCATCTCCCATTCATTCCCCTTACCATTTTTAAGGTCTGAGTAGCTTTGGTTTCCACAGTCCGTAGTATCTCTCGCAAACTCCTCATTCCTTTCACGATATTTCTGTGGGGAAGGCAGGCAAAAAAAATCATAAAAAACTCCAAAAAATAGCACACTGGAGACAAAACGTTTTTATGATGAGCCAAAGCTTGGCAACAAACTTAACATTCAAACAAACTAATGAAACAATCACAAATACTGAGTGTGCAGTAGCGAGACAAGTCACTCTGAGGCACCGATAGGACAATGGCATCGAGTAAGGCAGCGACTGTAGCATGCCTACTCCAGATGGCTTCCTAGGAGAAGATCACATTCACATTTGACGAACAGAGGGGACATTTGGAAGGCTTTCATAGCTCATATTTATAAAGCAGATGCTTCTTCTTAAAAGCATCCACATCTCCTCTTCATACACACAGATTGTACTTGTTTGAATTATACTGAGCTTACGTGATGCTTTTAAACGATGATTCCTTTTAGGTGGTGCTTAAACGCCTTGTGTCTGATGGTCTAGACACATGATAAAATTACAGTGGTTTAAACAGTTTATTATCGGGCAGCTAAGTTGCAATAACTGTCTGCAAGCACAGCTTAACCTGCAATAAAAGAGGGTTAGGCAAAAAAAAAATGTAAATCACATTACTCTGAACACACCATAAGCAATTAAAGCAGACTAGTTCCCAAATGGTATCTTAATCGTGTGTCTGAGCACTGAGAGATGCAGAGATGAAAGCTTAAACACTGGACATACTAGTTATAACATCTGCAGCCTATAAGCTCTTCAAGGCTAAGGACATGGCCCTACCAGCAGAGTAACTACAAAGTGGCTCAGCTCACTTTCATCACAAGGTGGAAGCTACCCAAAAAACCGCTAGCTATCATAAAAGGAGCAATGCTGTACTGAAATAAAGACAACCAGATAAGCAGTTATACTGTTACATTAACTGCCACTTCAGCTTATTTCAGGAGAATTTTCTGTAGAGATGAAACCTAGATTTCATTTTAAAAAGAGGCATACAAAATAACAACTTTTTCTGTCAATCTGATTAAATTTTGAAGGTAAGCAGACTGTGCTTGTGCCCACTTTCATGCACTGCAAACCTTGCTGTTCAGAAAAAAAAGGCAAATATTTGAAGAAATAAGAAAAAAATAAATTGTAGGGTGAAGGGAAAATAAATAAAGTGTAAACCAGTTTACCATGAATATTAGCTATGTAAAATACCACCCTAAAGCTTATGGTCACCATGTCAAAGAATGCAAATACATGTGACCTTCCTACCAATCAATACTCATGTCAAAAATTTAAACTTTGGTTTTGTGGTAGCAACACAGTAAGGCAAGAGCAAAACACTGGAGACTTGCCCCTGCGGAAAAAGTCAGAAGCTGTCTTTCTTTTTATCCTTCCACTGTGTCCGAGGTGAAAGACATGCTTTGAATTTATCAAAGGAAAAAAGCTCAAGGAAGGTTTTGTAAATTGGACTTTAATGCTTCAGTAAGCTCTCCAGTTACAGGGCCAAGACGTCTGGTGCTCTCCTATAGGTCTAGGAATGAATATACCACAAAGATGTAGTTCTAGAGAGTAAACTGAGGAAAGCAATAAGCCACATGGTGATATTTATGCATGAGTAGTCACACGAAATCCAACATAAATGTTACATGCTATTTATTATCAGATAGTCAGCGCCAATAAATTCCCCCATCTAAACAAAATGCACTTGCCCAACTGCTCTCCTCAATTACTGAAAACTACTGGCATTTCCTGTGCTTCCCTGGGCTTCTTAAGAGGCTGGACAGAAGACTTATATAACAGTTCTAAAATATTTTCAAAAATGCATGTGTTTAGATTTCTTATTAGCATAATGGTATTTGTCAATGGTAAAGTGTCAATTCCATTAACTAGCATCACAAAGAAGATTACTGACTACTTGCAAAGCCAATTAATTCCACGTTTGGCACATACTTAAGAGATGAAAAGCCTGGAGAATGTGATAAAAAGACAGTTTTGTTTCCAGAGAATTGGATCATCATTTCAGTTCCACTTTTTAGACAAGATATGGCAGAAACACCTTGCTCGGGGATGGGGGGGGGGGGGGGGGGGGGGGGAGGAGGAAAAGAAAGGAACACTGAGACACTGAGGTGAATGCAAGAATAAATGGCAAATTTCTGCCCATCTGCAAGTAGTCAGGGCTGAAACCATGACCCGCATGACAAATGCCTAGTAACACCTCCAAGAGAAGGTAGGAGTGCAAAATGGGCAGCACAGGAGGAGCACCCAGCACTCGCCACCTCCCAGACAGGTCCTTGTGTGGTCAGGGTCTCTCAGAGAGCACCTGCTTCAGGCTCTGAGGTCTCAACTCTGAAACATGCAAAGCATCTGAAAACGATACCAGTTCTATAGGACTGAGGATTTGGTTTGGCAGCTTTCATATTTTGAACTTTATCGAACGTTATTAAGCCGTGACAGGAGACAGAGCACACCTGCCAGCAGTCTGCAAACATACCTCACTACAGGAGTTGGTCTTTCCACTCTACTGTGCCAAGCCAGGGGGGCCATCTGAGCACACATTTCATTTTAAATGTATGAATTGCTCCACTCATAACGATAAGGAACTTACTGTTCCATTAAAAGCTATCCTTCATATACTAAACGTGCATTTGAAGAGATTTATTTTTTTTTTTAATTAGGACCTGAAGAAGTTAACAAAATGAAAAGTGTGTATTTGAACAGAAATATATGTAAATCAGTGAATGAGGGCGCAAAAAAAGTCTCTGGCAATCCATGGTGAATCCATTTGATCTTGTATAAATCAGAAACTAAGCAATCTTGAGCCTCTGCAGGACTTGGAAAGAAGACTATCTAGAAATCCCAGGTACTGTTGCCTCAAGCCATGGCATCATAAGTGAACATCAGATCATGGAAATTAAATGAGTTGGAAAAGTCCATGGGCACCCTGCACTGCTAAGATGCCAGGAAAAGAAATGAAGCAGAACAGGAAAGAAGAACATGGTCATTAAACTGCTTTGATTTTAGCCACAAAAGTGGCAAGAGAGACATTTAAAAAAAAAAACAACCATGATTAAATGTGGTTTAGGATTCAATTATAGCTAACCCAATAAAGATGAACATAGAAAATCATAGGCTCAAACTGTGACAAAGAGCACCTTGAGTCCAGCTTGGCTTTGTTTGCATAAGTACCGGGTTAATACAGGGTAATTAATTACCAGTCCATGAATCAAAGCAGTTATATCACATTTATGTCATATTGTTTGGTTAACACTGCACAAAATTTGAACTTACAAGAAAATAAAAGAAATGCATTGTGTTCTATGCAAATTGCTGGGAAAAATATTGATAATGAACTAGAGCGGGCAGTGGGCACAGATATCTGCAAAGATAGTACACCAACACCATGGGCACCAAAAGATCATGTTCTTATACCCACTCATTAACTGTTAAAACAGCCACTAACAGTTGGAAGAGATGATTACATGGCAGTTTGCAGAGGCACCCCTCCAAGGGAAAACGGCAACTGGAGCACACAAACAGCACCAACACCACTGCCTCTGCCCAGCTCCTTTTGCGTCTTTGCATCTCACCCAGGTTCCTCAAAAATCTATACTTTCTCCTTAAATAGCTGTTCATGCACTGGCCCAAAACACACCTGAAAAAGAAGTAAGCCTCAGATTCTCAGACTCCTATGATTGAACATACAGGACAAGTAACCACAACTAAAGCACATCAGAGTTTCCTAATGACAGCCTGTCAAGTGAGGCGCTCAGAAAAACCCAATGCAAACCAAAAACTTAGCACTCTTCTAGATCCATCTAGTAGGCAGTGTCCTGGATAAGGTGTGAGATTGAGGACTGAAGAGGAGATAAATGAGGAGAAAGCCCACATAGATTCCTCAGAAGAGATTAATAGGCTGGCAGACATTGTCCTACCTGCCTTTGTACATTAGATTCTACTGTGAAACAACACATATACAAAGTTACTCTTTCAAAGTGCCCTTACAACAGAGGCCTGCAAAATTTCAAAAAGGAAACTGAACACTCTAGACAACAGAGAAGAGAAGAGAAGAGAAGAGAAGAGAAGAGAAGAGAAGAGAAGAGAAGAGAAGAGAAGAGAAGAGAAGAGGAATTGTGTAAGCTTATCCTAATAGGCGTTTCTTCTTTGGGGTTTTCCAAAGTAATTTAGGTCCTAACTTGAGGGATCATAAGGAAACCCAATTTCTAATGAGTGCTTAGTATTTATTTTTCATAAATTCATTTTGTTCAAAAGTGTCTCAGTTTCCAAATGCAACCACATCCTCTAGAAAGCTCTGAATTTGTCTTGCTTGTGAAACTCTACACACACTTCAAGTGCCATTAAGACAGCAGTATACATATAACCATTACTTTACACAGATGAAGTGTGCTTGCCCAAAGAAAGTACTAAAAGCAACTTGACCAAACAGTATGAAGTAGCAATACCCATTCAATACTCTAAAAGGAAAGGCAGTAAGAAATAAGGCTGATCTTCACACATCTGAAAAAACAAAACCAAACCCACTGCATGAAAGACAACTGATTGATTCCTACAGCACGACAGCTCCTGCCTGCTTATATTCTGCATCCACAGCATCAACACTGGAAGAATAAAAGAAAGCTTTCTTGGGATGCAGCAGTGCAAACAACTGCAGGAAAAGTGTCTTCAGCAACACAATATTTTTAAATAAACAGCTTATTAAAAGCATCTGCACAACTCTTGCACAGGTGCAAGACTTATTGGGCCTTACAGCTGGCAATTCAACATCTGAAAGGGAGACTAGACCTTTCTTTTGGACTGGCACTTTCTTTCCGCTGCGTACTGCAAGAGAAAATAGGATCCCTCATCATGCTCCAATAGGATAGGATCATGCTTGTTCCTACCAGCAGGAACAAAAGCATAACAATACTGCTCATATCCCTCAGCTCTTATGCCTGGCAAGACAAGAATAAAGCACCTGCCATTTCTTTCTACACATGTGCCTCTGGGGAAGGACATTCTACATCCATCCCACATCTATGTGATAGGACCTACCCCCCTGCCAACTTGAGCATTCATCATCCAAAGCTTATTTCCTACCTGAATATGTTGGAAGCAATAAAGAGAACAAATGTGTTTCTTTGAGCTGCCCAATATTGGGTGGAGAAGTTTATTATACACATGAAGCATCCTAAAAACCTTCTTCCCACTTCTCTCCTCTTTCGCTAATATATCCCAATGCTGCTTATGCCCTCTGGTGGCAGAAACCACACATTAATACGAGCTGAGGAGGGGATCAGAGACGAGCTCCCACCAGAGCTTTCATTTTCCTGGCTGGTGTTTCTCACTTGCACTGGAGGAGGCAAGAAGCGTGTGGGGCTCCTTTCCTGTCCCAGCCACGGGAGCTCCATCACACCCACTGGGATGCTTTTTCATCAGGAGATGGCTACAGAGAACATTTTGTGCCATTGCAGCAATTCAGCCTATAATCAAAGTGATGCTTAATTCACATGTGTATTTTGATTCCAAATCGCTTTCCTGTAGGGGTTTTTATGGGTTGTTTTATGGTTGGTTTTTTTTTTAAGGCTGTCATTAAAATAATGTGGGAAGGGAGAAAGCAGGGCCCACAGTAATAGCTAAAACAACCCACTGGATATACTGAGCTGGTGAAGACTGAATTTAAAACGTTGCTGAATAAAACGAACATGAGTGACTTTGATATTCAAAAGGTGCCTAGAGGACATCAGTGCCATATGTTCTAAATGAGATTTTATTTCGTTACATAGTTAATGAGCTTGCTGACAAGACCTGAGCTTTTTGTTCACCATGAGAATGGCAAAAGTCTAGGAAACCTATGCCACTCTAGGAAAGGTTGAGCTGGTCAACCACCAACTCACACAGGAAAACCACATACCTGTCCTCTACTACTAAGGTGATACTGAGACTTACAAATCCATGCTTTCTTAACACATAAACTTATATTCCCCTGACTAAAGGGGGTATTTCACAACATTCGGGCTTTGTGCATTTGTCTTTGAGTTAAACAAGGCTTTCCTGAAGGCACCTCTCATGGATATGAGTATAGC
The DNA here is from genome assembly GCA_004320125.1 of Scolopax mira. Taxonomy (NCBI): domain Eukaryota; kingdom Metazoa; phylum Chordata; class Aves; order Charadriiformes; family Scolopacidae; genus Scolopax; species Scolopax mira. The sequence goes on from BJBW01000225.1 coordinate 185,591, forward strand.
TTCACTGTACACACAGGCTTTTAATGAAAGAATGTGGAACACAGAGGCTATTCACAGTTGCATTTAAAGTCATTCTTGGAGGTTAAGAAAAAAAATAAACCTAGCAAAACCACCAGAAGCAGCAACCCCTCCTTCTCCAGAGTCAAAAAAAGGGTACCAATATTTGACAGAAGAATTTAAACCGATTTTTGCTGGGATTTTTTGCCCTAGTTTTCTTCCTTTCCATCTCCCCTCATTTTTTGCTTTCTTCTTCATTTTACTCATCAGGAAAAGGAGGAGTGAAGAAAATGAGAGAAAATATCTTTGACAGGGTATGAAGGTAAAAACACACCCAAAATGAAATACTTGAAGGATGGCTTGCTTAAAAAAGTTTATAAAACTTTGACCAGCAATATTATACAGAGCAGTGAGAAATACAGTGCCTGATTCCTTGAGCACAAATAGGCTAATGTGGTGCAAGAACAGGACTAGGGAAGGACTGATTCTTACAAGTACTGTTTGCTTGTAAGATGGCAAACCAACAGTTTCTCCCTACATGGCAATCTCTCCATCAGCTCAGAGTTCATTATATTCTGAAGACACAACTTGTTTTAGACAACAGTATGGCCTCACTGATGGCCTTTGGAAGTGGGCATTTACAGTATCTTTTTTATTGTTCTAGAGAAAGTTTTCCTCAGGTGAAATTCACTATTGGCATAAAGACACCAACTCCTCTTGCCCTTCCAAGGTTCACTGGGAGCTGTATTTCGGAGGCACACTAAATACCCTGGAGCAGCACTGTTTCCACGTGCATTCTCTCTAGTAAAACCACACAGATGTAGTGTATTGATCAGGACATTTAAGACCTTAAATAAACAAACAAACAAATAAATGAGTTTGAACTTAAAAGTTCGCTGAGCTCTAAACCAGGCCCTGTGGCTGAACATTTTAAAAACACACAGCAGTGTAAATTCCACTCTCGTTTTACAGTCAAACTCCACTCATATCCCCAGGGAACAGAGCTGAGTCAAGACAACAAAATTGTTCTACTCCACCCTACTTGTGGGTCTGGGAAAACGAGGCTTAGGACTCTTAAGAGAGAGACAAATAGAAGGGAGGGAGGGAGGACACTGACAGGACTCAAAGCGAGCCAGCAGCAAAAAAGTCACAACAGAACATACAAGGAAATAAGCCTTCATATTCTGAGACAAAACATGCAACATTATCTATTTTTATTAACATCTGCATCCACCTACCCCTTCTTTAAATGAGTCACATAGGCACTCTGTAGAGCTGCTTCCAGGAAGTAGGAAAGTTCAAACTCTAAGTAAGTTATGCTGCTGCCCTTGATACTCCTTGAATGTGTGTTGCTGAAGGTCTGTGATGGGAGGAAACAAATATCTGGGATTACAGACAACTCTTTGGACTAGTCAGTTCCTCATAAGCCAGACACATCTCCAACAATAAAATGTTAGCTTATGGTTCCTCCTCAGATTACTTGAAAACTTACCTTCATTAGCTATCAAAAAACCTTTCAAAGTTATTTTTTAAATAAATAACACATAATAAATAAATAAATAAAGTGACTTCCATGCAATATTCTACATGCAATATGAGTTTGAAACATAATCCCTTATTAATTTCCAACCTTTAAAAAAGTAAGTAGAAAGCTATGCTTTAATACCAAAGGCTTCAGAAGTAGTACTCCAACCATGTAGATCCCACATCTTGCACAAAAATACTAATGCAATGTTTGAGTAGGTATGTCTAGTTTAACATAACGTAAATATATGTTAAGAGTTAGTAAGCTATTCGGAGTCTTGGTGAAAGAATCTTAGCCTTTCCTATTTCTCCCATCAAATCCTTCTTGCTGGCAACAAACTGCTTCCATTGTTGAAAATTGCCCTGTGTGAACTCTCCAAAGCAGGATTTTATATCCAGGACTGGAGAAGGCTGATGGACTTCTAGTGCATCTATCAGTAATCCTGCATCCTTGTCTCTGTGTCCAGAAAGGAATGGAGAAAGGAGAAAGGAATGAATTACAGTTCAAACTCCCTTCTTTGAAGACACAAGCTGTCAGTAAAAACTTCTACAGTGCTCAGTACTGCCATGTACTCATACTTCCATATGGGAAGTACAGTACTTAATTTTAAATAAGATAGACATTCAGCTTTCTCCTACAAACAGACAGAGCAGAAAACTTGTTAGTTTGCTTTATTTATGAATTTTTATTTATGCACTAAGCTAATTTTTTTTTGTTGTTTTAATGTAATTAAAAATAAAACCTGGAACAGACACACATCTTTGCTGCTGAGAAGAGCAGAAATGCTTGGTCAGATGGCCCAGGGCTGTTAAGTTACAGGAGAACAGGTAACTTGCATTGCCTTCAGTGCTGCGGATGGTATCGAGTATAATGTATAGCAAAAGAAGGGCACGGAAGTGCACGGTGTCCCCTTTAAAGGACAGGCAAAGTTACAGAGGCCAGTAAGCATGTGCCTAGAAATCAGTGGCATGTATTACAGCTCAGTAGAGGGCTCACAGTACTCATCTTCCTTGGTCTCCTAGCCAACCACTACCAAGCAGTTGCTTGCGACTAATGATCTAGGTTCCTTCAGTTTCACTTAGAGAAGGTGAAGCACTGGCAGCTAAACTACTATCTATGGCTGACCCAAAAATGTTACTGTCAGCTTGCTAGGGATCTCAATATCCACTGCTGTGTATCATTTACATGGCAGACATGTAAAATATCTTAGGTTCCTTCATGCTGGCACTTGCTATGCAAACTTTGTAGTCCCTCTTTAGCAAGAGCTAACCCTGAGATACAACCTGAGCATATCTCAGGTATTCAGTGCTTTACCACAGGCAAAACTGGTTTCCAGACCTCATTCTCAGGGAAAATGGACAGAGACCAGATAAACTGCTGTTTTGCAAGTGCTTATATAATGAAACACCTCACTCCTTCCAACTTGTTCTCATACTCCTTATTGGCTATGACCACTTGGCATTTCCCCATCATTTTTGCTCTCAAACCCCTGGAAATTCAACCCAGGCCACCACGTAACACCCTGAGCACATTTTTTTTCTTACCTTTTCAAGCTCCTGCAAGTATACCTGGGCAATGACACATGCTGTCTCAAAACAAGCCATGACTTCCTGCTCCCTTTCACACAGTCGAGCACGTGAGGCAATTGAGTTGGTTGAGCGCTCCAGTGACAGACCTGCAAAATGGCAACACCTTCTTTAGCTGGAGCCCACCAATAGAAGTATGGCTAGGTTAGTCCTTCATTTACCAGATGACAGGAAGTTTTTCCATAGGTGGGTTTTCCCCTTGTTTTAGTGACTTTCAAGAAAAGACCTCCAGGAAAATACAATTCCTACACATGCAAGGCATTTTTGTCATGCTGCTCTAACACACGGTGCCACTGCACGCTTCTACAGTGCCTTTCAAACACTTTATGAAGAAAGGACATACATCCCTCTGGGAGGGATGAGCAAGCAGAGAAATGAACACCTATATTTTCAAAGACGGCTATAGATTTTGGGTGCTTCAACGCAAGTGCTGTGTTAGAAACACCCTGGCACTGGATTTGAGAATTCCTAAGCATACACTACTCCAAGTGAAGCTTTCAATAAGCAGCAGTTTTGAGGGGGAAAAAAATAAACTGGAAAATTATACTAAAACGAAGTTGGAAAATCTGAGGCCTCTTGGAAAATCTGAGCACATGCAAATTGCACATGGACACACAGCAAGCTCTTGGCAAGGCACAAGAGACTCTTAACCACAAGATCACCCTCTTTTCCAAAGAAAGGATAAAAAAAAACATGTTTTGTACTACTAAAACGCTTTCTTGAATCAACATCCAACCCCACTCACAAACTAAAAGCATGTTAATTGAAAACCCACAGCTATTGTCCCTACATGAAAATCTTTTATTATCAGCTCTTTGTCTGGCATCAAATCCAGTACAAAATCCTATCTCTAAATCTATTTGAAGAGGCTACACATCCACATACCAATTTTACTCTGATCAGCATAGGTCCTTATGACAAACTGGATCTCTACAGTACACCACTACTTGGAAACTCAAGTCTTCTACCTACCAGCCACAACTGCACTGATGCCCAGTAGCCCAACACAGGTTGTAAAAAGTTCAGCACATGCTTATATATAGATTTCATCTATAACAACATTCCCTAATACCAATGAAAGACATGTAAGATGTAATAAAAAATCCTACTGTTCCTGACATAGATCCAGAGAGGTGATGAAAGAAGAAAGAGTTCAGCTGTCTGGACAGCCTCTCCAAGGAAGCTATTTAAACTACTGCAGCATAGGGCAAAGGATAGTGCTTCAGGTGAGGAGCCACCACGTGTACCAGAAGCCACGCTTTCCTGAGCATCCCCAATACCAGGAGGCACAGCACCTCAGCACAGCTCATTTCAGGAGTTTGAGGCAGCAATAGGGAGCCAGGTTTCCCCATGATAGACGATGCAGTACGAGCACTCACACTGGAAGAGCCTCATGTTCCTAGGAGTCTTAGCTTTGTTTACTTCTCATGTTCAACATTTCTGGTTTGTCCCCTTGGTTACTCTGCTAGGAGTTTCCCTATCTTATGTCTTACATTTAAGCCAGATATGAGCAGTAAATTCAGTGGGTTGAGATGAGAAGATGCCCCACTGATGCAAGCCTGAGAGGTGGCTCCCCACTCCTGCCATCTCCCAAGTCAGAATTGCACAGCACATTCCCTCAAGGACCTATATGTTGGAGGACCACACATTAGTACCTTTCACCTTTGAAAATCCTGACCAGAGTAGAGCAGGGGGAGTGGATTTACTTCAATCTGACAGTGGCAAGGGACAGGGATAACAATCATTTTGCTGCTTTTAACTAATGCCCATTCTGTGTTCCTCCTTTCTACTGACATACACTGTGTACAGCATCCCACATATAACAGACTTTGTCTTCTAGTCCATCCAAAAGTCTTTGGCTTTATATCACGTGTTGTTTTCCTATTCTTTCAAAGCTTCTATTTCCTAACCCTGTTGCTATGTAATGAAAAGAGGTCGTTAACTCTCTATACAGAAAAAGAAACCATCCAGTGCTGAAGCTAGAACATTCAGCCTACAAATATTCTTCTTAGATCTGTCTCAGTTTCATCTACCTCTGAATTTCCAGTCATTCCCCTTAATTGAAAATAAATTTTAAGAACCGTAGCATTTCAGAGTCACCATCCCTCTAAGTGCAAAGTGGGGCTGAGGGCCCTGAAAGAAATCTGGTACCATCCATCGACATGAATACACATGCAGCATTCCATCTAACTGCAAGAACCATCCTAGCAGTCTGTATGGGGGTGGTTATCGTGGGAGATGTCACACAGAAGGAACAGACTGATAAAAAGCCACTTACATACATGCTGCAGCCCACTGCAAGGAGCTACTATCTCTAAGCTCTGACGTGGGGGAGGAAAGCAAGCAGCCTTTGCCAGCACCAAGCACTGACAACAAACATGCCCATGCATGCGGTCAGAAAAACAGAGCTGGGGCTGATGAGAGACAGGGGAATGAACATCTCCAAAAAGGCTTCTTGCCACAATAAGTAGAGAGCAATATACAGTGAATTAAAACAGATACTACGCTACATTGCACACATTTTTCTACTCGTCAAGGGCAAGAAGGACAAACAATCCACATGATGTGACATTAGTCAGGCTTCTTTCTGCTAATACCACATGCACTGACCTGATGTCATCATAGTATAAAATCTTCTACAGAATCCAAACAGGGCTATTCTTCCCTACCACAGAAACGCAATGAAAAGAAAAATTAGAAGACAAAAATCCAGTAGACAAAGTGAAGAACAGAAAATAACAGCAAAATTTCCCTACCAATTCAGTTCTTACAGTGCAAAGCCTCAACAATCACAGATGCAGTTGGACAAGACAGATTGAAAGCCCTCTGGTCCTGAGAGCACAAATTCTACCAAGTCCTTGGAATACCCGTTATCAACAAAAGAAAAACTTTGCACCACAACATATGTTTTAAATTCAACATTGTTCCCAAAACATGTCAGAAAGCCATGAAAGTACACGCTACTTCCACACTGGATTTAGCAAAAAAAGTGTAGCTCTTGCTAAGACAGAATTAGATTCCGAGTAAAGCATAAAGCCATATGCTTTCTTGATAGCTGGGTAAGGTAAAGGGACCTGAGTATGTTTCACAACCAGTTATGGTAAGATAATTTATAACTCATCTCATGTGAATTGGGTTCCCAAATTTAAATATATACATACATATATACCATAAGAACGTTTTATACGACTAAAATACAGGTTTCTAATACAGTGTAGTCCAAGCTGAAGACTTAAAGAGAGACAAGCTTCCAAATTGTCCTTTCTAAAAGATCAAACTCTTTCTACCCGCTTCAGAGGCAGTAACTTTCTATGTATAGAAACACTATTTTCCTTTCCTGCATAAAGATAAGGCTTCTATTCACCTCCTCTAGTTCTCACAAAAATTAATTTTTGGCTCTTGATCTCTCTATAATTTTTGCCCGTTCTGGTCCCTCCCTAAACCTAATTGCATTTCTGTCAGGAAAAAAACTAAACCCATAAGGTTAGTAAGAGGTGTCACCAAACTAATTTCTACCTACCACTGAAATGCACTACTCTCATTTATGGAAACCTGAAAGGGGAGATTTTATGAGGGCTTTTTTTCCACTTTTATCTCACTGAGTCCTTGTCAAGGGAAAACACAGTATCATGTAGCTCCAGTGCTATGAGGTGATGTTATTACCAGAACTGGAACATATATGTGTACATCGACATGCAGTGTCAAGATTCTCAGCAACACAAGTGAGATGAAAATTCATGCTGGAAGAGATCCCAGAGGGTTCACAGTCCGACTTCCTGAACAAAGCAGGAATGTTACCCAGCCTGGTCTTGCAAATCTCAGCACACAGACAGAGGCTGCACAAACACTATGGAGATGAGTAGGCTAAGGTGGCATTCTTCCTCTCCTCCAGTTCATGAAGTAGTTCTCCAAATAGCAGCATTCCTCTTTCTGAGTAGGAGGAATATACCAATCCACTCACAGGTTCTTTTAATTTTCCTTTTTACATAGACTTGTAGCTTCCTGTACTTGGATGAATTTACGCAGCTGGGGAATAGCGGGTTCATAGGTGCAAGAATTCAGGATCAGCAGCAGGGCACGATTTCCACCAACAGTGTTGGCCTGCAGCTGCTAAAACCCCACAGCCCAAGAGCATCAGAGCTACCTGGCAATCTAAGGAAGGAATCGAAGAAACACAATAGCACACAGAATGTGAAGCCTACCTCTTGTACCACCACATCCTGGTGCTACACTAGTGTTGAACAAAGCTAAGGCCCCTAAAAAGACAGCGTTAAGATGGAACTTTGAGCCCCGCCAACAACATCAGCTCCAGTGGACAGAGTAAGGTTATAGCTCCTGTGCCACACAGACAGGCCACCCTGGCCAGAAGCCAGCGTGCTGCTCAGCTAAGTGCATGCAATAGTTTTACTCTAGCAATTTGTCTTGAGGTAAGCCAGGTGTGAATATATTGCATGGCAACCGCCGCAAGGAAACTGTCTGTGTGCATGTTCTCACTCGGTGGTAAACACCAGGTCATTCTGGGTGGCTGTCCCCAGGGGGAGGGTGCACTTCATTACCAGCATCCAGCTTTCAGCCTCATTCAGAAAAGTGGTTCTAAAAAAATCAATTAGCATTGAAACAAGACTACTTTTAAGACTGGCTCTTCAAACATATACATGTACGTGCTGTCTCTGACTCAAAGACAAATTTCAAAAGCACAACCAAACCATTTCAGAGACAGTATTATGACCAGCCTGCCCCACCAGTGAAGGCTTGAACTTAAGAGCACAGCCCTCGATCATCCTATTGCATTACAGTGTCTTGGAAAGCAAAATAGCCTGAACCTCAACAAGCCAAAGCAGCAGCAAGGGTTAGGCTGACGTAGGCAAGACGCAACACTATGCATTATTTCTGCCACAATTCATAGCAGTTTAAATATTTCACATCACGGGTTTTGAAATTCATCTCCCCAGCAATTAAACTGGGATTTTTTTCAGCAGGATTTATTTGCAATGCAAATAGAATAGAGGGAAAAGGACTAGAAGCCCTTGTTTTTGAACACATTCATCCATGAAAGGTGGAGAGACGTTTTGTTTTCCAAGAAAGCTGCACAAACTTATTTCACCATTGCTTCCTATTATACAGGTTTGTTGTATGTTCGCAGCAATCTATTATAAACTTGAGGTATTTTTCATGTAAAAATCTCGGAGGCAGAAAGGCAAAAAATTCCAATAACCCTAAATAAAATTATCTGGAGATCTCCCATAAGCTGGGAATGACACCTGAAAATTTAACAAACATGTGCAAGGCTGCTTAGTGGCATCAAAGCAGAACTCAAGACCTCTACGCTCAGCCTTCCCACTAAATGCACTTAATCAATGCTAACAATGTTACTCCAATTATTTTGACATGACGAACTCTATCTAGTTAGTCTTGGAATTGCAGCTAAAGCTGACTGTTAAAACTAGGACAGCTTTTTGATTGAGAGGTTCTGAAGCCAGAAGGTGGCAAGTGCTCCCCTGAGATGCAACCTCAGTCACCTGCCCCTGATCAAGACCATGCAGGCTCTGCCTCACGCTGCATATGTTACTGCAGAAATCAGCAAATCCAAAGATGCTCATTTTCCTGAGAACATCAAGTCTGGTTGACTGTTGACTGAATATGAACCAGCAGTGTGCCCAGGTGGACAAGATGGCCAACAGCATCCTGCCCTGAATAGTGTGGTGAGGACTAGGGAAGTGGTGATCCCCCTCTACTCTGCACTGGTGAGGCCCTACCTCGAGTACTGCGTCCAGTTTTGGGCACCCTACCAAAAAAAAAAGACACTGAGGTGCTGAAGAAGGGCAACAAAGCTGGTGAGAAATCTAGAGAACAAGTGTTCTGAGGAGCAGCTGAGGGAACTGGGGTTGTTTAGCCTGGAGAAAATACCTTATTGCTCTCTACAACTACCTGAAAGGATGTTGTAGGGAGGCAGGGATCAGCCTCCTCCTAATTCACAGGTGATAGGACAAGAGGAAATGGCCTTAAGTTGCACCAGGAGGGGTTTATACTAGGTATTATGAATGATTTTTACACTGAAAGAGTTATCAAGCATTGGAACAGGCTTCCCAGGAAAGTGGTTGAGGCACCATCCCTGGAGGTATTTAAAAGACGATAGATATAGTGTTTAGCGATATACTTTAGTGATGGCTTTTGTCAGTGTTAGGTTGATAGTTGGACTAGATGATCTGAAAGATCCCCTTGAATCCAGGAAATTCTATGACCTCTGCTTATCTGCTGGCTGCTCTTAAGCTTCATGGCAGATCTTTGAACCTTAGTGGCCTCCACTTTTTTACACAGTGGCCTCCAAACTTTTTTGATCATACACCCCACAAGTAAAGAGACAATAATTGTTGAGCATACACATCCAACATAGGTATATAGTCATTTACACACACTGCTTTACAATGTATTTATTATATATTTATATGGGTTTTTCAAAGACGACCTGCTAGGTAGCATGCTACTGACAGCCACCTCTTGTCACAGAAGAGGTCCATAAATTCAAAATGACTTCTTGTTAAAAAAAAAAACAAAACACAACTTTTTTAAGCACTTTGCCAGGAGACAACCAGTGAGCTTTGGTGTGGTACAAAAGATGTTCACGGTTACCCCCCATTTCAGTACAAGTATTCTCATAGTATTTACAAAGTATTGTAAAGATTCTCTTTAAAAGTCTTGTATTTATGGAGTTAACCACATTGATGACATCCTACAGCACTTTGTGTACTTCTGGGTCCCACTACACTGCGAAGTAGTTCTTAAGTGTATTTCATTATTGAACCAGAATCTAACAAACTCCATCAGCAGAGACCTAATAGAAACATCTATATTTTCATGCAACTGTATAGCAAACCTTCCACACCATGTAATTTGTTCTAATACTTGTTTCTTCAAGTCTTTCGCAATGCCGACTACATGTCTTCCAAAGGAATGCATTTTAGTTTAGTTGCCATATTGTCTTCTGTGTATTTTTTCAGCAGCATCAGGAAGAACAAGTGTTTCCCCAATGGTATGTGGTTTTTCATCTTCTGTTGTCATGTAAGAAACTTCAAAAGAGATTTCTAAAAATAATTTACCATTAAGTAAATTGAGTATCACTGGACTTTTAAACACTGCTGAATAGATTTGATTATACTGCCATATTACCTCGTAACGTGGCTGTTGAAGAGCTCATGATAGGAGCAGTCTCTGCCTTTTCTTATTGTTCACTGTGCTCATGTTATTAGTACTATCTGCAATCTGCAAGTTCTTTGATGGAATCTTTAAGATACTTGCCTATTTCATGAGAGTCAGTTTAGTTAAATCTAGATAATATAATACATAAATCCACTTAGCCAGGCACATGTGAACAGCACATGTGAACTGCAGTACACTGGAAGTGAAAAAAAACAAGGGTCTCTGTGAGCCCCTCTGCAATGTTGAACTCTTCCACAAGACGCTTATGGACATGGGACCCTCAGACATACAGACTGAGTGAGGGCACCACTGTCAATCCAATACATTAGAATAGCTTAATTTTAATGGTCGTTTGTTTGGCGTTTTTTTCAAGAAAAAATAAATATAAATAGAAATTCCAGTATTTTTCTCCTGCACCCTAGTGGATCATCTTGCCCCTCAAGGCACACACACCCCCACCTTCAGGGACAGCTGCTAGGAAGTGTTCACTCTCCTGATACAAGAGGCCACGTCCATTCCATGACATAGCTGATAGCAGTTAAGGAGGTGTCTCCGCTAGAGCAATGCTATGGGGCACAGCAAACACAGGGGAGAACGGCAATCTCCTGCAGCCCCACATCGAAATGACTTTGTCAACACCATCCACATTCACGAATTACATTTCTTTCCCTGCTCTAAATACAACACACAGAATCAGATGAGAAAAATTAGAAGTGGATGGGGCACAAAGCAGAGAGATGGTGCTGATGACCAAGATTTGAGATTTACTCAACTTGAGCTCATCTGCATCACTGCCGGGCAGCATCAACAGTGAGAAAGTTCTGTTCTAGCTGCAGTCACAGTCACTGGACCAGAGTACCCCACCTTCACGTGTACTCTGGAAGCAGGAAGGAGAAGACAGGAGGGTAATTCAGATTTTACTATGCTGATTTGTATCAAGCACTCAAGACAATTCTATTTAAATTTCTTTAAAACAGACATAGCCTGTGAGGACTAACAGTTTATTCCCCTGTAACTTAAAGAGACGGTCAGACACATTCAGAGCTTACTCCAAGGAGGTAAACCAGCCCATGGAAATCTTCCTGTCACCACTGGACACACCATGCTATACAACACGTGGGGACAGCATCATAGCCATGCAAATGCTACCCCTAGTTTGGGCCATCTGAGAATATATTTGTATTTGTTTTCTTTTAGTAAAAATAATGTGTTGTCTCACATTCCCACACAAACATTGTGCATTCTTTGTTCTGTTTCCTCAGAAAAGCATGTGAAACTACTCTTGTACTCTTTCACTCCTGATGCTGCTGACCCCACAGCTTTAGAGAGCTCAATGGTAGTGCAGGAGGTGGAGAAGCCTTGTGCATGTGTGCAACATGCAATTGTATGTGGAGAAGATAGTAGGAGACTAACAAAACTTCAGTCACAGAAACCAGATTTCATTAACAAGAGGAACAAGAAGTTACTGTCTTCTTCTACTTTCCAATGTTCAGTTATTTGCATTTAGTGGCCTGCAGCTAGCTGTCCTCGGAAGTCTAAAAATCACACCCAAGCTGCATTTGTGCATACCAGATGGTGCCAAACAAACTACTTCTCAAATGCAAACAGAAAAAAGTAAACTACCTTACCCAAAGGCAGAGGAGAGCTCATGGAGCACAGCAGGGAAACCTCCTTCCCCGACTGCCATAGGAAGCCCAGGAACACCAAGAATGCCAAGGCTGGGCCTGGCAACTCTTTCACATCAAAGCTAAAAAGCAGTGGCACCAAGGCACACAATTCACCAACATACAACAATTTCGAAGTCATCGTTGTCACAACATAAGAGCTCTTAAACTCTTAAATTTCTACGCTGAAAACCCACAGAAGACATAACTAATACTATGCCCTTTTATCAAGACATCAGCATCTACAAACCAGGGCTTTGCCTGTTAGAGAGTTACTCTGATGCCAACACGCATCAACAGCATGCTTCCTGTCAACTGGCAGAATTGTGAACACGAGCACTTTGAAGTGTATACCAGGTATAGAACAAAGTCTCTCTCACAGATGTGGACTAACATTTAAAAGATGCAGCTTTTGTCAAGCAAAAGTGAAAACAAGTTCTGCCAATAAAATGCCTTACCCTCAGTTACTCAGTTTTTAATGTCATTATTGAATCATACATCCCTGTGTCTGGGACTCAATTTTCCTAATGGTCATGTAAGAAAACTAGTTTTATTATTTAGGTTCTGCTTAAAGGAACCCATCTCCCATAGATCTCTATGCTCACAGATATGAATCTCAGCCATTTTTAGTCATCATGGAAAAATTCCAACATAAAGCAATCTGTATCCTGCCCCGACAGACCGTTTAAAAAAAATTTAAAAAAATAATGAAAACAAATTTTTTCTTCTGTTGCAGTTTGACTTAGTCACAGCAGCAGCTGAAAATACTGGCAAAAGTAACCCCACTGAGTATCTGCCAGTAGCAGAAACAGCAGTTAAAGAGCAGGAGGAGACTACTTAAAGCCAGTGTATTGTATCAAAAGCAACATCTATGTTAGAACAGCTGTGTATTGCCAAGTATCTATCATCCTCATGAAGCCCATTATCAAACAAGACCAATATATTTGCACAAAAATAAAAGAAAAGGTGAAAGCAAAGTTTTAGATAATTTTTCCACCAACTTTCACCCAAACCTATGCTTTTCTTTTCTTTTATTGACTTTGTGCCCTGTATAATTCTGGCTCATCACAATCAACAAACTTACCCGAAGACTATGAGGAACCCTGGTGTTGTCTTCAGGAAAGTCTTTGCTACTCTCCTGAACACTTCAAGGAACTCAAGTGCCTTTGGCCAGCACTGTCACCACTTCCAAGGTGGGCACACTCCAGACAGCAGTGAATTGGAGCCCCAGCAAAATCAGCACATCTTAAAAGTAACAGCTCTGCTGGTCTGAATAGGATTATTAGGGTAGAGAAGATTTAGACTCTCAGGTAAGAACCTACAGTAAGCATACCATGATGTCAACAGTGCCTAAACAACATAATTGACACTAACGGAGACTAATAATTGACTAACTAATGGGGAGAGATAGGGGGAGAATTCAGGCTTTTAGGATTTTTCCCTGCCCTTAACAACCTAGTGCCCATTTCTGCTACATGAATCAATTGTAGTATGTTGCCCCCACAGCAGTCAGTAGTAGCAACGTGGGCAGGATGAAAACTCAGCTTTATAGGGGGAAGTCAGTTGTGCTAGAAAGAGGAGAGGAAGAGCTAGGTTCCCTCTTTTTTTACCACTAGCAGAGCAGATATGAATATTTTCCTTGGCGTCAGATGGCTAGTGAACAATTATACAGGCATGGATCATCTTTCTCTTGACATGTGCAATTATAATATGCTTTTACTTTCCCCCATTAGTGCCCAGAGAGGACATAAAGAAAATTATTTATTTGAACATGGAAAAAATGCCATCAACCTTCCATAAATCCATATCCTCTTGTCTGAGTCAACAAGACAAGGTATGTCCTTACATAGCAGGACCTCCACACACTATCTCTTTTTAGTTATTACAGCAAAGTTTTTTTCTTAGAGGGCTTCAAGAATTCACTAAAAATCAGCCTGTGCAAAAGATGTCAAGCACAAGAGTATCCAAGAGGCAGAATAGTATTCCAAATGCTTGTCTGGAAAAAGGAGAATGCACCTTGCAAACTGTTACACCCTCTGAAATGAGGAGCAGGTTCAGAAAGCGCATGTATAGCCTGTTAACAGGATTGTAAAACATAACTTGAACTAAAAATGCTTCCTGCAAAAATAAGTTAGAAGAATAAATTTACTTTCAAAAGAAGATTATTAAATGAATGAGTGAACACAATATTTCCAAAGTCACTTTATCTGTACTTGAAATCGTTCAAACTACTGGCACTCAAAATCTTTCCATGCAGTCTGTATTCCAGTACACTCAATAGTTTGGGTCTTGCCATCTCCTTCATCAAAAACTAAGTGGAGAAAAATCTTATCCCAGAGGGCTGCTTAAGTTAAGCCTGTAACACACAATAACACATTAAAATTGTTTGGATAGAATATAACCTTGCACTATGGGATCCGTAGCAAAAAAAAAACCTGGAGAAGTTACTGGCTTAGAACCTGAAATAAGATGAAATAAGAATCTGGAATGAGTCTTTAAAATAGAGGTGCTTTCTTCCAGGGAGGACAAAAAACAAGGAAACACCCACACACACGTTTCTCTCTCCTTTTCAGTTCTCTCTACTAATTTAGTTAAATGATTAGCTTTTCAGAGCTGATGAACCAACAAAGCTTTGCCTAAATAAAACAAAAGAGGAAAGCTTATTTTTCCCATTTTAATCTACAAATAATAAAAAAAAATGCACACATGATAAGAAATTTATTGGTTTTAACATTTAACAGAAGCACTGAGTTAAAACAATGTCTGTAGCAAATGACATTCATTTAACTGATAAGATTTTCTTTAAAGAGGAAAAAGTAGATTTATCAGAACTTAGCTTTGCAATAAAGCTACCTTTAACTGTATGTTTTATTCTGATTTCCAAACAAGTGCTGCTGAATACAAATCTAACCTAGGAAATTAATCATCCTGTGGAAAACCATATGAGGAAATGAATGACACACAAGTAAATGTCAAAATTAAGGACTCCAATGTAGTATATGAACAAATGGGTGATATATCATCCAATTAGTTAGAATTAACAATTTTAAAACCAGACTTAGTTTACTGAGTGCAAACCTAGGTGTTTTTAATAGTTCTGCAAACACAAAATAAGAAATTAATTAAGCAACACAAGCACAAAAGGAAGTTTAAAGTAGATTATTCAAATTTCAAGGCTTCAGTTAGTTAATTTAAAGTCATGATTAAACCCAAGCAGTTTTCAAATGAGGTAAGTAAAAGGTCAGTTTTTCTGTTTATTATCTTTGTGTGACATCACTATTTTCCTTTCACCACTGGAACCTCCAAACAACCACTTCCAGTATTACAAACCCAAGACAAAGATTTCACAAAGGGAGACAGCAGAACAATATATTTCCAAGCAATACTAACCTCATTATCATTGAGGTTTTAAAAAATACAACCATAAAAGAAACAGGAAAACACATAAGATCAGCAGTTTGTCCTAAAAAAGAGCAAACAAAAAACCCTGAAAACCCACAAAGATTTGGACCAACCCCAGAACCCTGGATGCAGGCTCCAGGCTGTTTAGCATAATCAAGCTCTGGAAAAACCTTCATATGGTGGATTCACGGTTTTGCTTTCAGCAATAGCATTCACAGCTCTTAGGAGGACTCAAAGACCAGTAGCTCAATCCAGCAGAGTTTCTCAAGATCTTACAGTTTTTCAGAGGTGTCACACTACAGATCTTACACAGCTTTAAATGACTCAAATGGGTTCAAGAACAAAATAATGAGTTCTCCAAACCACTGAACTAACGAAGTCTCTTTTCCTTGTATGTGTGACTTGTGGTGGGACTTGTCATAACAGAACAGAGACTATGATCAAGGCTTCTTGCAGACACAGCATCACCTTGTTCTCTTCCACGTGGATTTTTCAAAGGTCTAAAAAGGCCAAGCTCACACTGCAGCTTTTTGATACAAGGGATTAATCTCAACCATATTTAGACACCCACAAAAAAAATTAGTGCACAGCCTCCTCACAGTCACCAAAGAAGAGGTTGTATTGTACAATGCCATGCGCTTCACCTGGTCAGACACCATTTGAAGAGGTGATGAATCACCCCAGAACTGCCAACTTCTGACTGTACAGAGAGTTCAGATTGGAACCGCAAAAGTTAAACCCACCCTGAGCTAAAAATGGCCAATAACACAAAACATGACTGCAGAATGGACTGGACAAAAGGAGAAAAAGAGACAGTGGGACTGTTAAAGCTTCAACTCACGAAAAAATCAACTAGATATGATTTGCAATGCCATGTCATCACTGCATGGATTTAGATAGCTACCTATATCCAGGCTACCCCCCTCCAGATGGAAAAAGTCCAGCATCTAGCCTGACAGCTGGCCTGACTGACACAGGGAGCTCCTCTGCATGGGGCTGACTCACCTTGCAGCAGCTCTGATGCCGCACATCCTGACCATAAACCCAGCAGCAAGACAAAGGGACTCTCAGTCCTTAGAAAGTCAGGACCTACACATCACATCAGCCCTGCCTGAGCCTTCATCACTCGGGCTGGCAACAGTCTCCTTCAGCTTTTGACATGCTCTCAATTCAGCACAGCAAGGAAGGCTGTGCAACAAACATTGCAACAACATAGGAGCCTTTCTACAAACTTGGACTTTAGGTATGCTGAAGCCCTGGCTAGAGCTATACTTTACTTTGTAAAGGATCGTGACCCACCCTACTACCAGGAAGACTTATCCACTGGCATCAGAGATCTCTGCAAGGTTTCTGCCAGCAAATACAGCCAGAGGGAAACCAATGGGCTCCAGCAGTTACACACTTTGTTCTGAAGTCTTTTTCACTCGCTTGTTTCAAATGGACAATGCCAGAAAATGAAGCCACAACACTTCCCAAGGGAATTACAAGCAAAATGAGAGCAAGTTTGCTTACTCAATGCTATTTTATGCAACAGGAAGAACTGCTTGCATCAGAGATTACCTGCCGTACTGTGAACTGAGCAGAATTAGCTTCACAGAGGATGGAGAAGAATGAGACAAATACAGAGCAACCATCTATTAATTAACTATAACAGGTTAGAAGTAGTCATTATGAAGAATTAAACTGTTGTCAGAGCTCCACTCACAGTGCCCACAGAATTTCTCTTCTCACAACATGGGGATTTAGAAATAGGATACACAGGAAGGAATAGAATAGGATACAACAGGAAGCAGTTGGCTGAGAAGCTGGAACAGTCCTCTGCACCATTTCTCCTGTGACTTGTCAACTGCTCAAGTCCCCGCATTTATAAGTAACTTCAACATTTACTGCTTGATACTTACATTGGGTGGAAGTCTACTGAGTAAGGCAAGCAAGAAACTTATTCCCTGTTCATCATCTGCAGTCCAATCACAAAGGTATAAAATCCATATCGCTTCTTACCATAATAAGAACCTACTATTTGCTACAATCCTTCAAAGCAATACCCCAGAGATTTAGTTCAATGTTCAGCCTTCAGTGTTGTGGAGTTCAAAAAGCATTCTTAAAAAAGAAAGTTCTGCTGGTTCACGTTTCATTTCTGCCCCAGTGTATCCCATAACTTTCTTATGATAATTTTGTTTGTTTCCAACAGTAAGAAGACAAGTGTGAGTACTGTGATTTGACTTTTTTTCCCCTCTACAACCTTTCGAGCATGATATGGAGTGCTCGAGAACACAATGACATCCCAAACCACTTACTTAAAACCAAGGTGGTTTCAGGTTCATAGTAAAAAGTAATACAAAGTTCTAGTATTTAATTAAACACCATGTTAGAGCAGGGATATGCTCCCATTACTGACAATCTAAGTAAGAAATTAAGCAGCGAATCTAAGTTCTGCTCTGAAATGTGGCTCACGTTTCAGAGCAGAATTTCACATTCTCACAGGAATATGGCTTTTCTAGATTGTTGCCTAAATGATCCCTGCAAAAATATTACTGCCAGTGATGTCTAAGAGCATCTATGAAGAAGGTTTCAGCTTGCATAAGCAACCAGTAGTTCAAGCAAAGGCAATAATATGAATCAACAGAATCTCTGCAGAGATAGCAAATGACAAAAGGGAAATAAGAAAAACCTTTAGTATAAAGTATAATTGAATTTTAAACAATTCAACTCTCTGCTGTTACTTGCCCTTCAGAGGTAGATTGGACAGACATGTTTTGTAATGAAAATTTAAATTCACACTGCTGTAGCCTTAGTTATCTGTACAAACTTCTAACATTTAAGGGCTTTTTTCTCTAAGACTGGGAGGTTGAGCACATGGCATGGGGTAACAGTGATCCTAGCAATGAGTGACCCGTCAAAACTTGGCTAGACAAGCTTCACTCTGAACTCTCTGCTGGACTTTTCTCTGTCAGAAACTTTGGTAGAATACTGAGTGACCTACTTGATACTGTACACTTGATATCTTGGATAATCTGCATATAACAATCTTGGAGAATAAAAACTGTGGAACAGTAACAGCACGGAGGTTGCTCTGCAATGGCAAGGGCTCCTTACAGTATACACAGAAATACAGGGACAACACAGTATTTACATTCCATGCTAAACAACATGGGGAAAAAAATTTACAGCCTGGTCTTCCAAGGCAAACACCTCACCCCCGATATCTTCATAAGCAAGTGAGGCAGTCAATACCATAGGAGAGGCCTTAGAGGAACAGTGTTATTCCATCAGTGTTCATGCATACCTTGTCATTACACACACATCTCACCAAGGGCCTTAACCAGTTCCCAGTAAGGACAGTGCATCTCCTTCAGACCCTGGAGTGCACCAATAGTTGCTCTCAGATACACTGCTATGAAACACACTGGCAGTTACTCGCCCCTTTACGCCTTCCAAGTGTTAGCGCAAGTTACAAGTAAATTAGTCCTACTCCACAAAAGCTCATTAGTGAAGCAGATTCAATCAGTGCCACAGAAAACAAAAATCAAAGCAAGCAAAGCAGCACAAATAGGTTTTCAAAAAAGCTGAATGACCATGTGAGATCATGAAACACCCAAATTATTATCAGCAGTACTAGCAGCCCAGTCAAACAGTATTTTGGGTTGATTTGGTTTCACTCTTTTACATACCAGTTGAAGGTATCTGATCATCAGAGTTCTCATTCACCTAATTAGCTGGTGGACATGCTGAAAAGAGTAGAAAGCAGTAGATAGGTAGCAGTACTTGAGCAACATTTACAAAGGAACTGAAAGCAAATGAAGGAGATTACTGATCTCTCCCCCTCCCCCCTGAGTCAAAAACTGACTAGGGTCTTCCTTTCCCCCACTCAAAAAGCAAATGCAATTTCACTACCTGTAGAGGCAGTTTTTATTAGGATCTCTCAAACAGTGCAATGTCTGTAGAATTACAAGGTGAAGGAGAGATTCCTGTTTGTACATAAGATCTGATACTGTGTGACATGCATTGCAAAAATATACTACCTGCTTTGAAAGCACATGTTCTGTTAGTCCAGACTTTAAAACTTGGAAACATTGTCTTTGCTTAATTTACAGAAAACACTAAAATTTACAAGTAAATGAACGCTTTCTAAAAGAAAGCATAGGCCCCAATTCAGCTGAGTGCTCAATTAAGATTTTCCCAAAATGGATACACAAGCTGAAGTGTGTTGCTGACTTACAGCCAAGAGTTACTGCAAGATTTCCAATTTCAAGTTTTTCTTTACAAGCCTACCAAGTTTAAAAACCATGGACTACGACTCCATCATGCCTTTAAGTATAAGCTACACAGACCATACCCAGTCGGATTTTCTAAAGCATACAACATTGCCCTAACTCTGCTCCAGTCAAATCACTTGGACAAATACCTTCAGCTGCAACCTAAACACAGCTTACTTCAAATATGCATATGTGGTCTTTTACCTTTAATTACAAAGGCTTCAGTTACCAAGCGCAGCATGTACAGAGGTTCATCTTTTGTTGAGAGGTCATCAATTCCTGCTCTTGCGTACATGCTGATGGCATCTCTGTAGGATCCCTCCACATAATGAAGCTTTCCTAGGATCAGCATAGTTTCTGTCATATACTTAGGCTGAAATGGAACAGGGAGAGGAAAAAGTGTTTAAATGGTAAAATTCCAAACAGCAAGAATGAGGTACTTCTGAAAAAATTAAGCCGATTCATAATGCTTTCCTCTCGGCATTGTAGCTCCACAAGCCAGAGTAGGAAGCATTTCAACATCTAGAGATCTTAGGGCACTGCTCATGACAGGAGCAGGCAACAAAGGTCACGCAACTACTCTGGAGCTCAATTTGGAAATACACAGCTTACAAGCCACTTCTTTGGTTTTATCTGCCCTATTCTATTGATTCACCAGCCACAGATAACACATAAAAGCTTGGCATTGACAGACCTACCTACATACATAGCAAGAAAATCCCCTGCTTTTAAACTAGGCAGAAAGCATCACTTTCTAGTCAAGTGTTCCCCTCTTCTCTCTACATTTAATTACAGAGTGATAAAGCTCACAGATTTTCTTAAGTTATCAAAGAATTTTCAGGCAACACTAGAAAAACAGAAGGCATGCCTGCAATTTCTGAGATTGTTTTGGTTTCTTAAGGATTGAAAGCATACATACAAAACTGTGTGATAAAAAAGTCTCAGTGAAATACATCCATTTAGACCCTTTTTATGCTTCAGAAAGCATGAAAAGGTTCCTAAGTTTCATACTTCTTTGTTGTTGTATGTACATGTAGTCAATACACGGTCAATGCTGTACAAGTAGCCAAGTCACCACTACAAGCAGTAATGGCAATTCATGCAGCCAAACTTAGCACCAAGACCTGGAAGGATTCCGTAGTTCTGGCTGTTACTGGGGCTAAATGATAAAGGAAGTCAGTCCAACCCTCTTTCTTTATTTCCCTGCTCCTTTTCACTTTTTAAACACACTGACTTTCAAGAACATGGAACTCCCCTAAAAAAGTCACTCCACACTTGCTCCCTGGAAATTAGCATGATAAAAGTAAAACATACAGTTCCAAGCTAACTAGCCTGTAAGTTTCAGGACCAAAAGTAACACAAGTCTAGGACAGACTGTTGTAATTGATCATATTTTTAAAGCCAGTTATGGAATTGTGGGTCCAAGGATACCAGTAGAGTAGCAGCCATTGAGGCATAGTCTTAAAACACTCCTAAAGATCTGCAACTGAGTTGACAGGCAGCCTCCAACCACCCAGACCACAAAATAAAATAAAAGCATAACTTTGCATAACTTCTCTGGCAGAGAGTGAAAGCAAGGCAGTAATCCTGGACTCGCACCAGAACCTTAAGTGCCTGACTGCAGCTTGTGGCACAATTCACCTCTGATCTGGAGCTGACTAGGTGTAGTCAGGTCCTGGAGCAGGCCAAGAGCGGCAGTCAGTCACTCAGCTGTACTAGCCTGACAGCACAGTTATGTGGCCACCCCAGAGAATTCCTAACTATTTATCCTGCTTCTTTTTAACAAAAAATTCAACAGGATACTTGTAACACATAATTCATTTGCATATGAAGAAGCAAGTCTCCCAACGGCAGACACCACAAAGCTGTATTGCATTACCGCTCCATTACTAATACCTACAATACAGCATAGAGGACAGGCAACACCAACACCTTGTAACAGACTAATAATCACATGAAAGAAGCATACAGTTGGAAGAAATTACAACAACAGAGCCCACTTACTCGCAGTTTTCCTCTGGTTAAGATATTGGTAAGATACTGTTTAGCTTCACTCAATTTTGGCTCGTTCTTCTCTATCAGCGGAATGGAGTCCTTCAGTTTGGCAAAGTTTTCCTTCAAACATTCTTCCAGTAGAGCCTCCGCAAGCAGCATACTCCCATAGTCCTCTGAAAGCACATAGCAACCAACAAAAAACATTGCTTAGTGCTGTACTGCTGATAAATTGCAATAAAAAACCAAAACAACACATCTTTGAGACACACAAACAGTAACACAAATGAGGAAGAAAGGATGTAAAGGAAGAACTACCAGAAAGAAAAAAAGTTCCATTAGCTTCTAACTATTGGAAACAGTATGTTTCCTATGAAAAAAAATCAAATCATGTTTCTTTTTAACTTGAAGATTTTCCTTAGAGAATTCTTTGATTCTGACAACATAGTCCATTCTTGTGTTGTCACACTTCAGAATTTGCATAGCAAAACTCACTTTCAAAAGTATAAGACCAATCTTTGCAAACATGTAAGTGCATGCTTTAGATTTGCAAATGTGCAAACATGAAATACATGCTTCAGGCTACAGATAGGCTATGAATTTCACTGCAGAACTGTAACCACATCAGAAAATAAAAACAGAGAATTTAGACATATTCTACACATCCATTATGAAAGACAGAGAAGGCTTGATCCAATGACATAACTAATATGCCAAATAAAATTATTTCTACATTAAAATCCTCAAAAATAGGTAGTAGCACTGCATATGGCATAAAACATCATGTGATGTTGCAACCATGCACTGGGGAAAAAAAAAAGTTTAACTTGTCAGTCTACTTGGAGTTCTTGTATGGTGGATCCAGTTCTGCAGCTCATTTATTCATAAAAGTAGCACCTCAATCAGCTGACTAGTGGGCCAAGCAGGGTAAGAAAATCTTTTTAAGTCAAAGAGCCAAGCCTTACATTTCATATATACTTCACATTTCGATGTCTGAAATTCTAGAATGCAGGAAACATGATAGCGTATCTATTTCTATATTTTCAGTCCATGGGACAACATATCCCCACTTACTACCTATAAATTACTTATGGCATTAATAATCGACTTGTGGGGGGTTTTTTGTTTTAGATTTTTTATTGTTCTGGCTTAAAAGTTCAGTTGCATATCAAATTATAACCATAGCTCTTCCTGATCAATTGCAGCTCTGCAACTGACTTGCATGAACAAAGTATATGTACATACAATGAGAAGTGTAAACGTTCGAGTGTATTTCCCTCCATCCTCATATGCAATCACTTCTACACTGAAGAGCTTTCAGATAATCACTAATCTCTTAACCAAACTTAAGGAATTACATAAAGCCATATAAAATTAAGAAATAAATATACACAATCTCTCAAAGCAAATACTACTATTAAAAAAATCTGATCCAGACACACTATTGTTTCTGGAAATACAAAACTGTAGCAAGTCTCTTGCTGGAAGAAAAGTTCTGTAGCAATAACAAAGCATTACTCTTTCATAACTAGCTCGTTATGACATAGCAGTAAATTAACAAATAATGTTTTTACAGCAATCAGACTGTTGTTATGCCTCCTAATTACAAGGGTACAAACTAACATGAACTCTTCAACTATTAACGCCCCCAAACTGCATGATGATCTCTGCACCCAGTAAGCGCTGTGGAAACCTGACTAAAGTTTAAAGGTCGTGCCTTTAAACTGTGTGGTTCTCAACACAGGGTTCAATCTTCATCACTTACACACTTAGAAAGCCTCATAAACAAACACATATTAAGCTACCAACATCTCCCCCCATCATATTTTCCCACTGTGAAGTTTATGCACTCCAGCAAGCTTCCATTAACTCTAGGGCCACATCCTAGGAACACTCCTCTAAAGAAGTGGATCTATTAATGGAAATAGCTCCTCTGATTTCAAGGGCAGAACTCAAAATGTTCAAGACCAGGCTGGATGTAGCATTGAGCACCCTGATCTAGTAGGAGGTGTCCCTGTCCACAGCAGCAAGGCTGGAAAAGGTGATCTTTAAGGTCCCTTCCAACCCAAACCATCTTATGATTCTTGTACCAGCAGAGTAGCTAGGATCCAGTCCTCTTCACAACTTAATGCTGCTGACTACTGACACCAAATTTTATATTTCTAAGATAGGCTGCCTCACTTCTTACAAGCAATCTCATTTAAAAAGAATTAAAGTAGCACATTGTAACAGGGGGAAAGGCAAGAATACATTCGCTACTTATGAAACCCATTTTACATGTGAAATGATACCTGGATGAGTCTCAACCTTTAAATAAATCAATCCCCTTTAGAAGCGTAGGGAGATAATTTCGGGGCATCCAGACAGGGGCGTGGAGGGGGCAAGAGGGAATCAGCATCGCACATACGGAGAAGTGGAAGAGAGATATTTACAAACACGGGAGATTCCAGTCAGTTGCCTGCCCACAGCCCAGCCGGGTTTCTTCAATTAACGGCAGGCACCGAGCTCCGCCGCCGCCCGCCTCCAGCTGCTCGCTGACCCGAGGCCAATACCCTAAACGCCGTTAAACCACCGAGCGAGCGCTGGCGGCCCCGGCTGCCGCTGACAGCCCCACGGAGGGCATGTTCCCCCGCCGCCCTGACACGAAGCGCTGTGGCGGGAGCGCTGACACGAAGAGGAAGCGCAGAGTTTTCTTCCTCCTCGCCACCTCTCTCTCCCTCCCTCCCGCCCGCCGCGGGGCCGGGGAACACCGGGCGATACCCCGGGACAGCCGCAGCTCCCGCCCACGCCAGCCCACCGGGCCGGGGCTGCCGAGCGGCAGCACGGAGCGACGAGCCACCCTCGGCCCCGGGCGATCCGGTACCGGCGGCCGCTCTGCCTCGCTCCGCCCGCCCCTCGCCGCCGCTTACCCGCGTCCTGCGCCTCCCGCGCCGCCGCCGCCTTACGCGGGGGCTGTGCCGGCGGCATGAACTGCTGGGCCAGGTGCTGGAGCTGCACCCAGTGCCCCTCCGCCCGGCACCGCTCGATCTCCCCCTCCAGCTTCACGTGTGAGTGCGAGCTCTTGGCCGCCATCTTACTGCCGGGCCGGGCCCGCCCCGCCCGGCGGGGAGCCCCCGGCTCCAGGCACCGGAGCCTGTGCGGGGCCGGGGTTCCGGGCGGCCCCGGCGGGGTGACACCCTTGACCCAGGCTTGCTGCCAGGGACGGCGGCGCCTTCACGAACGCGCCTCCCTGCCGCCTCTAGGGAGCCGAAAGCTTCCCCGGGCCGGGGCTTGCGCGAGGACCCCCAGAGGCGAAGCTGTTCAGGCACCGCGTGTAACTGTAACGAGGCCCTCGGCGGTTGGTGTGTGGGGGGGGAAGCCGAGGGAACAGTTAACCGACAGAGGGTAACGGCCACGGGGCGCCGCCGTTGCCGGAGAAGCAGCGGGGCGGGGAAAGCACCCGCCGGCCACTGGTGGAAGGGGCTGTGGGGCAGCGGCGAGGGGAAGGCGCCGAGCGGGGCCAGCCCTGTCAGCACCGGCGGCGGGCACACCTTCAGCCCCGCCATCCCCTTTCCCCTCAGCCCCGCCCATGGGCACCTGCCCTTCACCCGGGCTGGTGGGACCGTCTCCGTGCGCCCTTCGCCGAGGGGCCGAAGAGGGGTTCGCGGGAAGGGGGGGTGGGCCGGGCAGGGGATGTCAAACACCGGCGCGGCGCGGCCCGGCCCCGCCCCGCGGCAGGCGGGGCGTTCCACCTGTCCCCTCGGCGAGGGCTCCACGTGGAATTTCAGCGGCGGCGCAGCCAATGGCGGGGCAGAGGGGGCGGGGCCAGAGCGCGGCGGGTGCGTGGGGTCAGAGGTGAGGCCGGGGATGGTGGCCGGCCTGTCCCGAGCACGGCGACACCTGCCCGTCTACCGGAGGGACAGCGGCGGGGATCTGCCGGAGGGTGCGTAGCCGGGCGGGGACTCTCCGCCCGTGCCCGGCAGCCGCGGCGAGGGGAGAGCGGGGGGCCTGGCGGGCGGGCGTGGGGAGAGCGCAGCGCCAGCTGCTAGGGCCTCCGGCGCCGCTCCCCGCCCAACCGGCTGCGCGGCAGGGGCTGCTTCGGCGGGTCACGCGAGCCCCGCAATGACCCTTGCGTTTTTAAAGCTGTATATTAGGGCGTGCGGTCCTAATAGATGCACTAATCAGAGGCAGCCCCCGTGATACCCCACGGGGGGCTTTGCTGGCAGAGCCGTGGGGCAGGTCTGCCTGAGGCTGGCGGGCAGGCCCGAGCCGGGCTAAAGAGTGTCCATTCGCTGTATGAGTAAATAAATAAAGAAAGAAATAGCTCATTCTCAGAAAATTACTGCATGCTTTCTTGGGACGCTCATAAAAACTCTTAATTGGAACACTCTGGTTTTGTGCTTGTTAAGTGCTTGAAATGAAGCAAGATCTTCTGTTGTAGAACTTCGTACTGTTTCTAAGCACTCCATAAAGCTGCTGAAAGTAGATTGCATTTTTCACCTGTGATTTTCTGGGGGGTGAATGTTTTTTGGCGTTGCAGGACATCATGATGGCCCAAAGGATTTTTAGAATGCATTTGCTGTTCTGCTTTCTGGCCGCGTTCTTCATCTCTGCTCTAGCCGAGGAACACGTAGGAGAGAGTCAACATGCAAATATTCGCCTTGATAAGAACTTGGTACAAGATAAAGAGTATGTGTTTCACGTTCTAAAATTGTAAACTTTACTTCTTAATGATTTGTGTATATCAAATCTTGCTACGTGAGTTGGACTTAAGCCTAGGGCACCCTGTTTTCTCAGGATGTTGTATGACTAGCTGGAGTCAGATATGAGACATGCTTGCTCAATGCATTTGTAGAGATATGAGACCTAGAAAGGTCTCTTTGAAGTCTTCAGTCCTATTCATAATGTAGAGAATTCCTTACAGGAATCGTGCTTACTTTCGACAAAATCATGTTCTGAACAGGTAGAGAGGGTTTTTTTCACATTTGCTGTTTCATACAGGCAAAACAGTGGTAGCAGCAAATAAAACTCCCTGAAGTATTTCATGGGAGTACGCTGGGAAAGATCTTCCTCCAGTTCCTGAGCTTTGGAAGACAGCCAAAAGGAGATTTGGGGCACTACTTCAGTTGTTTTGATAACCTGCTAAGTAGGCCAGAAGAAATAGAAATAGCTATTTAAGGTATTAGAGGCCACTGTAGCAAACAGCCTTTGTACCCACTTCATTTTAGTATAAAACTGTAGCTTCTGGTTGTCCAGGGGGTGCTTTTAGAGATACGGTATTTCCTGTGTGCTTGACTGTCTGATCAAAGACTACATTTGGTGTAAACAGACCTTTAAATATTAACTGATGGATATGTTCTGGGGTTTGTTTATTTTTTTTCTTAGCCACATCATGGAACATTTGGAAGGTGTTATTGAGAAACCAGAATCTGAGATGTCTCCACAGGAGTTGCAGCTTCATTACTTCAAAATGCATGATTATGATGGCAATAATTTGTTAGATGGGTTAGAGCTTGCTACTGCTATATCACATGTCCACAAAGAGGTAGGTGGAATTTTGTAACAGCATGTGTGTTTAGAAACAGTTCTGACTCTTTAAAAGCAGGTTATGGTAGAATAGAACAGAACAGTTACAGCACATTTTCAGTGAAGTTACAGTTTCATGAAGATGAGATAGTTTTGGGTTGATTTATGAATGTGCTAACTTTATCACAGCTTTTCATGTCACATTGCACGTTTCAAGAAGTCTCTGTTGTAGTTTAGACTGGAGAGTGAGGAAGGACCGGAGAGTGAAAGTAATTTGTCAGGGGGGATACTTTGGTAGGTAGGGATGGGTGGAAAGGGAAATTATCCAAAACGGGATAATGCTCATCAGGGTTTATAGAAAAAGCACATGATACAATGCTACAATGCTGTTTGAGGTTCTAAGGCTGCAGTTTTCAACTCCAAAGTGTTACTGCCGTGGATACACAAACTACAAGAGACCTCTTGCACAAAATTAGTATTACAAAAATCGGTCATCGCCTGCCTTTTTCTAAACACAAATTCTACTTCTAGCTATGAACATTTAAGGACAAATTAGGAAGATGCAATCATTAGGAAGAGAATATTAACACGTTGTCTCGTACTGACCTTTTGGAAGTTACAATATAGAATAGCATAACTTCCTGCAGACGCTTCTGGCAAAAAATACCTAGCTGAGAACAGAATAATGGTTGCTGTTTCTTGTGCAGAGACACCTCTTTGTATTCCCCCCTTTGGTCTTAAGAGTGTTACTCTGAATTTTACTGACTTGAAGCTACAGTGCTGGATTTTTTTCACTACTCTGTTACTGTCAAGCTCTGCATTTTGCAAGTTCTGACACATAGGAAGAAGTTTCTATACTGTATAGAAACTGTCATGTCTATAGTACATCAAGATCCAAATTAAGAATACATCAATAAGATTATTATCGATCATTATACACTGTGCTATTCAGCTTTTGGAACTTTTAGCTGAGAATATTTTTGGATACAGGAGTGTTTGTTCTGAAGTGCAGAGAACTTGGACTTCATAGCTTGCACTTGGTGAAAGTTCCTTATATTGGTATAATGATTACATAAATCTTAGTGCCAAATTAGGCACCAACCATGAATAGCTTAACAAAAAAATGAATTGCCAGTAATCTGTCATATGTGCCACCAGGTAGGAAAGACTGCTAAACTGTTCAATGTGGTTTTGTTTTTGTAGGAAGATGGTGAGCACACCCAGGCAATGAAAGAAGAGGAGCTGATTAGTTTAATAGATGATGTCTTAAGAGATGACGATAAGAACAATGATGGATACATTGATTATGCAGAATTTGCAAAATCACTGGAATAGGCTTTTGCAGGGGCTTGGTTTTCCTTCTGACTACATGGAAATGTGAACCAGTATAATGTGATTCATTACTGTCTCATATCAACCTCTGTGCTGTGAGGAGGAGAGGTGTACCAGTTCCGGCTGAATTTATTGAAAAGTTGTATGTGTTAAGAGATTGGGTAACTCGGAACAAGATCCATGTTTGACCAAATGTAGCTACAGGTTTGAATCTTGAAGCATGGAAGCATCAACAGTACTCGCATAGGGTACAGCTGGCAAACTCTTAAGTAGCTGTGTATGAATACTAAATAGATCATATGCAATCTAAATTTCATTTTTTCTCTAATTGGGTTATATAGCACTTGTTTCCTTACATCTTCTGTTTAAAGTTATAAAATACCTATAAAGTAAGAAAAGATTACTGCATATTGCTATATTTCAAGAGTAAATGTCCTTACCTTCTCACTATTTTCAAAGGAAATTGGCATGTAAGTACAGGTGCTTGAAACAGCAATTACAGAGAAAAAGCGTTTAAATGTAGTTTGTGTTTGAGGTCCATGCGATACCATATGGACTTGAACACAGTCTTTGAAGGAATTGAATATTTCTAAATATATGTACTTCCTAGCATACCCTTATATGTTACATATAAATATATATACAGGTGTTTTTCAAGTCCTTTTTGTCCTTCGTGGATGTACTTTTATATCTTAATTTACTGATTTTTTTTCTCTACTTTCTGTGGTGTTTTCTTAAGAAAATGGAAGTATTTTTATTACATTTTATGTTGTATTAATGCTGTATAGCATTTACTTGAGTAGCTTCTGCTATCTCATTTTGAAGGTCACATTAACAGTAAACAAATTTAATATAAAAGGTTCTGTTCAATTTGGTTTTTACAATATTAGCCAGTAGGATAATCTATGTGAGCAAGTAATGCTGCCTTGTTAAGGTTTAAGTTCATATTCCGTGACACTTAAATTATGGTATTACCTTCAGGAGGTATTTCATAACTAACAGTTTCACGATACTTGAGTGTTTGCCAATTAACATGGTTCTAGGAATGTTTTCACTGTCTTGACTCAATACTTGATAAGTTAAGCAGTTTAAGGATAATAGAGAGGTGCTGTATTGCTGTGTTACGATATTTGGTGACTCTAAAATACAACTGAAATCTTAAATTACATTAAATCATTATCCATTAATAGAGAATTTAAATGTTAGTGTATTTCTGTAAAATGTATAAAGAGCTATTTTCTGTACAAAATTATTCTTATATGAGAGAAACACATTTGTAAAAGAAATTATTTCCTCCCTTTAAATGTTTGTGCAATGAATCCTGAGTGTCAGACTTTTTTCTTGTACTAGTTTGTTTGGGTTTTTTTTATACCTCCATGGCCAGGATTGGGCTGGTTGTACAAGCAATAAAAATAAGCTGGGGTTCATGGACTCTGAAGCTGGCCATTTGAGGCTGGAAGTCCTTGTGAGAAGCATTTTTCTGATGTATTTTTAAGCCCATCTCTGATACTAGTAGTCATCTTAAAAGAAAGGTGTTCTTTCAGTTAAAGCATATCTTAAATATCCCCTTTGAGGGTAGTTAATCTGGAGTGAGTGTTGAATTAGAAGAAAGGATAGAAAATGCTTTTGGGTAGGAGAGAAGAGGTTAAGCTCCTCAGCTTTGAGCATTTGAAGCAGGTTGAGTTTCTGAGTTTGGGATTTATTTGGGTTGAAAGAGCAAGATCAAGGAACTGACTTTTGTGTAATGCTCTTAAAAATCATGGGTCAGGCACAGTCAGTAAACTTAATTCAGCAACCACCTGTGGGGCACATTTATATACATATGTTGTGTTTATATACATACACGCTTATTGCTATTGTATGTGGCAAAAGACACCTACCATAAAAGCTTAAGATCCTAAATAATTATGATAAATGCAAGTAATGCCAATGTTGTTTACCAACTATTTTAAACTTCTTTTTAAGGGCTCAGATGTATGTATAAATAGAAAAATGACTTACCAAAAATGGACGACAAAATTAGCACATCTGATTTCATGATGCATGAAGAAAGATCAAAACAAAATTTCTGCTTTCCTAGAAAGTATGGTTCAAGAAATGCTACCTAAGTTGAAACCTGCATCATCATGCCTTTACTCAGCCTCCTAAAACAAATGTACATACTAAATTAAGTGCACCTAAAGATAAAAGGTTTAAACAGCTGTCTAGGGAGCTTTCTCAGTTATTAAGTAGAAAAGTGCAAAATTGATGAGAGCAATGGTGAATCAGACTTTTTTTTAAATTTTTAAATATAACTAATTTGTGAGCTAGTTGTAGCTCATGCAGTACCCTAAATATGCTGGTACAGGTCATGTATACATACAGTATTTTCTGTTTCATATATCTGTAATATAGAAAATACAGCCTTTACAACAAAAATACTCATCAACTATAAATCTGTATTAGCTTCTGTAGAGCAGAACTATCTCCATTTCACAGATAAGATAAATAAAAAAGCAGAAGAGGTGCATGATTTACATTAGTGTCCCATCCCTGGCAGAAACAGAAAACCGAGGGAATGGTGGCACATGTGATCTTCACCTCTTCCTAGTCTCTGATCTAACGTGGATTAGTTTTCCATATTAGAGGAAATGTGCCCAGTTTAAAGTATCTAGATTATCTGCATATTGCGTAATCTATCAGCTAATACTTAAACCTGTTCTTGAATGACTCCTAAACTGAGTGGTTTTTTATTAGTCCATCTAGAACATAGCCTGTATTTGAAAGAGAAAAGTCTTTAATGCTTGTCCAGTGCCCATCAGAGTGCTGTTAATGACAAGAATGACTGCCTAGAACTTCCCAGCAACAGTTTTGTCTGCCCAGTCACACAGACTTTACTACCTTTTCTTTTTTTAATGAATCACTTGTCACCTCAAAATGTCTTAGATTCATTAGGGGATGGTTACAGACTTACAAGTCCTGATTTCGCCTAACTTATATTTTTAATACGACAATTCAGAAGGGGAAGAAGAGCAATTCAGGCATTAACGCCATAACCGGTACAGCCACTAGATAGCGTCTTGACACTGCTCATGGAATGATTCTCAACCTGGATTTCTCTAAACCATCACCACTAGGTTATAGGCAAGGCTTGCTCCTCTGCCCTCCAACACCACATTGCCAGTATGACACCCATGTTTTTACTGGTTTACATCTGTCATAAAATTGTCCATAGCTGGGACTGGTTACTAGTAATTCATTTCCCTGTTAGGGAATCCAAATCGAATTGAAGTGATAGTAAAGAAAGTAGCATGTAATATTGTCAGTAAAAATAATTGTGTAAGAGGAAGGCATTCTAATATAAGCAGCAGGCTTGGCCAGTCTTGTCCATCTTTAGTTCACCTATGGAATCGTCCATTAGGTATATATGTATATCAGGAGTCTCAAACAACATTAAAGAACAGGAGGATTTTAGTAGGACCTAGCATCTTACTGGTTTTGCATTAGATGCTAATAAGAGCTTCTGTCATTTATTTGTGCAGGGCATATGTCCAGTGTGGTCTGATCAGTCATTTTGCTTCAGGTGAAGCTTGCTGCTTTTTTCTTCCCCATGACCAGTCCCACTGTCTGACCATTGCACAGCTGCATAATGTCACAAGTTTTTAGTAAACAAATTAGAACAAAGATCATTGCATACCTTAGCCTGGATTATTTATTATCACAAAGAATCTGTGTGCTAAACATTTCAGCAGCACGTCTCCTCTGTCTACATTGAGTGAGATCCATTAGAAGGAGAGTTATTAATGCCTTACAGAAGGTTTCTCTGAAGTTGCATTTTTCTTCCTATTCCAAATCCTAAATTCTGAACAGCAGCCTAAATCTTAAGGACTAAGGCATTCTGCAATTGTCACTACCTTCCTCAGCTGAGCAGCAGTTTTACACGTAGGTAGAGGGCAGTGCAACATATGACTCTACTGCCAGATACGACATGTTACAAGAAATCAGTGCTGCAGCAAACACAGTGTCAACTTCTGCCACTTGATCCAACTGAGTGACTGACAGCACTAGGTTTCAAGAAGGCAGATGTCAATAAACTCAGAGAATGGGTAGGGAAGATCTCATAAGAGGCAAAGCTAAGGGCAAAAAAAAACAAATTATGGAGAGCTGTCAGTTTCTCCAAGAAATGCTAATAAGAAACCAAGTGAAACCTATGCCGATTAGACAAAAGTAAGGAAATTCCAGCAGAAGTCAGATAATTCACAACCTTTTAGTTCACCACAGACATAAGAGAGATACATCTGTAAAGTAGAAACTAGATTGAGGACCCAGGACAATAAGCCATTCATGGGGGATCTGGGAGGAATGTATACAGTCCATAAAGACAGAATGCACAAGATGCAACTAATAAAACTTACCAAAGTAAAAGAAATGTTACAAGTAAAGTAAGAGAAAAGCAAAGGGAAGTTGGTATCACTGCTCAAAGATGGGATGCTATCAAAAGAGGATGTTAAGGAAGCTGAAGAGTTTAATGTCCTTTTTTTTTTTTCCCTTTTACATCAATCTTTACTAAAAATGTCAACAGAAAGCAGACAGTGAAATTATTATCAGGAAAAGGGGGTAAAATTTCAGCCTAAAGTATAAAAAACCTATTTAGCGAGTAACCAATTAAGTTAGATCATAGAATCATATGGGGCTGGAAGGGACCTCTGGAGATCATCTAGTCCAAGTCTCCTGCCAGAGCAGGTCTACCTAGAGCACATTGCACAGGAACTTGTTCAGGTGGGTTTTGAATATATCCAGAGAAGGCGACTCCACCACCTCTCTGGGCAGCCTCTTCCAGTGCTCTAACACTCTTACAGTAAAGAAGTACCTCCTCATGTTTAGGTGGAACTTCTTATACTCAAGTTTGTGCCCATTTCCTCTTGTCCTGTCACTGGGCCACTGAGAAAAGACCAGCCCCATCCTCCTGACACCCCCCCTTTAAGTATTTGTAAGCATTGATCAGATCTCTCCTAAGTCTTCTCTTTTCCAGACTAAAAAGACCCAAGTCCCTCAGCCTCTCCTCGTAGGAGAAATGCTCCAGGCCCTTAATTATTTTTGTGGCCCTTTGTTGTACTCTCTGCAGCAGTTCCCTGTCCTTCTTGAACTGGGGAGCCCAGAACTGGACACGGTACTGGACACAGTAGAGGAGCAGGATGATCTCCCTCGACCTGCTGGCCACACTCTTCTTGATGCATCCCAGGATGCCATTGGCCTTCTTGGCCACAAAGGCACATTGCTGGCTCATGTTCATCCTGTTGTCCACCAGAACTCCCAGGTCTTTTTCCTCAGAGCTGGTCTCCAGCAGATCAGCCCACAACCTGCCCTGGTGCTTGGGGTTATTTCTCCCCAGGTGCAGCACCTGACACTTGCCCTTGTTAAATTTCATTAGGTTTCTCTTGGCCCAACTCTCCAGCTTGTCCAGGTCTCTCTGGATGGCGGCACAGCCTTCTGGAGTGTCAGCTACCCCTCCTAGTTTTGTGTCATCAGCAAACTTGCTTAGGGTACGTTCCATCCCTTCGTCTAGGTCATTAATGAATATATTGAAGAGGACTGGTCCCAGTACTGACCCCTGGGGAACACCACTTGTCACTGACTTCCACCTGGATACTGTGCCCCTAATCACAACCCTCTAGGTCCTATCTTTCAGCCAGTTTTCAATCCACTTAACTGATCCATTCATCACACTTCCTAAGCTTACCTATGAGGATGCTGCAGGAGACAGTGTCAAAAGCCTTGCTGAAGTCAAGGTAGACAACATCTACTGTCCTCTTCTCATCTATCTAACAAAAGCTTCCTATTTCTCACCCTAGATGTTTCTTTAGTTTTCAAATGCTGGCAGCTATGCAGGTACCTGAATGTGTGGGCACTTTCATAAAGAGAACACAAAGCAACTATTATGTCTCAAGAGGCAGAGATCTTAGAGTGAAGGGTTGTCACTTTTAGCTCACTACAATGAAAAGAATATTGTTGCTGGGGAAAAAAAAAAAGTTTACAATTCTGAGAAATCATTCTTAATTTCTGAAAATCTTCTTTGTGCTACCATTAGCCAAGATAACAGATATTATTACTAGTTGTCCAGTCACTGCAGGACCTTCTTAGAGGTTACCAGGGCACAGCAGCACACAAACAGCACTGAGGCGGTCTGAAATTTCAACCCAGTAACAAACTCTCCCCATTTTTTCTATATAAATCTTCAGAGCTGAACTGTGTCCTTCGGCCTCATGGATGCACATGAGAGGGCCAGGTCAGCCTTGTCATCATCTGAAGGGAACCCATGCACAGGCTGCACAGGCTCCCGAGAGCAGGGTGTCACAGGGAGCCTTTCTGCCTTCTCCCAGCTGTAGCTCATGGACATTCCCTGCCTGGCCTGAGAAATGTAGCTTTAGGAATGAAAAAGAAGCAGGGATGATCGTGAATCTGTGAAGATGCACAATGTGAAAACCTCTCTGCCTTTCATTGTGGTGCTAGAGGTGCTGCAGAGAGGTGATGTGAAGGGGGTGATGCTGGCTGAAGATGAGTGGAAACGGAGAAATTAGGGGGATGAATCCAGACCCCAGCCACCCAGAGTGGGTTGCTGCTGGTCTCTGGGGTCCTACCTAGGTCTCCTAATGACCAAGAGAGAAGTGCAAGTGAATGATAGACCTTGTTCCCACAAGACCACTGTCACCTGCTCTTATCCAGTCTCCAGTTCGGTTCTGCCACTGTTCCTACTCAACTTGTCTTGGACGGAGCTGGCTCTCGGGCCAACTGCACATGGAGTTGAGCTACTCCTGTTGCAAAGAACAATGCCATGGGCAGTGCCACAATTCAGGATACTTCCTCCTGGCCATATGCCCGTGGTTGTTTTTATCCATCTACTCAGTCCAAGAGCCAGTATCAGCTCTATCAGGTCATCTGGGCTTCTTTGCTTTGTAGGTGGCTCCTAGAAAACTTCTCGTGGGGCCACGGGCTGCTGGTAATCATCATCAGCAGCTCTGAGGTACCCTGGCACATGTCTGGCCTGTGTAAATGTGACCTGTGCCACAATGCTGCTGGGCAAAGGTCTGCAGGGACTCAGGTAACAATCCTGAATGCTTTTCTTGGGGATCGGGTAACGATGGAGTAAGAAACTGGATAATCAAGAAGGACTCAGTATAGTTAGAAACTAAGCTGTGATATGAGAAAGGGTTACAGCTGGCCTGGGTGCCAGCATAAACCATAATATTTACGTATTTCTAGGCAGCTAGGCTTATCTTTCAGCAAATAGGCATGAGCCAAGTTGTTTTCCTCTGGGGATCAGTGGCAAAAATCCTACTGACCTCAGGCAGTGCAAGATGCAGCTTACTGCAGCTGATTCTTCAGTGCCTTGTGTGAAGGAGGGGTGGCTGGTAAAGCAAAAAGGGGCTCTTTCCTTCCCCCAAGGTACATTTGGATATTGCTAGCACAGACTATTGAACCTGCAGAAATCATGATTGTCCACAGTGCAGGCCTAGTAGGAGCCTTTTGGTGCTGGTTACTTTGAATGAGACCTGTCTCCAGGTGCTTCAGTCTGATGTTGTTGGAGTTGCATGGCTTGGGGGAAAAAAGCTATAGTGATACAGGTCTCAAACAAGTGAAATCACTCGGAACATTGATAGGGAAGGCATTGAGGAGAAGGCTGCCATGCTTGAACGGTGTCTCCTGGAAGGGTTGCAAAGGGAGCTAGACACAGGGAGGCCAGGGATGGATGGGAAATAGCCAGAGCATAAGCTAGAATTAGGGTTACAGATAAAGCATCCAAGGAAACAACCACAGGCCAGTCAGGATTAGTAGGTAATGGAAGAGACTGGGACTTGGGCAGCTGGGTGGGGATAGTCAGAGGCAGCAGGTCAGCACCATACCCAAGGTGGATGAACTAACCCCTGGCACCCCTTTTGGATGAGGAGGTGGTGAGCTGGTGAGGAGCTGTCTGTAAGCATGTTTGTACAAGTGTATTTCCTGTATGAGTGGCCAAATGCTATCGGTTGCTTCCAAGAACCTCATGTAGTTTCCAGACCTTCAGCAGGCCTGTTCTTCAACCAGGCTGTTTGTGGTGCCATTGCGGTACCAGTCAAGCAGCCCACGCTCTTTGGATATCTATATGAAAACAGCACTGGAGTGGCAAGAAGAGGTCCTGCTCATGCATCCTGCAAGGCTGTGGGCTAAGTACAGCTCTGATGAGAGCAGGTGAACCTCCACTGGGATCCTCATGTATGTACTAGCACTGAACCGAACCCAGGAGGGGTGACACCCCTGGTGACATCCCAGCTTCATCTACTCTGCAGTGGGGACATCTATTACCCTCCTGCCCTTCGTCCTGTTGTTAAACTGGGCTGACAGGCATGGGTTCCCCAAGGGGTTGGCTTTGGGTAACCCCATCTCATCCCCAAGAATCCCTAGAAGCAGGGAGTGCAGGATGTTGTGGCAAGATCCCAGCTGCCATAAGTGCCCCACTGGTTTTGGGGCACTTGGGTGTGAAAGCTGGACGCTGGAAGTCTGTTTTTTCCCCATAGCTGCTCTCATGGCTATTGACTGATAACTCTCGCAGGAGCATAAAGAAGGTCAGAACTTCACTGCAGGGGCCAAATGCTGTTCTCAAAACTCTGCTTCTCAGGGGAGTTATTCCAGATTTACCCCAGCATTTCTGAGATCAAAACTAGGCCATAATGAGCTAACTAAAGTCAAATTAGTATGAGATTTGATATGGTCAAACCAATACATCCTTCATCTGCATAACTGGATCCCTCTGAGTTCCTGGAGTTGTCTGGAAAGGCCACCATGAAACCAGACACAGTTTACCTGGAACTGAAAAATCCAAGCAAACCTCTTTCAAAAATGTTCATGCAGGGGCTGCTCAGGAGAGTGAGCGACCTGGGAGTTACTCACGGGGCTCGCATGGTAAAAATTGGCGAAGCAACAAAGCTGTCTGCCTTGCTTGCTGCAGCTAATCAGAACGTAAGTAGAGTGAAGGCTAAGGGCTGGACCTAAGCCCATAGAAGCCAGTGGAAGGGCTCCCACTGGGTTGAAGCTAATGTGGTCCAGAGCAGCTTTGTTTTGAACATGGAAGAGAACATAAAGAGGCATGACTGGTCTCTGACATTCCCTTGAACCCAGATACATCTCTGTCTGGAGCAGAGCAGCAAGCTCTGTGTGCTTCAGTGCTCAGGGATGTCATGAGGTCGGAAAAAAAGGTCCAAGGGGAAGGAACAGCAAAGGTGGCCAAGGCAGGAGACGTTTACTTGTGACAGGATTTACTTGTGTAAGATACCTATGTCTACCTTTTTTTTTCTTTCCCACAAAGAGAGAAGTGTTGAAGCTGTTCCTACAACAGAATTCAGAGGCTCTAGAAGTCAAATCAGTCTCTTGGTTTCCTTCAGCCCCATAGCATAAGAGAGTTACGCCATTAAATTAAAAAACACAATTTCTAAAATAATTCTACATGTGTGTACTGGGTAATTTCAGCATAGTACTAGGTAATTTTCAGAATATAGTGCAGGAGCCAAAGATGCAAGTGGTGTGGCTGTATTTTTATTTTTTTTTAAAGGTTGAATAGTTTTATGACTAATAGTAACACTTGTAACTACGCATGGTAAGAGAAGAGTAATCACAATTTGTGCTGCAGGGCATAAGCTGACTGTTTGCATAGGTCATGAGGACTTTTTTTTTTTTTTCCTCCTCTGTAAAGTAATACAGCTAAAGGAACTTTTGAAGGTTGTTTTCTTTTGACTTTTAAACATCAGATGTTGGCCACTGGTCAAAGGTAGATTATCTGATGGGATGAGCCAATGGTCTGATCTGCTAATTACTAAATTCCTACGTAAGGCTTTTATTTCCTGCACAGGGAGGTACTGTGCATACGCTGCGCCTTTTCAGAGAGACCTGGGGTTTTTTTTGTAAGGCAGAATTAAAGCACCAGCTCAGGTCCTTAATTGAAACCAGCAGTATTCAGTAAGCTTGGACCCCATCTGCGTGCTAAGTAGCCCTACGCGGGCCTCTGCGGTGTCTGCTCCATAGATGGGAACTGTATTTCTGGCAGAACCTCTTAGAGTTGAGTGAAGAAATTGCAATAAATAATCTACCGTATTTATTTCGCTTTGTGTGTGTGCTCGTGGAACTTCCAGGAGCAGATCAAAATCTCTTCACATGTATTTGATATTGTTTAGCAACAGTTCATTACATGGACATTGCTTTTTTTTTTTTTTCCCTCTCTTGATTTGGTTCAGGCTTGCTCGTTGATAATCGAAGCCTGCTGTGAATGCTTGTAAGAAGTGAATTAAAAATTGGCCCTCTCTGAGTAAACAAAAACGTGGGTTGAAAAAAATGTTGGGGTTGATTCTTCCAGGGTGGTTCAATCGCCCAGAAAACTGGGAAAAAGCTACCTTAATTACTGGGAAGATAAGTGGTAAAAAGAATCTTTTTAATGTTGCTGGTTGTGGCAACTTGGTTTTGCTCTGTTCCTTTCGCTCCTATAGCCCTACATCTCTGTACAAATTGTATACAGCTGTGCACACAAATGAGCAGCTGGGCAGTTTTGACCATTGGGCAAGATCCCTGGTGGGTTGGTTTTTTTTTTTAAAGAGCAAAAAATAACCAGGCTTGTTTTTTCAGCTTGTGGTTTGCAGCGCCATCGGTTAGAAAACATCCTTTTGATTTAAAAACTGGGTGAACTGGAGCAAGCCACTAAATGAGAGAAAATAAGGGATGCCGAGATGCTGTCCTATATCACCTCTTTAACTCTAATTGCATTTTGATGTCTCATGGGTCCTGATTAAAGCCTGCACATCGTATGTTCCGCTGCAGCTCCTGTCACGCTCACGGTGCTGAAGCAGTTGGGATTTCACTGGGGATTTAGTCTTCCATCTCAGATTCACAGGGACCTGGGTCTCCTGCTTCCTTCAGTCCATTTGAGTTCAGTGTTTACATCTTGTCAGACCTGGGAGGGGAAAGGACTTCCTTTGCTGTAAGAAATGTGACCCTAGACCATAAGGATGTTAGCACTAAGGGTTCCCTCTGTCCCTTGTCACAGGTCAGGAGTCAGCAGGTCTGTTTGGTGTCCATTGCACCCAGCCCTTGCTGGGGCTCTGGGGTTTTGCTGGAACGGTTTAATTGGTGCTTTTCTCGTGCCTGAGATGGGGAAGTCCTGGTTAGGAAGAATAGCTTATAAATATTTCTCATATGATAATTATCTTGTCACTGGTTGCTTTCTTAGCTTTACCCTGGGGTGAGGGATGAGTCATGAAATCTTCTGGGTTTGCATAAGAAGAGCCTTGGGCACTGAGCAAGGAAGGACCAGGGAGCAGCATCTGATTTCTCAAGGGCTGTGGTGGACGCATGACCTGTCCATGGCCTCCAGACAAAATATGATGGTGCCTCAAGCTCAGCTGGCATGGGAGGCTGCTGAGGAAGCCCTCTGGGTGGCAGTTGTCCCTCCAGGGGATACTGGGTTGGATGGGGAGTCCTTGTTGTGCTTCAAGATGGACCCATCAGGTTTTCTCCACACACGTTGCGGCAGGAGGATGGAGTAGCTGAGGAAAGCAACATCTTGTCTTGCTCACCAGTCTGCTCAGATGGTGACCTGGTCTGGAGTCAGCCCTGGGGCTCGATGTGGCAGCACCACAGCCTGGCCTCGGTGGGTGCTTGCTCATTGCCTTTGCAGCAGGCAGATTCCTTGTGGCTGAGGAGATGAAAGAGAGAGGAGGGACTAGCTATCATTTATTAATGCTATCGGGTTGCATTTCTTTCCAGTACTGTTAAGTCCTACTGGGGCAGGGCTCAGAGACAGCTGGTGAAAGAGGAGACAGAGCTCACCAGGAAACACGAGAGAACTTGAAGGAGGAGCCTCAGGAGGGTAACCAGGAGATCGGAAGGTCTAGGTGCTCCCCAAAACCACTAAGAGGCTGGAAGGGTCTGCGAGGGCAAGGGAATGACAGGGGAAAAAAATTAAATAAAAGCCATAGTGAAGCCAAGTGAGAAGGCATGGGAGAAACTGGAGAATCATGTTGTTATTGCAGAGTTGGTAGAAAAACCATGATTTTTTTATTTTGTTGTCTTCTGTTCGTTTCCTGTTTGCTAACAATTTTAAGATAGTGTTATACCTGGAATGTCTTTACTGTCATTTGAGCTGTTGCTGGGTGAGAGCTTATTTATACAGAGACTATCACATTGCTAGTATGAGAGAACTCAGGTCTTATGAAGACCTGTAGGAGTTTCTAGGGTTAGCTATGCGGCTCAAACTTAGAAGCATCCTAAAAATTTCTATAGAATTTGGTGGAAAATTATGCATGCTTTGCATGTTTTTTTGTGACTTTATTTGACAGTCTGTAGCAGGGATAAACTTGCTAATTAAACTCTTCCTTCATTTGAGTCTGCCCAAAATAGTTAGAGATGTTCATAAAAAGCATCCCTCCGCAAGGGTCACTTATAGCAGCTGGATGCTTTAGCGACCAGGGGTGTGGGACATGCTGTGTGTCTCATCTGGTTTTGTGACAATCATGCTTTTGATCATATGTAAGGATGCATAAAAAATGTTACTCTGACATTTCCCAATTATGCAAAGTTATAAGTATTTGAAGTTAAATCCAGTGAGGCTTACTTTGCCAGCTTCAGAGCTGGAGAGATGCAGAGATTCCTAGATGAGACTTTTTTTTTTTCTTTCACTAGAAAGCGTTTTTTCTTATTTCTAATGAGGATCAGAGTGCCCAGGGGCCTGATTTTGCCGATAGGACAAGTCCATGTGAGCCTGAGTGTGCAAACCCTGTGAATCAGAATCTCCTTAGCATTTCATCCTTAGCATTTTTGGTTTTAGAAAGTGAGATAATTAAGCTCCTCTTCCCCCCCCAGTACTCCTAGGAAGCAAACAGATTTGTGTTATTCTCATCATTCCATATTTACTCTTCACAATGTTTGTCCTGTTACTTCATCCATGCTGCTGTTAGGATCACTGCATTTTGGTTCCACAAGGGCAAATGTAAGGTGCTGCACCTGGGGAGGAAGAACCCCAGGCACCAGGACAGGTTAGGGGTGGATCTTCTGGAAAGCACTACTGAGGAGAAGGATCTGGGGGTCCTGGTGGATAGCACACTTTCCATGCGCCAGCAATATGCCCTTGTTGCCAAGAGGGCCAGTGGAATCTTGGGCTGCGTAGGGAAGAGTGTGGCCAGTAGGTTGAGGGAGGTCATTGTCCCCCCTACTCTCCACTAGTGAGGCCACAACTGGAACACTGCATCCAGTTCTGGGCCCCCCAGTTCAAGAGGGACAGAGAACTACTGGAGAGAGTCCAGCATAGGGCAACAGAGATGATTAAGAGATTGGAGCACCTCCCTTATGAAGAAAGGCTCAAGGAGCTGTGGCTCTTTAGCTTCAAGAAGAGAAGGCTGAGGGGAGACCTTATCTACATTTACAAGTTCCTAAAGGGTGGTTTGAAGGATGATGGAGCTGGACTCTTTTCAGTGGTTTCCAGCCATAGGACGAGGGGCAACAGGCCCAAGCTGGAACATGGGAAGTTCCATTAAAATACAAAGAAAAACGTCTTTCGGGTGAGAGTGCCAGAGCCCTGGAACAGGCTGCCCAGGGAGGTGGTGGAGTCCCCTTCTCTGGAGATCTTCAAGCCTCACCTGGATGC
>BJBW01000225.1:227741-275410 GCA_004320125.1 Scolopax mira
TCCCTTCCAACTCTGACAATTCCGTGATTCCATGATTTTTCAAACAACAACACAGCTGCTTTTCAGATGGGGTGAAAGACCCATCTTTGCCGTGATGAGATGTCAAAACCAGTTCTGAACGAACACCTAGTATTTCAGTTCAGCACTACAAAAAAGGCATGATAAAATTCAGTCAAGCAGCCCAGATCCTTAGAAGCAGGTAGAAATGGAATATGTGATTTATGTTGTGTGAATGTCACTTTCGGTGTCTGCTAAAAGAGGGAAAGTGTAAGAGAGCCTTTTGGGGCTGTTCTGAACTGGTGCTGTCTCCATTTCATGCACGGCAGCAGGTCTTCCTCCTGGCTTAACCATCGCCGAGACCTGGGACAGAGCAGTAAAGAAATGAACCTGGCATTTTGTCTGTTTGCCAGTTTACCTGTTAGCGTATTGCATCACAGCAGGACTTTTTTGGATGGATAAGCTCCCAGACTATAGGCTGCTGACAATCCCATTGCATCATTTTGGCATTAATTCTCCGAGCAGAACAATGTGTCTAACAGTGGCAGTTACATATATTATAAAATATAATAGACAAAGCCCTAACATCCTGCAGCAAACAGGATTTACATTCTGCTTCAAGTTTTCTAAATCCTGTGAAATGCTGATGTGGTAGCCTGGATGTTATTCTGTGGTTGCTTTATTTCACTGAAAAAAAAATCGGTATGTCATTAATATAGTAGGGACATGAATAATAAACTAACTTACAAGACCTTTCATTGTTCCTTCTAGCATTCACTCTCTTCTCTTTTGTTCCCTCCGTTCTCATCTTTCAGGATCACATAGAGGTTTGAACACAGACTTGAAATTCACTCTGGAGAAGGTGGATTTCTCATGGGGAGGTGGAGAACACAAAAAGACCGAGGAAGGCTCACAGTGATTTTGCAAACTCTAAACTAGTCAGTTGTATTGCCATTTTAGGTTGGGCTCTAAAAAGGCACATGTGTGGTTTGGCTCAAATCCCAGCATTTCCCCTTGGGACTTCAGCTTCCAAGGTACTTACAGGCAGATTTTTCAAAAGCAGTGAAGTTGTAAACTTTTGGCTTTCAGTTTGTCAATGTATTTAGATGACTGTCTGGTTTAAAACTACTTTTACAAATTATTTTTGCCTCGTGTGGTGAACAGACTGGAGTTAGCTTGGAACAAGGCAAATAACAGCCCTGGACTTCAGGAATGTAGACTTTGCCATGTTCAGGAACCTGCTTCAAAGAATCCCATGAGAGACAGACAGTCTTAGGGAGCAGAAAAATAGTCTCATGTCCTGTACAGGCAACTTTGCGGGAAAAGACCTTGGGATCCTGTTGGACAACAAGTTCAACATGAGCCACCAACATGCCCTTGCAGCAAAGACCACAGCCTTCTGAACTCCATTA
The DNA here is from genome assembly GCA_004320125.1 of Scolopax mira. Taxonomy (NCBI): domain Eukaryota; kingdom Metazoa; phylum Chordata; class Aves; order Charadriiformes; family Scolopacidae; genus Scolopax; species Scolopax mira. Next base: position 229,151 of record BJBW01000225.1, read on the forward strand.
GGTCAGGTTGAGGGTGATGAGCCTTCTGTTCTGCTTGGCCCACGTGAGGCATCTCTAGTGCTGTGCCCAGCTCCCCAGATGAGAGACATGGATAAGCTGGAGTTAGTCCTGCCAAGTGCCATGAAGATGATTACAGGACTGGAACATCTGATGCATAAGGAGAGGCTGAGTGCTGGGGCTGCTCAGCCTGGAGAGGAGAAAGCTCAAGGAGATCTTATCCATGTGTATAAATACCTGATGGGAGGGAGTAAATAATAAAGAGACAAGTTCTTCTCAGTGGCACCTAGGGAAAGGACAGGATGCAATAGGCACAAACAAAACCATAAGAAATTCCATTTAAACATAAGAGAACTTTTTCTTTTTATTTTTTTTAACTGTAAAGGTGGTCAGACATTGGAACAGGTTGCCCAAAGAAGTTGTGGAGTCTCTGTCCTTGGAGATACTCAACACCTGACTGGATGTGGCCCTGCTCTAGGTGACAATGACCCTGCTCTGAGCAGGGGTTTAGGCTAGATGATTTCCAGAGGTGCCTTCCAACCTCAGCGATTCTGTGGTTTTGTGTTAGCATGCAGAAAAAAAATAGATTAAAAGAGTAATCAAGAATGGACTGCCCTGGGCTATTTGTAGAGCCTGGGAAGTCATAGGCACACACAGTCCTCCTCTCCATCCCAGGAGACACCATGTTAAGAAGACTTCCCATAAAACAATGTGTAGCATGTAAACTGTACCGTAGCGTTTCAGGGCACCAGGGCTGAGGTCCAATGCTCTCCTGGCTGCTTAAAAACTGGAGCTTTGTGAGTTTCTGGGATCAGAGGCACACAAAGGGTAGACAACACACAACTAGTCCTTTGGCAAAACGCAGCAGGGAGGCCAGCTGCTTTCACTCGCCCTCAGTTTTGGCAGAACATGCTAGGAACGGGTATTTTGACGTATGTGGTTAAATTTTATAAGGCGGCACACACATACCATCATGGAAAGGGAATGGAATCGAACAGGGTCAGTGGAGCTCAGTAGGAATCACACCAGGAGCCTGCGGAAAAGGTCAGTAAAACTTAGCAATGAGGCTGAGAACAGACTTGGGATGGAATCTCAGGTCAACATGTAAATAACCAGCGTCAGATGGCATTTTCATTGGATATTTATTCTGGAGCTAGTGCAGGAATTACTGTGTGAGTTTCCTGTCCTGAATTACCCAAGAGGCGGATTGGACAGTCGTTAGGGTTTCAGTTGTCCTTAAGTTCATTAGGCACTTGCTGGATGAGTGCTGGGCAATAGGAACCCCTCTTCCTTGACTTTTGGAAATTCCCGACGCGGTGGGAAGCGATTAGTCCTCGCAAGCCACCTTAAGCAGTTGGTAATGCTCTGGTAAAAGCTGTAGGACGGTTAAATATTCCTCTGAAACAGGATAGCTCTGTAAGGCGTGCTGGCCCAGCTCCAAGGGGACTAACCCAGCCGTCTCCTTCTGGGGGAAGGATCACCTCCTGGAAGCCCTCAGGAATGCCTGCTGGTGGCAGGGATTGCTCGGGGGCCCCCGCAGCAGCGTTTGGCTGGCCCCTGCAGTCTGGGCTCTGAAAAATTCCGCTGCCTCTCAGCTTGTGAATGGCTCCAGGTTTGTTCTCTCTGGGACAATGAGTGGTTTTTCCTTGGTTCCCACTTTCCTAGGGATTTTTGTCAAGTACGTCACGCAGGCTGGTTTGAGACCCAGAGCAGGACGTTGACGTGGGATTTGGTCAAGAAAGCGGAGAAACAATATTTCAGAAGTTGGTATTTTGGAATTATGTCATTGGGTAAGAGCTCTATAAAGAGAGTTTATGCAACCCTGATTCTTCCCCATAGCAACCCATGTTGTGTAAATAAAGCCAGCCCAGAAGCGTCTGTGCCTTGCAGCCCTTCCCATTGCACAGTGTCCTTTTGCTCGGAGGCAGGATGCTCAAAGGGAGGACCGGTGGCTTGTTTTGTCCATGTGAGTTTTGAGCCTACGTCGTGGAGGATGTCAAGTGTACTCCTGCCTCCTTACTACTCTGAGGCTTGATATGTTTTGTAAGATAAAGGTATATAGGATTTTCCCCATTTCCCTAACCATCAAACTGTTAGTCCATCGTGCATGTTTGTCTGCCCTGACTAGCCATTGTTATTTGATGATGATTCAGAGGAAATCAATGTTAGAAATCACACCTTTGCTAAATAGAGATGGTGGTGTTGGGTTGAGACGCACCCTCACATTCAAAGAGAGATGAAGGATGGCGTGTAGTGCTAGAGGCCAAATGAAACTTTGAGCTTAGATTCTGTCTTGTCAGCATCTGATGAGAAATTTCAGACATTCTGGAAGAATATCCTGAAATTCCATTTTGCTTTTTGCTGCCATTTTAATCAACATTTGATGATATGTAAACATGAACCAGAAGGTATAGTTTTTAATTTTGAATCATAATTGTGGAATTAAACTTGTACACAAGGATTGCATCCAAGTTCCTGAAATTCTTGGAGTAGTTTTAAAGCCTCATCCAAAACCCATTAACATTATTAGAAGGACTTCATCTGACTCAAAATTCAATCATCAAATTATTTCTAATCTGATGTACCTAGAAAGCCATATTGAAGCAGTACTGCAGTCAATGCACTGTTAGTTCCTCTTTGTTACTTAGAAGACTTTATATATTTCTCTGGTTTTGATAAGTAAGTATAATAAATATGACTGCATTTGTTTCCTCCTCAGCATGGCTATCAGATAGCCATTGTGTTGTCCCACATTTAGGGGTGTTTCTGTCTTCAGGGCTTAGTTCGGTGTCAGAGCTGGGCAGACCAGTTGTTCTGCTACCCTCAACATAGGCAACATAAGCAAATGAAAATAATTTAAACAAATCACAAAATATTCCTGGAGTGGCATTCAAGAATGTCAGTTCAGCTTGCTTCCTTGCCTCGAGGTCAGGTCAACCTTACCTTCACCATTTCTGGCAGATGTTTGTCCAGCCTGTTCTTTGTCTTAATTCCTCTCTTCCTTTAGTCTCATCCCTAGACTGCCTCCAGTCACTGAAACTGATAGTGTAGGGTAATAATTTTGTCTCAATGCTCACAGAGACCATGAAAACAATACATTTCAGCAGGAGCGGGTTACTGCTTTTGAGATGAGTTCAGGGGAAGAAAATGGCTACGGCAGCTTGGAGCAAAATGGCAAATAGAAATAGCAGGTAGAGAAATAAATAAGATGTGGGGTTTTTTTTACATGGAGGCAGCGAATGACATTTTCTACAGCACAGAGATCCACAAGACTTGACTGAAAATCAAGCTGCAAGCAGATATTTTAGGAATGCTGCATCTCCATGGAGGTGGCAAGCTGTTGAGTCTTCAGGAAAACCTCCATCCAAGACAAAAGACTTAATGCAATAGCTGTGTTCGGTAAAGCAATAACAAATCCTGACTTGAAGGTCTATTGCACAGCTGATGTTCTGTTTCACATCCTAGGCAGCTCCTGTATTAAAAAGAAAAAAAAAAAAATCTCTTGGAAAGTTCTTTGAGCAGTGCTGCAGTGTTTGGATCAGTTGAGAAAAATGCACTTACCAAGGTTTTCCAAAAGCTGCATGGATGATCTTATTGAACTTTCTTGGGCACAGTTTTGTTGCAAAAGGAAAAACAGATGGCAAAGACTGCTGAGTATAGAATTACCATTTTCTTTCTTTCGTTATTTTTGCAGGTACCTCCCTGTGCTCAGGGGTGGGAACCCACATGCATATGTTGCTTTTTATTCATTGTTTTTGCTCAGATACCATGGACATCAAAGCAACAGATTGGTTCACGATTGAAAGGATTTAGAAACGTGCTTCTTTGTGCAAGAGGTTAATTGCTGTTAATGATGATGGTGTGTAGATGAATAAAAGTGGGCAGGAAGCCTCCCAGGTCTGTCTCTGAGTGCAGTGTGTATGATTTGCCACACTGAGCTGGTGATAGACGGAGGCAAATTTCAGCTTTAATTAACTTGTTACCGCAGCAGAACAGGCATTTATTGCCTCTCACGTCTCTAAGGGCATGGCTTCACCAGTGCCTCCAGGCGAAGGGGAGATTGCCACTTTCAGCAATCATAGCCAGGTGGAACATCTGCTTTTTATGCTAGTCACCTTAAGGGCCAGATAGGAATTTGTTAAGTTGTTATTATGATTTTTATTTAAAAAAACAAAAAAACAAAAAAGGCGGGCTGTATGCAGAAGTGTGTGAGTCAGCAGTTGTGGTCACTGGGAGTCAATTAGTAGAAACCCATGTAGATGTTCCAGGATTAAAGGTATTTTTGCTCCAAAAATAATGCCAGATGTTAGCATTTACTGAAAAAAAAGGGGGGGGGGGGGGGGTTGGGAAAACATGAAACTGGAGTCCATGAAGTAGCAAATTATTTTGATCTTAAAAGCAGGAATAAGAATCAAAGCTTAGACTTGTATCAAAACACCTGATTCAGTGGTCTTCTGTCAGCCTGCCAGTTTTTCCTAGCGCTGCAAGTGGTGTGGGTCAAGCAAGCCAAACATCTTGATCTCCCAACAATAAATGGCTTGATGCAAATCCCATGTTTTTAAGACAATGATTGTCAAAAGCCCGCCTTGGTAAGGGCGATCCGTGATGTGAACTGCTCAAATACCCTGAATCTTGGTACGGTTGGAAGCAGCTCTTTTTAACACCTGTGGCTGCTCTGAGAAATTCCTTGCTGTGCATCAGGAATGTAAAAAGGGAAGAGACCGTTTGCTTTTGATGGCCGTGTCTTACAAGGAGGCAGATACAGAGTCCCCCCGGGGGTGTGCAGCACAGCGTCACGGGGACAAGCTCACCACAATTGCAGGACAACCACCACACGGCCTGCAAATTAGGGAGTTGAACTCGCCAGCCAGTTAATGACTTGGAGCTGCACGGCTATTATGGTCGTAATGCTGAAAACATATTTTATTATTTAAAAGCTCCTAAGTGTGTTTTGTGTGGTTAAGGTGACCTGTGGACTATTGTGAAAGAGAAGCAGGATAGAAAGCATTTGTGGCCCCCTTTGCTGTGGAATTTAGCAGTGCCAAAATCTTGGTCTCCATCTTATGTTTCTGAAAGGAGCTGTAGGTGCTCTTCTTCCCAGGCTTTATTTGAGTCGCTGTTGCCTCCATCTCCTGAAAAAGAAAGTACCCCGCTCTTTCCCCTTCCCCAGTTTAATTCTTCACGGCTCTGTAGTGCAACGTTGCAGAGGCAGAAGAGAGGAAGGTGAGGAGGGATTAAGTTGCACAGTTAGAGAGGTGAGGATGGGCAGGAGAGGACATGTCTCCATTGCTCAGGGCCTGCAGTCACCCCAGGCAGGGGATTGCAGCCAAAGCTAGGTCTCTGTGGCCGGGCACCTGAGGTGGCTGCAGGTCATAGCCACCCTTCTACACTGGCATTGGTTCCTGAACATCCTCTGCCTTCAGCTTGGCAAGTCCAGATAAGCAATAGTATGGTTGTTTTTTTTTTTTTTTTACTCTAGCACACACTAGGTTGAAACAGAGGTATTTCTGGAGTCGACTCCACAGAATTGAAGGATAGTGCAACTGGCAGCAACATCATGGGCTTTCTCTCTCAACGCATCTCCGTGAGCATTCAAGAGGCAGGCAGTATTTGCCAGATAATCTTCTGGCAAAGGTGGATTTCTGGATTTAACTAGGGGAATGGAAAATTTTCATGGCAGAAGGAAGATTTGAATTTTATCTTCCACAAAGCAGGTTTATGCCCCAGCCATTGCTTATCAGTTCCTCCCTTCCTATGTGAAATAAATTTTCTATACCTGGAGGGCAACAGCAGCAGAGTATTTATTTGGTGGGTGAGTCTGGAAGTCAGACTGCATGAGTGCCCTGGGTAGTTATATCTGCTCATTTCCCTCTCGGTCCCAAGTGGAAACAGGGCAGTGCTCTGCCTTTTCTTCTGTTTTACTTCATGTACTTTTAATGTTCTGCAGCTTATTGTCATTTGCAAACTCACAGGCAGCAGAGCCATGCAGTTGCACAAAGCAGTGAATCAGAGTTGTAACTGGAGGAAGAATGGAGTCGTTTGTGCCTGCACACACAGTCTCTAACTTGTGATTTATCCCCGGAGAAAGTCAGCAATCATATTTGCAGGGTTCTGCACTAACCAGAAATGGAAAGGTTTGCAGGGCCCCCTCTGTAACACCAAGTTTCATAACTTCTTGAATCCTTTTTGCTCCAGGAGCGTTGTTCTGATCTTGATCTGAGGGTAAGGAGTTCACTCTTTTCTGCCTATGCCTTTTATTGGCTTAAATAAGTAACCAGAGAGACTCTCTTGGCCTGGGTCTACCCTTGAATGATTTTTTTTTTTTTTTTTTTTTTTTTGATAATTTCTTTGGACCCTTGTCTGTGATTGATGAGTTGACCTGACCTTCGCTCACCCCTATGGCCAGAAACCATTGGCTGTTCCTTTTCACTTTATCCTTCCCCCACATCTCTGGTTTCAGGTCAGTTTACACCTCATCTTTATGCTCTGTGCACTCGGTGTTGTGGGGCTACATACACGTGTGTGTGGTAGATCAAGAGGTGGATGTTGCTTCCCCTACAGCATGGCAATAACAGTAGGTGTTTGCATTGGTCAGGGTGTGTAAAAGACATGTCAAACTCTCTAATTACTCTCAGAGCATGATGCAGCACTGCCTTGGCCAGCTGATAAGGAGATGGCTACTATGGGGCTGCAGGCACCAAACTGTGCTGCTTGGGGTGCAGCTTGCCCCCATCATCTCACTGGCCAGAAATATTTGGTTGATAGACCACAACCTCCCTGCCTGGCATACCCAGCATCATATGGTGGGGTGAAGGCACTCCCAGTGCACTGCCTGTGTGAGTGGGGTATAATTTAAATGGTATTAACTGAAGCAGGAGGTAGAGGTGAGGTGCATGTTCAGGGCAGGAGGCTTGATGCGTATGCATGGCTCCCTGAGTTGAGCTCTTATGGCATGTTCAGTTTCAAGCAAACTTCCTCAAGATCTTTTGAACTAGATTGTTTTCGAGGCAACTAATGGTAATATTTAGGGGTATTGGGTAGTGCACTTGCACACCTGTTCAACCAGGAATAATCATAGAATCTTCTAGGTTGGAAGGACTTTCAAGATCATCTTGTCCAACCATCAACCTAGCTCTGACAAAAATAACAACAACGTTGTCTTAATTTAAGAAATAGTAGACTTACAGATCTCTGCAAGTGAAAAAAATATAGCTGTTGCTGTTTGCAGTCTCTTCTAAAGACAATGCTCCTGCTCCACTGCTTATGCAGTACATACTATCAGCTCCTTAGAAAAAGCTCTTTGGAGTTGAATTTAAAATCTCTGTAAAGCATTGTATGTGTATGGGATTTTATAAACAGGATAAGGTAATTTCTTGTGCTGTAAACATGCCAAACAAATTAGCATTACTGATAATAATATTGGGAGAGGCTCAAATCACATTGAAGTCCATTGGGATGAGAGCAAGTTGAAAAAAAATCAAGCAGGAGGGCAGGAGAAACGAGACCATCCGGACACCACGCCATGCTGAGGGGTCTGTGCACACTGTGGGTAATGAGCAAAACTCTGCTTCATGCCTGCCAGTTTTTCCTTGCCCCGTCCCTACAACAAAAGAGGAGGACGGGGTTGGATCAGAAGGAACATGCTTTTCGTGCAAACCAGCCTGTGGACCCGCTGTTTCCGGAGGTCTCTGGGTGGGATCATTTAGCAGGATTACACAAGGGCTGGATGGCATGTGGGCATTAATAGCATTTTCAGCAGCAACAATGGCAGAGTAATCAGATCTCATCCTTCAGAAGGGAAGCTGATCACCTGAGTGGGTCTGGGATTTCCCCCCTGCACAAGGGCTAGGTGCCTTCACAGACTAATGGAAATGTCGGGTGCTGGGCTGGGGCCAGGGCCACAGCAGTGGCTTGATGGATCTAATCTCCAAACCCACAGAGCAGCTCTGGTCATGCTTCTGCCCCGAGGCCTGATAGCTCCCCGGGTACTGCTATCTGTTATCTCTGGCTGTGGCTTTCTGCTTTTGTAATTTTTATTTTTAGGGCTTTTTTTTTTCTCGGGAGCTGGGCTTCAAGTACATTGCTCTGGCAGAGTCATAACTGCTGGATGAGATCTCCCCCTTGCCACTTGCTGTTCCTGCAGCTTCTTTTGATGACTTCTAACCCAAGAGCAGTAAAAGACATAGCTGAGAAGAAGCAGACATGCCCCTGGGCCCTGCCTGGGCCCAAGGCAAGAAATATCTTCGTCTTATTTCCTCTTCTTACAGCTTTTCTGCCCCTTAACGGTGGCTCTGCGGGTAACTGGCCTCAGACCAGCTGCCTTTTGCAAGAATTTGTGCTGTAAGATGCTGAGTCTCAGCCTCCTCTTTAGCCTCTTTTCCTTTTTTTTGTGTCCTCCTGCCTCTGTTTCCAGAGGTGAGCTCAAGTGAGGGCTTCCTGTCTGAAATCCAGAGAGACAGCTAAGGCTCAGCCCCAGTGGGCATTTGGATCCTCAGCAGGCAGCTGCCAGCCTGCCTGATGGGAACAGGAAGAAAAAGGACCCTTTTTCTCTAAAGAAGAACCGTCTTCACCTTCCTGATAGAAGGTAGAAAAGACAGTCATTGCCATAAATCTGGCTGCTCTTCTGCCCCTTCATAGTACCTTTGAGAGTATCTCCTTGCTCGTCAGGTCCCTCTCGGCACAAAATCGTAGAAAGCACCTTATCCATGATGCTCTGGCACCAGCCACACCATTGCAGTCAGGATTGGCGAAGGATGTTTAATGTTGGACTGTGTGTGGTGTAACCATGGGCCACTGGAAGGATAGATGCTGTTCCACCCTGGCTACTGGGGTCTGCTCTGGTGCTTGTGTGGCCACCAGCCAGCTCAGTTGGGCAAGCTGACCCACCAGAACCTGGTCCTGATACCCGGGAGGGGGACTATGTGGCAGCAGGACTGGCAAGCTGTGCCTGCACCAAGTTGCCTCTCTTGGAGGTGTTTGGGATGAAAAAAGAGCATTGGAAAACAACTGTTATATTTTGGGAATTGATGGGAGGTAAATGCCCAGAAGAGAGGAGGGCCAGGCATTGGGTGGTACGTCTGCCTAACAGACTAATGGCAACAAAGCCTGGCCCAACATTTTCAGCTATTCAACTGGCTATGGGACAGCTCTCCCCAAGTCTTTGATTTCTGCCTTAACAGTTTTTTGCCTTTCCCCATCCTGTCCAGAACCGTGTTTTTAGAGGGGCTGGAGCAAAACCATCAAAGCTAATAGTCCTGGCATTCCCTCTTAGTAATACTGAAGTGTTTGCTGTGGTACTTTAGTTCCTGCCTACTCCTTTTTTCCAGGCGTGTTCTTGTTGACTTTAAATAGCCATTAAGAAAGTGCTCCAGCAGTAGGGCTGCTGTGCAGACTTGATGGAAACCTCAAAGATGGATCAAACCTGTGGTGGACCATCTCGTTCTGATGCTTTTGAGACAGAGCAGTGTCCATAGCCATGGGGCTCTGTTTCTCTGGCCCTCACACAGGAGGGAATAACTGCAAGGTGACATCTTGAATCCTGTGGCTTGGGCTGGGGAGAAAACCTTCACTGTGTCCTCAATCAGAAGTTGGCCTCAACAGGTCTTCTGGCTACAGGAAGCTGGAGGAGCTCTGTCTCATTGCTATAGTTTCTTCCCTCCTGGAGAGGAACACATGGGCAAAGCCAGGTTCTTCTCCAAAGGTGCCCCATGGAGATCCCCAGGGAAAAGCCAGTCTTTTGGAGAAGAACTGGAGCACCAAGAACTTTCTCTGAGGGGAGTGTTTATCCCATTATTTTCTGAAAATCATTTCCTACCTCACTGGGGAATTAGCCTGCCAGAGTACAAACTACCCAGCAAGGAAATCACCCTCTCCAGATTAATTCCTAGCTGCTTTGTGTCTTCCGCGTTTGGCTGAGGTAAGTGTTAGGTAAATATTTGTCCAACTCAGAGAATTGCCCGCTTTCTTCTCTTTTCCAAGGGTCAGAGCAGTGTCAGCTGTTAGCACTGGTGTGCAGCCGGGCTTCTGTCTTTGCTGCGAGGTGGGCTCCGTGCCAGCCGTGTGCCGAGGTGCCGACGAGCCCGGCACTCGCTGCCGTGGAACGGCCGGTTGTGGTGGCCAGCATCCTCTTCCCCTGAGTTTATTCCACAGAGGAGCGAAAGCAAATAATCTTTCCCCTCTGCACAAAAGACGAAAAAAAAAAAAAAAATTTCTTCTCTTGGTGTCTTCGCTCAGTGAATCTCCGTGGGTGAACCGACTTTTGTTGCTGCTTTTTTATTTTATTCACATTTTACTTGCTTCCTCTCTAATTTAGCCATAGAATCATAGAATGGTTAGAGTTGGACGGGACCTTAAAGATCATAGAGTTCCAATCCCCTTGCCATGGGCAGGGATACCTTCCACTAGAGCAGGTTGATCAAAACCCCATCCAGCCCGGCCTTGAACACTTCCAGGGAAGGAGCATCCAGAGCTTCTCTGGGCAACCTCTTCTAGTGTCTCACCACCTCACAGCAAAGAGTTTCTTCCTAATATTTAATCTAAATCTCCCCTCTTCCAATTTAAAACCGTTACCCCTTGTCCTGTCATTACCCTTCCTGACAAAGAGTCCCTCTCTGGCTCTCCTGTAGCTCCTTTCAGATATTGGAAGGCTGCTATGAGGACTCTTCTGGATCTCTTCTCTGAAAAAGTGTGCTCCCCTCTCCCAGTAGTACAATGAGCCCTCGAAGCAGTGAGTGCTGGATTTCATGTGAACTACGAAGTCCAATTGGGACTGGGGCTATGTGTCCAGCTCAGAAGCAGTGGTTCCTACCTCATTGCTCTGAACAAGGTGGAAGCTCACCAGTTATACGTTATATTATGTGAAGACACAGGAATTTCTCCTTCTTTCTCATAACAGTCAGTCTCTGAAGCACGAGATGTGCTTAGCTGCATTAATCAGTAGATTACTCACCCAGAATGTCTGACTGAAAAATCATCTTCTGCAGAAGATAAATATTGATGTTGATAGTTTTAGCCATAGACTTAAACCTGTAGCTTCAGATCAGAATCTGGGGGTGGGAAGACCTAGATCAGAAATTTGTGGCTGTTCAGCATCTAACAGGCCCTGGACAAAATCCACACAACAAAAGCCAACACTCATGTCAGGAAAGCAGAACACCCAGGTTGCATCTCAGTCGTGTCTCTCAGTTGCATCTCCAACTACTTACTTTCACGTTTCTTGCACTTGTTTCTCATCAATTGTCCTCTTTTTTCACCACATCATAGGAGGTAGCTTCAGCATCTTTGCTTTCTACTTATCTCTGCCAGACTTTGCAGCGCCCAGATTCAGGAGCAGGTAGAGACAGAGTTTTGCAACCCTGTTTGTAGGTGCAATAACAGGCCAAGAGCTTAGCACAGCCAGGGAGGGGGGTCTGTCAAAGGGTTGTTTGTGAATTCTCGTTCCTGGGGTTGTTTTGGACTTGCCTTGGCCTCTACATAGTTCAGAGATGTTTTGGAGCTGATCGGAGTCACTTGGCTTGTAAATTCCCCTTCCAAAGCAAACTGATGGAGCATGTTCCCACCTAATGCCAACCCACCACGCTGCTGGGTTGGGTGGGCAGGGTAAAGATGGGTGGGTAGGGTGAGGATGGGTATACTGGCTCCAAAGCAGTAGAGGTTTTCCCAGCAGTGGGCTGTGCTGCCCCTTCAGAGCACATCCCTGCCAAGTCTGGCTGCAGGAGCAGTGCAGAGGGCTCAGACCATCTGTCTTAATCCTCAGACTTGAAGCTGGCAGGATGGTTCCCTTTATATACCAAGGCAGCCAACTCCTCTGGACCTCCTAGAGCTTTGGGGATGATTTACATAGTTAAAGAAAACGGGCAGAGAGCCTGGCTCCACTGCCATAGATATTATGCTAGTCTGCCCCCAGCCTGGGAGAAGCAAGTGGCTTGCAGAGATTTTGGCACTCACACTCTTCACAATTAAGCTATCGCACAGTGTGGGCAGAGCACTGAGCTGCTGGCAACTTGGTTAGTTGCTGACTCAATCCCAAAATGTTTAGCAGGTCTGAAAACAGCTTAGTGTGAGCCACTGTAACGCTGCTGGGAGGCGTGAGCTCTGCTCATCAGCACTGTCTCGTTAGTGATACAGACAGAAATTATGATGGGCTACAAGGTGATGCTGCATCTGCTCATCTTTGTCCCTCCTAAGTCCAGGAGGCCAACGAAATTGTAGAAGGAAACCAAAATTGATCCTGGCTCCTGTATCAAGCAGACTGGGGGTATTGAAGTTGCTTTGAACCTGGAAGCTTATTTCATTTAAATAGTGACATCCTAAACCACATCATGGCTAATATGTCCCATCAGATGCATTCTTTGCCATCATTTCCTTCAAGAAAAGAAGATTGAAAGCTTTATTGTGCAAACAGGTGCATATCCAGGATAATATTCTTTTGATGGCTAAACTAATTAGTAATCTGGTTATTGTCTTATTTTTCTTTGGGATTGCTAATTTAAAAAAAAAATATATTCTTTAGTTTGATCAATGGGATTATCTGAAGGATCTACAAAGAGGTTCCCAGTACTGTGGAGATTAATGAAATCTCTGACATGTGTTTTAGAACTATGATGAATCTTTAATGTAACAAATTAATAAGGAGGAGGGAAGAGCTTTTAAGGAAGACAAAGGCAATTTCTCTCTCTGTGTCAGCCTGACAACTGCAAGTAATGTAAACAACTCCTGGTCTCTGCTGGACCGTTCCAGAGTGTTAGAGGTCTCTCAGCCTTGTAAAGGACCAGTTTGTTCTGGTAACTGCTGCGGGTTCTTTTTTTAGCCTGTACTCTGCCATCTCTTTCTGTTTCCTCTGCACAGGATACGAAAGCTGGAGGGAGCTGGCTAAGGCTCTGGCAGACACAAATGTCCCAGGTGGGGACCCAAGCCTTCAGTTTCACCATCCACAGAAGCTGGGACACAAGGTGAGGAGTCTTAGGATGAATTCTGAATATGTGGAAGGGCAGACTTTTGCTTCTGACGCTGGCCCCAAGAGACAGCTCTCTCTTCACGCAGGAAGGAGAGCATGCCACAGGGCAAAATCTGAGCTGACTCACAGCAATGTGAATGTACAATGACTCCACTGTAGTCAATTAAGTTATTTTAGGTGTACTAAGCCGCAGCAGTGGGCTGAAGCTGGCTGGGTATGTGGCACAGGAAGGTGGCATTAAGCAAGATGGAAGCAGAAATGAAAGGTCACGAGAGAGTTTGTAGCTCTGCAGTGAAGCACATCTCAGTACTGTTGCCTGAAGGAAGTGTTGGAAGAACTATTGCTTGGACCTTTTTGAAAGAAGGATGGGAAGAAAAGCAAAAAGGGAGAATGACCTAAGTTTTAACTCTGTGCTAGACAGCAGTTATAAAGTGTTGGTATCCTTTCCCCTCAATAGCTCACCATGGAGATTTGCTGTCAAAAAAGCCAGGGAGCATTTTTAACCCACTATGGCCATGATAATTGTCCTGTCCTTTGGAAAAGGAGCTTGAGGAAAAAAAGCTTGCTTTATTCTCACATGTTCTTGTGACCAGGTTTGAGCTCTCTTGTGTTAAGTGTCAGTGCTGGGTCATTCATCAGGTTATTTTGACTTTTCCTCTACTTGTATTTCAGAACCAAGAGCTGCAAAGAAATGGGAGGAATAAATCAAATTATGCAGCAGTGGACAACCCTGTCCCATGGATGCCAGAGGTGAGTGCCTTTCTTCATCGTTTTGCATGAGGGAGCTATAGCTAGAGACCTGTGCAGTGAGAAGGGAAGGCAGGGACCTCTTCCTGGAAATACATTTCCATCACTAGAATTCTATTCCCTATCACCTCCTCCTGGCTTAATGACACTTACAGACCTGAGTAATCATCTGGAAAAACAGGAGAGTCCAGATTCCTGATAATTTGTCTCCACCAGCCATCAAGGCACCAAGCACACACCCATAATTCTCTGAGAGCAGGAGCCCACTACCTTCCCAAAAGGTGAAGTTTATTCAGGGCTGTGAGTGCGTAGGGCCAAGCATTCAACAAACAAATACATGACTGTGGCATGCAGAAGTGTCACACTCCTACTCTTGCTCTGGCATTTGCTTGCTATCCAGACTCTGTGTGTCGTATGTAGAGATTTCTCCACTTCAGCAACACTTCTGATGAACCTTCTCTGGTGACCCTTGAAGACTGGGGTAAACATTCCCTTTGTTTCCTTCATGCTTCCTTTATTCTTTCCTCCCCTGTTCCCTTATCTCACCATTCCTTTTCAGATAAGGGAGCAATGTAGCTTGCTGATAATGAGAGGGACACCAGCCAGGGGCCATTTAGCTAATGGAGGCAGCTCACTAAATTCCTCAAGGTGATTAGAGACCTGCACAATTTAGAAGGGCCTCTGTGGCTCCCCTGGGGAGGGAGGAGGCTGCTGTACCTGTGCTCAGGGCAGGAGATGATCACCTGCCAGTGGAGGCAAAGTGCCTCCAGCCATCACACTGAACAGTCCGAGTCCACGCAGCATGAGCTAAAGCTTTCTTGGTGCTGGCTGCTTTACAGTGCCCAGAATCAGACCAGACCGTTGATCTGTTCTGCTGCATTGGCTGTGGTGAGTGCTGGTCCCAGCTGGTGGCAGGGCTTTGCAGGCAGCGGGCAGACAGGGCTGCCCTCTGGATGAGTAGCTGCTGGCAAAGGGGCAGTGGGATATCAGGGCCAGGACTGCTGTGGCACACAGAGATCACAGAGAGATGTTACTGCTCCCCTCTCCCACAGCACCAGGTGATACAGATCCTGCATGGCATCCCTCAGCTTCTCTGAGGCTTTGCCCGATGTCTCTGATCACCTCCCTGGTGATTTCTGAAAAGCACAGCAGTTTTGAAACCTGCTGTGTGTGTAACGAGCCCAGAGAAGTTGTGGATGCCCCTTCCCTGGAAGTGTTCAAAGGCAGGTTGGATGGGTCTTTGAGCAACCTGTTCTAGTGGGAGATGTCCCTGCCCATGGTTGGAACAAGATGATCTTTAAGGTCCCTTCCAACCCAAACCATTCTATGATTCTGTGAGCCTTTACTAGGTTGGAAATGCAATGGGGGGATATGCACTGTGGCTTTGGTGAAGGTATGGCTTTAGCACAGAGCTGATCTGCAAAGCCCTCTGCTTGGTTGGTGGGGTGACTTCTCATCCTTGTATCCCTGGCGTTGGTCAGGGCACTCACCAGCCTGCAAACCTACTGCCCCAGTGTGATGTTGCCAAGGGCAACATGTGAACGAATGGAGAGGTATTCTGGACAAGGAAAAGAGGTAGGACTTGAGATGTGCATTTGGGGATGGCCCCACACCTGTCAAGGTGCTGCCTTGTCCTGCACTGCTCCCTGTTGGGGAGGAGAGCTCTGCCAGGTAGAAGGGCTGTTGCCTAAGATGGGCTACATTGGGAATTTGTGGGTGCCCGAGTCCCTCACCGTGCCCTCTGTTAGGTGGTGTGTGGCAGATGCACCACGAGAAGACTTTGAGTCCCAGGGCATACACCTGTACAGTGGGGACACAGTGGGGAGCCCCGCTCACATGCTCTGCCATTCTCACCCATCAGCCCTGCTCTGTAATGCTCCTGTGAAGCACCCAATTCCATCACCATTTTTCTCTTTGTCTTTATAAAGCAAAGTTTCCTGCCCTCACTGCATCACTGTACCCAGAAGGTCAGCAGGGCTACCCTGACTGCAAACAGAGGCCAGTGGTTCACCAGCACCAGCTGCAGGAGATGGAGAGGGATCCACAAGCACAGCTCTGTATAGAGGTGTTTGCTGTCCTCTTAATCACCAGCTGAAATTTCTCCTGGCCTGGGGATTAAGTTTTTCTGTAACTCTGCCCAAATTAATTACCCAGGGTCTATGATCCCATTATGCCCTCCCTGCAGAATCTCTAAGAACTTAATTGCAGCCTGATTCCTGGGGCGAGAGGCAGCAGGTTGTCTCCCACAGGTCAGGGAGCTGGGCTTTGTTTGAATAGAGAGGTATATACCTGACAAACATAAATAATTGACAGGGTTGCAGGGTTAGCTGGCAGTCAACATGGCCAAAAAAGGGCAGGTTTCAATTTTCCTCTTTCAGTTTCAGATGAAATCGGCAGTTTAAGTCTTCAACCTTGGTTAAATGTGGTGGCAAAGCGTGTGTGTAGGAAATCCCTAATGAAGTTATACCATGTGTATGGGGGAAGGCAGGGTTCAGCCTCACTCCTGAGTTCCTCAAGATGCCCATGTACGTGATCCCTACAGACAGTCCCTTCCTGGGACAGGTCACAGGGCAAAGTCTTGCAGCTCCCAGCATTACCCACTGCCTCCTCAGGCCGGAGACATGGGGGGCATTCTGTTTCATTAGTTCAGAAAGGTGCTTGGCTATTGCCAGGGTGAACCTGTGCCTTGGGACTGTGAGCATCACCATTTGGCACCGACAGAGGTGTGGGGGGAGGATTTTCAGAAATGCACCTGGTTAGGCTGATTGTTCTGATTTACCTCTGCAAACCCCTCTGCCCAGCTCTGAGAGGGCAAAGGTCTGTGCAGCGCTGAGGGGCATGTAAAATCTCTTCCCCCTCTTCATACTGTGTCCAGTTTTGGGCTCCTTACCACAAAAAAGACATGGAGGTGCTGGAGTGGTTCAGGAGAAGGGCAATGAAGCTGGTGAGAGGTTTGGAGCACAAGTCTTATGAGGAGAGGCTGAGGGAGCTGGGGGTGTTCAGCCTGGAGAAAAGGGGGCTGAGAGGAGACCTTCTCACTCTCTACAACTCCCTGAAAGGAGAGTGTAGAGAGGTGGGGGTCGATCTCTTCTCCCAGGTCACAGGCGACAGGACAAGAGGAAATGACCTCAGGTTGCACCAGGGGAGGTTCAGGTTGGATATTAGGAGGAATTTTTACATGGGGAGGGTTATCAAGCCTTGGAATGGACTGCCCAGGGAGGTGGTTGAGGCACCATCCCTGGAGGTGTTCAAAAGATGGGTTGACATGATGCTGGGGGACATGGTTTAGTGATGGGTTTTTTTGTCAGGGTTAGGTTGATGGTTGGACTAGATGATCTTGAAGGTCCCTTCCAACCTAGATGATTCTATGATTCTGTGTCTGCGCAGCCTCAGGACTGTCTTCTTGCTGGAAGGAGGTGTGAGGGATGTCCAGGGGCACAGCCCCTTGCAGGCAGCGCCTCTATAGGTATATATACTACACTATATCTAGGTGTATGTTCTGCATGAAACCAGAGCATTGTGCTAGAGCATCCTCCTGCTACCAAGCCTGCCCAAGGAGGAAGCATCCTTTCCTTAGAGGACTAAAGACACAGCTATGGCTGCTCACTCTGGCCCTGCCCACGTTCCTTCCTTACCCACTCGTGCCCTCCAAGTGACAAGGCTCGGTGGGACAGGGGGGCTTTGTTGCTGACTTGTCTTGATGGATTCCCACAAGTGCCCGGCGCAGAGCTTGCAGCAGAGCCCAGCTGCTGGCCACTGAATGTCACCCAGCCAGGGGAGCTGGGCCAGGCAGGAGGAGGGGCCGGGGCTGCTCTGCGGAGACAGAAGAGTCTTATGAACTCAGGAGCTTCCAGTTGGCAGCACAATGTCGCCTTTCTTCCCTGGCTCAGGCCCTCTCTGTGCCCTGTTTATCATCCCCGGCGCTGTGCGTTCCCTGGGCTGCACGCAGCGACGCAGCTGATTCGCCTCCGTGGTGCCAAAGCCACCCGGGATTAAATTAGGAAAGACCTTTTTTCTCCATCCTGCTCCAGCTCCAGTGCAGCAGGTCATCGCTGCTGCAATCCTCCCAGCGTTGCTGCTTGCCCCAGCCTCTCCTCTTGCTTTGCCTTCTTTCCCTGGGGGTCCCTTCTCACCAGGTGCCACTGGGTGTGTGGTGGTGCCACCCCTCTGGCACGGTTTTGATGTGATGGGGTTTGGTCTGGGGAGAGAGGTCCGTGCTCTCAGTGTGCCTAACCCTCCTTTATGGTCTCTTTTCCAAGGAGGGGCTGATAAACTAAAACTCCTCACTAGAAGAAAGGGGAAATACCAAAGTCTCTTAATCCAAAGCCAGGGCTGCAGGTGGGTGCTGATTCACCACGCTCAGCGGGAAGGGTCGGTGCTGGGGCTCCAAAGCCATGGATGCTGCTGCACCAACACCAAAGCAAGGGCACGTCCCAGCTCTCACCTCCCTGCACTTGTTAAGGTTCGGCTGACCATGCCCTTGGTGCATGACCTGTGCCCATTTGGGATCCGAGCTGGGTTCTTGCAATGCTACTATTTCAGCAGGGTGGAGAGAAGCCACTGGGAGGTGGGGTTGGGACAGGGAAGAAGCCAAGGGGCAGGAGGAGCCCTTTAAAATGGGAAGGCTCAGACCACGTAATACCAGCTCCCACTGAAAGCCCAGACTCTTGGCTTCTATTCCTGGGTCTGGCCAAATCAGTCTAGTCAAAATTTTCAAAGCAGACGTTTCTGAGGGGAGAAGGGGAACTTAACTTGTTGCTTACCGGGTCCTAAGTTTGCAGCCCTTTGAAAATCAGGGTCAGGTAGTTCCAAGTTCCAGGGAAGTCAAACTCACTTGCCATGTTTTACAAAGTCCATCGATGTTTCTTAGCTGAATTGGGAACGATGGTGCTGCTTTATCTATTGCTGCAATCTGCAGAAACCCCAAGCAGAGTTTTGTTACTGCGTGTTCCAGAGGAGGCCCAAATAGCAAACAGAGGAATTTCTCAGCTGCCTGTGATGGGCAGCCATGAGTTGAGTCGGAGGGATGGAGGTGATAGGGTTTCAAAACAGCTGCTGCACTGATGACTTGTGGGGGCCTAAAATTAAAGCCTAGCTCAGTTTTCAGTCCCAGAGCAGTGCTTTGGGCAGCCAGCACCTATCTGTCAATAATGTTCTTCTTTTCCCTTTCAGGGGAAGCAGAGTGTAACTTAGGCTGCTGTAGCACAGGAGAAAAGACTTTTAGAAAAGGCTCTGAAACCACATGCAAGAAATGCTTATTATTTATCAGTTAATTATTTCTAATAGCCGTGAGTGCAGGAAAGTGAAGCGATCTCATTAGCAGCCTTCCAGAATCTCCTCTCAGGTGGCTTTGTAAAGACTTTGGAGACAGGTGTCAGGCCAGAAATCTCAGGGACCATCTCTTAGAGCACTGATGGAACACCTAAATACAGTGGTGTATATAGATCTGCCATACTTTTTCCTAAGCTGCCCTCTCCTTAATACTGCCAAACTATGCAGTAAAGTATTGTATTAGAGTGGGACTGGTCCAAGTTTCCCCTGCAATCCTTTGAGTCAGTCTAGTCACTCTTTTGGGACTTCCTTTATGAAGATCTGGTTTGGCATTTGGGATACCCCATGCCACAGCCAGCCTAGCTCCCTTGCGGTCCTGAGCCTCGGGAGCATCCACTGGGTCTGTCTTTGCCAGGAGGGGACTGCAGCACCAGCCTCTCCACAGTGTGGGAGTGTTGTGCTACATTTGATAGAGATCTGAGCCTGCTGTCTGCAGCGTGCAAACAATTATCTGAGACAAAAAACCGGCATCACTGGTGGATACAGCAGACTGCCATAACACTCCATTTCTGGCAGTGACTCGCTGTGGATTCACCTCACTTCATGTTCCACAAGAAACAGCAATTGTCATTATTTGATTTGGCTGAGAAAAGCAGTGTAAGATCCTTGGGCGTGAACCTGGATTTGGCCAAGGGGCATGGGGACTGCCCAGCAATTACGTTCCAGTTCCAGCAATTATGTTTGTCACACTTGCAGTGATTTATTTGTATCGTGACTCCTTGCAGAGTCCCAGGTTTCTCTTGGCTGCATCCATCGCCCCAGGCCCTTCGGGTACTTCCTCTCTGATTTTGTGCAGCATCACCCTGGGGAATTTCGTGCTTTTCCTCTCACCTGATGGTCAGGATCCAGGCTGAGGAATATCAGCTGAGGGGACAAGAAGAGGAGATAGTAGCGGGGAACGACATGGGCTTGCAGACATCAGTCAAGCTCTGGCAGCGGAGACACCAGTGAGAGAGGGCTGACGAGAGACCACTCAAGAACAGCGGCGGTTGTGAACGTGTTTTGCCTGGCACACGGGGATGGTTTTTCACGTGCATGACTAAAGCCCACAGCTCACAAGGAGCATTACGGCATGAGCTGGTGCCAGGACAAGTCTGCTCCGCGTCCTTCCTTCGAGCCACATTTGGCTTATTACAAAACAAAACCCCAGCCCACTGTCCTGGGAAAATGAACGCCGTGGAGCAGTTTCTCTGCCAGGAGTGCACAGAGGGGTTGGGCCCCCCTTCAACCCAGCAGCTTCAGCCCTGCTAGATGCTCCCCAGCGAAAACTAAGAATTTGCTGCCATCTGTAGACATCTGGGTGCTGTTCAGGCAGTTTCCCCAGCTCTGCTTGCACAGCCCTTATATAGGCAAGGCAGCCACAGCAAAACCTCCCCAGTCCCAAGGCAACCTCTTCCTTTCTTCAGCGTTTCCCCATCTAAGGTAACTTCTGCAGTCTCCAGCTTATTTATTCTCCGCTGTTGGATGCTGATCCTGCAAGGAGAGTTTCAGCATCCAGCTCCACTGCTTGCAGACAGACAGAGAGCTTGGACTTTTCTGGGGGGCAGCCAGTTCCTCCCTTCTGAATGGCTGTGACAAAAAGAAAGTCTGTCCCTTGAGGAGCGTATCGCTGAAATCCCACAGCAGCCAGCAAGCTTTTCCCAGCAAAGCTGTGCTCCAGGTCTCCCTTGGGCACCAACAACCTCTTCTGGCAGGACCAGCTGGGTAACAGGGACAGCCATCTCTTCCCACACTGCACACCCTTCTGTGCTGTCCAGGAGAGGACCCGCACTCCCCCCAGCATTTCTGTGGCTCTGTGGGCACACAGAGGCCATGCTGTCCATTGGCCCACCTGTGCTGCTGCTCCCCATCCTTCTGAGCTGTCCTCTTCTTGTCCCCACCGTCCTCCATGAGCTTTAATCACAGACATGCTGTGAGAAGGGCATCTGCCATCTTCTCTTCCTAGGGTGTACCCTCTTCCTCAGGAAAGGATCAGAAAAATAGCCCTGAAATGGTGAGGAGGTCCAAAACACCTTCTTGGAGGACATAAGACCCTACACTCTCTTTGCTGTTTCACAAAGGGCTATAGCCACCCTGCAGCATGTCCCACACCATGGCCTCAGAGCACAGCCCTCTGGTTAAACATCTTCTTGATGGAGCAAAATGCAGTGAACCCCAGCCACTTAACTGAGATGTCCCAGGCATTATTGAAGTTCCCAGATTGTCACCTGTGCCAACCCCAAACCCTCAGCAGATGAGAAAAAGGGGTCTGGACCCATGTCTCCTGCAGACCAACCCATTGCAGCAGCGGTGTCTTCCTCCACTCTCAGAAGTGCTCTGGTCCCAGGGCCGGGGCTGAGATTGACACAAGAGGGGAGGGATGCAGGGGAGGGACACAGCAATTCATGGTGCCCACTTCTGCCCCCCAGTTCCAGGGCCAGGCCAATCTGCACGTGTTCGAGGACTGGTGCGGCAGCTCCATTGAGCAGCTCAGGAAAAACCTCCACTTCCCTCTCTTCCCCCACGTGAGTAAGACCGTGACACGCTCTGTCACAGCTCTGTTTCCCAGCTGGATTGCCCCTGCTCCCTTCACATCTTGTCCCTGTCTCTCTCTGTCACCTCCTTTTATCCTCCTGCTGAGGGAGCAGGAAGCTTTCACAAGGGTTCCATGGTGGCAGCTCTTCTGCTGCATGGTGGGAGGCTTGTTTTACTCGTGCTGGTCTGCCAGCCTCAGACAAAGGGTGAAGGAGCCCTGTATTTGGTGCTGTGGATGCTCCAAGTGGCTAGTGACCATGGCATCCTGTCCCCACCATCTCACCGGCGTCCCCCATACAGCTGCCCCTTCCACAGCAGCACTTCATCTCTCACCTGGCCTGCTCTTTCCCACTGCCTTTTCCGCACACTGTGCCCCATCCTCGTCCCAGAGCAAACCTCATACTTCCCTCTACCCACCCGTCCTAGGAATTTTTCCATTCCCCCTTGTTCCTCTTGCATCTAATTTTTTTTTTTCCTTCCCTGTAGACACGAACTACACTGAAGAAGCTGGCTGTGTCCCCAAAATGGACCAACTATGGTCTCCGGATATTTGGCTACCTGCATCCTTTCACTGATGGTGAGGGCTCTGAGGCTGCTCTGCCATCACTCGTGTCTCTTCCCACCTGCCCCTCCCTCCCCTCCTGGTAATGAGCACTGGTGCCTTCACCCCAGCAAGCCCAACACCAGGTCCTTCATGGACCCAGCTAGCTGTGCCTGACAGGCTGTGGCCTTGGCACGGGTGAAACACATCTGCCTCCCCTGTAGGATGGGAATGAAAAGCACAGAAGAGAACAGCTGGGAAGTGCTAGCTGAAAAACGATGCTGCCATGAACACACAGCCCCATGGCGTGTACGTGGGCACGAGCAATCCCGGAGCTTTTCCTCCCCCCTTCACATGTGCAGGACTGTACGTGACATCATTTACGTTCCTGCTGCTCCCTGGGTGCATGAGTACCATCTGACAGCAGCTGACATCTGTATCGCCCAGCTGCACGCTTTTGCCCGGAGCAGCCTGCTAGCACTCACCCACGTCTCCTGGCTCCCCCTGGCCCTCAGCTGCCATCCCCATAGCCCCAGCCAGAACAGGCACCCTAGACTTTGTGTGGACTTCTAAGCTTTCCAGGTTAGATGTCAGGTGAAGCCAATGCAGGAGGGATAGTTGCGTCTGTAAAGTTTTCAATCACAGCAGAGCTAGAGAATTCAGAGAGGGTCAAAGGGGTGGGGGTGGTAACATCAAAAGGGAAAGAATAGTCTTACCAGGGAAAAGGCATTTTAGAGGAGCAAAGTCCATTTTGTACACCAGCCCTCACCCCAGAGCTCTACTTACTCCCTCCATCTCTTGACAGGGGAGTTTCAGTTTGCTATTGCTGCGGATGACAATGCTGAGTTCTGGCTGAGTCCAGATGAAAAAACCTCTGGTCTCCAGCTGCTGGCCAGTGTAGGCAAGGTACAGTGCATGCTGCATGGCTTCTTCCATCAAGGCTTTACTGTTTCTATGGGGATGAAAACCTTCTGTCTCACATATTTCTTAAGACTACACAAGTTTCTTTCCCTGACCAACTACAGACATCACCACTGCAGATGCCAGTATGATATGACATACCTTAAGCCAGTCACATATTGGCAGTGCTGTTGGGAGCCCCGTGTTCGTGGTAAAGGGACTTAAACCTGTCCACAGATTGTGGATCTCACAGACAACTTACCAGGAGGAGTAGCTCCATTTTCCCTCTTCAGAAGGATAACCAGGGAAGAAACTCGCTTTAACTAGAGTATTTTCTGTCTCTTCACAGACAGGGAAGGAGTGGACCGCGCCAGGGGAGTTTGGGAAATTTCACAGCCAGCAGTCAAAGATGGTGAGGTGAGTGAGCAGAGCCCCTCGCTCCCAGCCACTTCTGCACATGGCCAGGAAATCACAAGGGCAAGGAACCCAGGCTTGTTCTGAAGAACTTAGCAATTTAGAGAAAGGGATTACTCTGGGATATCGCCAAAGCTGAAGTGACACAGCCACACCTGTGTCAGTTGCTTTGCTGATTTACTGGAGGAATGCAACACTGAATTTTTCTTCTCTGGAGGAAGCAGCCACCAGCAGATCCAGATTCCACTCTATGAGCTGTATCCCGACCTTCCTGCCTTGGAACTGGCCAGGATCCCACAGGCCAAAACCCAGCAGGCAAGACTGAAAGGGAGTTTTTCAGAATTAACTGAGAAGGCTCTGGAGTGCTCTAGGTGCACAAGGGAAGCTGCCTATCTCACTGTCAGCATCTGGATTTTCTTGGCAGTCCTACCCCTGCTCAAGCTGAGAATTAGGTTGTTTCATGGGTGGGGTTGCTCTCCCCTCATTGTCTGCTGACAAGCTAAGAAATGTTCCCTAGAGCTCTCGGTGACAGACACGTTGTTCTTCACAGGTTGTCGGCTGCAGGCAGGTACTATTTCGAGGTGCTGCACAAGCAGGATGACAGAGGAACAGACCATGTGGAAGTAGCAGTGAGTCTGTGCAAACGGCCGTGCTGTATGTGCATCCCTGTAGTGCTCAGGAATGATGTTTGTTAATAATTTCCCTCCTTTCCCAGGCCCCAGTTCCTCTTTGCAGGAGATTTATCTAAACCCTTCCAGAGTCCTTACCTACTTCTATGTAGACCACATGTTAGGACCCTTTCCTCTGCTTGCTTGGGATAGTTCTGCCCTCCCCGGTCTGTGCTTTGGATTTGTCCTGGGGGATCTCAGCTCATTCCCAGTCTTTTGCTGCTAGATAAACTCGGTCATAGTAAGGAGAAAGAGGAAGCTGCGAGCCCATCTGGTGAAAAAACCATCTTGTGCCTGTTCCTTTTGTTCAAGCTTGATTAATTCCATAAGCACTTAATTTTAATGCGTTTCTCTCTTCCAGTGGAGACTGAATGACCCAGAAGCGAAGTTCAAAGTCATTGACTCCCAGTACCTCTCCCTTTTTGCTAGTAAGTATCATCACCACAGATTTCCCAGAGCGCCTCCCCATTCTTCCGAAATGTATCAGCAGAGTTTCACTGTGAATCATAGTCTAGCCATATAGCCATGTCTAGCAAATACCATGTGTACAGATCATTACTGGAAAGAAGTGGAGACAGGTCAGGAGAAAGATCTCTGGACTCATTATTTAATACAGAAGAATTGGAATTAGGATTGGAACATGGTTTTGGGAAAATCTAGAGAGGCGGTGAGGAGGGGCAGAGAGGAGAGCCTGCAAGGGTGAGAACTGCTCCAGATGTGAGAGTAACACAGGATGGTGGTTGCCTGCAGAGAGCTCAGGGGAACGTGAGGCCCATAACATGGGAGCTGTGGGAGCATGCTGGCAGCTGGACTTGACCAGGGAGAAGGGGCTGCTGTAGTACTTCCAGGAGATTTCATTCTGTGTGCTGGACACAGTGGGATACACGAGCGATATTGGGGGATGCCGCTTTCTTCCGTGTCAGCCTCGAGTCTCTTCAGGTTCCTGCTGGGTTGCAGCAAGCACATCAGCCCAGTTCCTCCTGTTTTGTAAACCCTTCTTAGCACATCAAGTGATGCCTTTATCAGTTAAGGGGCTCCTTATTTCTGTTTACTCTTATCTAGCTTTGTCAGTATCGCTTTCGTCTGCCAGCTTCCCTCTTTCCATATCTACCACTGTTGCTTTTCGACGTCTCTGGGCATTTTTCCATGACAACACTTTTCCCCATGGAAGACTCCCTCATGTAATCAAGACATCAGTTTGTTGTGTCTTGGATTGCAACCTGCTTCTGTATTTTCTGAAACCTGTCATTTGGACAGGATTAGGCTTTCCATTCTGTCCCCATCCTTTTTCCTTCTGCTCTTTTCTTCTTCTTAACTCCCCGTAGAAGGGAAGTCTCACATCCCAAAAGATCCCTCCATGGCCGGGCACAGTGCTGCAGTCTCATCTTTATCTGGCACCTTCTGCCCATACAGCATTTCCCTCTACCATATCAGCCTTTGGCTGTATCACATCATCCCATTCCTTCTGGGTTCCCATGTTGTTTAATACCCAAAAGTTGCTAACAGTAATCCCAGTGCCCTTGTCAGCATGTTGCCTTTCCCTCTGAGATATTTATTCGGTTCTCCTCATCTCAGAGTAAAATCCATGGGGACATGAAGTCCTCTGGCAGCAGCACCCAAGAAAAAAACATAAGCAATACCCAGTCTTGATTCTGAACTTCCTATGGCTCCTGATCTCCATTCACCAGCTGGAGCATCATCATCCTCCTCAGCCACTAAAGGCCTCACCCCAGGATCTTGCTCCTTTTCCAGCACAGGAGAAAGCTCCGCTCCTCAAGTTTCTCTTCCCTTTTGTCTTTTCTATCTCCTTTTAAAATAAACTTTATGCTAATAATGCTGTTTGGAAAGGGCTGACTCTGCGGAAGGGCTTTTTGGGGGACAAGGGACGAAATTAGCCCTTCCTCCCCCTTCCGTTCTCTCTCTGGTTTCTAGACGAGACACTCTTAAAGATGGATGAGGTTGGGCATATCCCGCAGACGTGGGCCAGTCCCGCGAGCCGTCCCGCTGACAGCAAGGCACACCCAGCTGACATGTTGAAGCCTGACCCCCGGGACACTCTTTACAAAGGTAAAGCTACTTGTGGGGAAGTAGCTGCAGCCTGTCACAGCACGTGCAGTGCCACGGCCAAGAAAGATGGTTCTCCTACACTACAGGTATCAAAGGCCACGGGTTTTGCTTCCCAGTGGGGAGGAGAGGGGCAGTATCCGATACCTGTCTTCATAGGAGACAGAGCACAGATGAAACCCAGCTCCTCTTCTTGGCATCCAGCTCACGGGACGTCCCTGGGCGTCATATTTTGGTGGAGGCGCAATGTAAAGCCTAGAGCAATGTAAAAAGCTGTGAGAGATGGTTTGCTTCATGCCTCTGTTGGTATTTCACATGCCTAAATAGAAGCCAGGCACAGCAGTAGCTCGGCTGGTGCATCGGTTACAGCAGGGCCTCTCCAGCAACTCTTGCCTCCGTGTTTCTTCTTCTCAGTGCCCCTGCTCAGCAAGTCTCGTGTGCGCCGAGCCCTGCCAGACTGCCCGTACAAGCCCAGCTACCTGGTGAATGGATTTCCTCTGCAGCGCTACCAGGGACTCCAGTTTGTAAGTTTTACTCCTTAAACAGGTGCAAGTGAGGAGAAAGGAGGGAGACCCCATTAACCATGAGGGCTTCTCTACCCATCTGAAGCTCCTGGGCAGATTTGACCATCTGCTGTTCAGGACTCTGCATCCCAGTAGATGCCAAAAGGCAACACCAAGAAAAGGGAGATGAGCACCCTGCTCTGCTCAGAGGTTTCACTGGGGTACATGTGTGTGTGCATCTTACAGAGCCCCTGAGACCTCAAACCAAAGAGCTTGTCTTCACCTGGAGCCTCACAATGGCTGAGGATTTTATTCTCCATGGGATGAACTGTAGTCTGTATGGATCACTAAAGCCCTTAACAAGCTTAAAACTAGTCTTGAGGGGGAGCTCACATCTGTGGGGCAGGCAGCATAACAGGAATTAATCCTCTGCATAGCAGAGCAGACTCTGAGGTCTGCTGGAGACAGGTTGTCAGCACGGTTTGCCCTCCCTGGATGCCAGGGCAAACCTGCACTCCCCTGAGGACCCTTCCTGGGCAGCCCTGGTTCCCTCAGCCTTGCCTGGAGGTCTCCCCTCAAGCTTTCTGTGCTCCTGTGACCCCCTGCATCTTTTTAGGAGGACTTGCCCACCTCTCTCCCATCTAGTTCTCACTCTGTTATAGGACTTAAATGCACAGTTACAGAGAAGGACAGACAGATGCCAAAACAGAGAGAGAAAAAGTGATATCCATGCACATATCCCAGCATGTTTCTCTCTGGTTTCCATTCTCACAGCCTGCTACCAGGTGCCTTGGAGAGGCAAATAGTTAGTGAGCAACCCTTGCTCACTCTCAAAAGGGCTGGTCACCCTGCAACTGTGTCCAGGTCACCTTGTGACTGATACCAAGCATTTATGAGAGGTTTACTTTATTTTCCTCCCTTCTTCCCAGGTTCATTTATCCTTTGTTTACCCGAATGATTACAGCCGCCTGAGCCACATGGAGAAAGACAACAAATGCTTCTATCAGGAAAACCCTTATTATTTGGAAAGGTAGGATGCTGAAAATACGGGTTTACTAGCAGGGAGGGAGGAGGTGGTTCGATGGCTAGAATTGGGGTATAATTTCATATTCAATTCTCTAGGTCTTTCCCAATTCTTAAAGAACCCCTAAGCCATGCAAAACATTAAAGCTTTTATAGTTTCTTTCAATAACTTAATGCTCCCTTTAAGTGAAAATATGTTTAGGTCTCAAGGGGAATCTGCTGCTGCTTTTCTTGCTCTATTAACCCAGTAGCTGGGTCAAAGTGTGTTTGTTCCACTACATCAGGGAGTGCATTTCCACCAAACTTTGCCAGCCAGCAGCTGGAGCCTCCTGATGGAGGCTCTCACTGTGACAGCCAAACCGTGCCCACCACCAGGTATCTCTCTGGGGGAAGAAATGCTTGTTTTGTTCATCTTCACTGGAGTCTGGCAGTGGCCCTGTGAGGGATCTGCCATTCGCATAGTCCCCCCTGTCACAGGCAGACACTTTGTGTGAGGACCCCCCTCCATTCAGGAGGACTTTCTTTGCAGGATAAGGAGAGTTACTTTCCCAGTGAGTTAATCGACCTGCCTCCCTGTGCTCAGCATCTTCTTCCTCCCTACAGGACTATTTTGAGGGCTGGAACAACAGATCATATTGTAGGTTTGGGAGGGAACTCCTGGGACTGGGGTTCATAGTGAAGGATAGAGAGGGTGGCTGCCATAGGCTGAAAGTTTCATTGCTCTGACAATTCATTTGTATTGTGACAGGATTTGGGAACTGGGGGTCCATTTTGCTTGGCATCAAGCATGCATGGAGGGAAACAGTCCTGGAAATCCCTCCCAAAAGCCTGATGAGACACATGAGGGCAGGACACAGACAGTGGTGGTAAGAGAGAAGAGAGAGGGAGATCATCGCAATTACCTGCCTGAGCTGCTTTTGCAGCATGATGACTTGCATTTGTGAGCACCACATCATTAGTGAGCTTTAAGGAGCAGCTTAAGGGAGGCTAAAGAAGTGTTTCAGGGTACTTATATTGGGATTTCCTCCTGTGCTTACGAGAAAATATCTGAGAGACTGGGATGATAACCAAGGAGAGCTGACATCTTTGACAGCGCAGAATAAGATCTGATTGCCCAAAGATTTGAAAGATAGAGATGATGATAGCCTATAACTTGCTGGGAATGGAAGATCTGGAGATGCTGAGTAGATGTAATCAGAGTAACGGACCATCACCTCTGGAGCAGTGGCCATAATTTATTTGGAGAGGGCAAAGTAACTTTCATCAAGCTTGAATTTCACCCTTCCCTCTGCAGATTTGGATTCTATAAGTACATGACAATGGATCGTCCAGAGAAGAGCCTGGACTCTGGAGAAAAGACAGAGCAGCCAGGTAAGGGCCCTAATTTCAGCCCAGAGCATCCTTTTATCTATCACTTTTGTGGAGTATCTTTCATCATCAGCTGAAAGAAGCTGTTGGCTTTCTGTACCAAGGAAGTCACAGTTTTTCTCTGTCAGATTGCTGTGGCTGGAAGGAGATTTTTGCTGCCCCTTCTCTAAAGAGCAGGTTGGGAGGTCACCATAACAGTGGACAATGTGACAATTACCTCTCGGGCCCACAGCTTAGCTGAGTTGGAATGACAGCAAAATTGTGGGCAGAAGTGACAGAGCCAAAGGTGTGCAGTGTGGCAGCCGGCACTCGCGCCTGCCCTGCAAAGCTGTGGCCAGAGCAACAGCTGAAGGCAAAGCCAGAACCCTCCAAATGTTGGCTAATTGGTGCTGAGGAGGTTGGTACCAGCAAGAGCGTGGCTCCTGTCTGCAAGATCATCCCCGTCCCTCTAAGCAGGAGAGACAACGCTGAGATGAGGCGAGAAGTAGCGGGTGACTGGGTCAGGATGGGGAAGGCAGCGGGAGGATGCCAGAGGTGTAACTGTGATTACTCCTGCAGGCTCCCCGGAGGAGAACTTGAATGACCTGCAGTACATGGAGCAGGACACAGGGACTACCAGCCCACCCAGACGCCCTGGCGTGGGGAGGGCAGAGCCGGCCGGCAACGCTCCCAGCAGAGCAGGGGGCAACAATAAAGTTCACAAGGACTATTCCATCCAGGAGCGTCGCCGGCTCCTCCTCTCAGTGATGGGTGGTGACACAGGAGAGGGGCTACAGAGGAGAAGGATGAAGAGGTCTGGTGTCAAATCGGCCACGCTGGCCTCTGCCAACCGAAGCCTCAGCCAGACTGTCCTAGAGGGGAACCCAGTAATGAAGAGACCCCGTTTAAAAAGCGGCGTCAAAGACAACTCCAGGAGCCCTCCGCAGCACGCCAGGGCCGTCCAGGGGAGAGCACCTGCCAAAAAGGCCAACCCTCCTTCTAGGACTGTGTCTCAAAGGCAGCAGGCTCTCGGCAGCCCCAGGAACTCAGGGGTCACAATTCCTAAAGGGCTGAGACCTCAAAGAGATCTCGGTACCACTAAAGATGGGCTGCAGGCGGCCGGTGCCGTGCCAGCCAGGAGAGGAGGCTCAGTCTTCAGCAAAGCTGTTGGAGGTGCTGTGAGTGCTGCCAGCCCCGGGCAGCAGCCTGGGCTGCCCCAGTGGCTGAATCAAGTGGAGACCTACATTGCTGAGCAGAAGGCAGCCAATGGAGGGGATGTGGGTGAGGGAGAGGCGCAGGTGGTATCTCCTGTGAAGGACAAGTCTGGACCTGTGGTGGCAGAAGAGGAAGAGGTGGATGGGGAGCTAGAGGAAGAAGAAGAGGAGGAGGATTTTGATTACGTACCAGTGTTCGACCAGGCGGTGAACTGGGAGCAGACCTTCAGCACGAGCAACCTGGACTTCCATATGCTGCGCACAGACTGGATTGACCTGAAATGCAACACGTCAGGAAACTTGCTGCTAAGAGAAAGGGAGGCCCTGGAAGTCACACGCGTCTTCCTGAAGAAGCTCAACCAGAGGAGTAAAGGGTAAGGCACTGTGTAAAAACCAAGGGGCAGTGTCCCAGAGCTGGTGTACCACGCTGCACGGGGAATACATGTTGTGTGAGGAGCTAGTGAGAATCGGGGGATAAACTTGGTGTGAGAAATAAGACTTCAGGCAAGGAATCTGCATGAAAACCTAGGTTTTAAATGCCTCTTTTGGCTGAGAAATGGGAATTGTTGGACACCAGACCATGTCTAGGGTCTGAATATCGCCCTCCAAGAGCTGGTGGCAGTAAACGTGAAAGATTGAAGGTACCCTAGACTAATCATCTGAATGTGTCTTAAAACTAGCTAGATTTCTAGATCCTAGTACTGATTTGGAGAGGTGTTTCTGCTCCTTGCTTCTTTGGTGACCCACAGGAGATCAGCTCTTGATGGTATTCTGTTCCTACATGGTCTTGATATGGTTCTTTTTCTTCTCAAGACTTATCATCTTGATTACCTTTATAGCAAACAGATGTACAATCCAACACCTGACTTTTCTGTTGAATTAGATGCTATTTCCATAATATTCCTGTACATAAGTGACCAGTAGCCTGGGTTTTTTTTAAGAATGGCTGTTACTGGTTCCCAGTCTCTGCTGGAAGTAACTCTCGTACTACATCTTAAGATCTCTTGTTTTTTCAGGGCCACATCACACACAGCCACAGTGTAATTGATGAGTACCCGCAAGTTTTTCTCGGCATTTTTTACTTAGGGGTTTCCATTTTACAGCAGAAACACTTGTTATGATCTGAAAGGACACGACCTGGCATCTCATCCTGTTTTGACCATTCTGAACCTACAGCTCACCCCAGTTTTTACTGTGTGATTGCTCAGTCCTACTCCATGTTATTGGCTGATAAGCTGTCATCAGCCAATTCCACTAGCCCAAACATACTCCTTGTGCCAAGACGGTTGTAGGAGGTGTTGAATACACTCACTATCACCGGCCCTACAATCATTCAGACACATTTGTTATTTTCTGTGTCACCTTTATTTCGTTTCCCTTGCCAGCTGTTTTCTCTTGGCTGGAATCCCAGATCCAATCCCACGCGCTTGTGGGATTTAGGAAACAGGTGCTAAAACCTTCCCGTGGGATTTTGGAAGCGACGCAGCAAAGCCAAAGTTTTGGGGGGAGGGGGGGGGGGAAGCTAGGGACAAAAAGACTTGGGCTAACCAGGAGGAAAGAGCGCCTGGCAGAGCTGAGGGGGGCTGGAGGTGGGAGAGGAGCTGTGGCCACCCCAGTGGTATCTCCTGCAGGCGGTTTCAGCTGCAGCGTATCGTGAACGTGGAGAAGCGCCAGGACCGCATGAGGGGCAGCCGCTACCTGCTGGAGCTGGAGCTGCTGGAGCAAGGACAGCGGCTCCTCCGCTTCTCCGAGTACGTCTTTGCACGGGGCTGGCAGGGCCTTGGCGGCGAGGAGGAGGAGGAGAGGAAGATGAGGAACCTGGTGTGGGGTCGCCGGCGGCACCTGATGGCTGTGGCGAACGAGCCGGAGCTGTGCTGGCCCCAGGGCTTTTCCTGGAACCACCGGGCCGTGGTTCACTTCGTGGTGCCAGGTAAGGGGGAACCTACCTCCCAGGGACATCAAGGAAAAGCACGATGGGTGGTTGCCATGAGGGCAGTCCTGACCTGAGGGACTGGGCCAGCCTCAACTGTCTTACTTGGGTCACTTCCAATTTCTGTTCTCTCCAAGTTAAACCCCCTCAGAAATATCAGAGGGCCCAAACTCCCGTGGCTTGTAAGCATGGAGAAAACTCCTGCTACACTCTGGGAAAGAACCCACACTCATTCCTGGGCTCTTTGGTCCAAGTTTTCAGCCTGAGTCTGTTTCAGCATCCTTGCAAGGTTAGGAGGGCTTTGAGGGGAGGCAAGAAAGCCTTGTTTGTGGAGACGCCATGCTGTCTATGAAATCAATTTTGCTTTGATTCTCTCCCTTTTGCAATACAACCAGTGAAAAACCAGGCACGCTGGGTGTTGCAGTTCATCTCTGACATGGAAGAGCTGTTCCGAGTCACTAAGGATCCATACTTCAACATCATCATCACGGACTACAGCAGCGATGACATGGATGTAGAGAAGGCTCTGAAAAGGTCTAGCTTGCACAGGTGAGAGTAGTACTGCTTGATCACAAACAAATTGCTCGAGTGCATGCCCCAGCAAACACAGCACATTTGCCCATCTCTGTGTGTTGACCAGCCTGACAGTCTTCCGCAGCTGGAAACCCAAAAATTACATCCATCCAGACCTTGCATATACATGCGCATGTATTTTTGTTATAATGTACATGCATGAATACTGTGTATAATACTGTTATAAAACTGTAAGGCAATACCTGTTGTAGTCATCCATCTGGATGCATCTCTTTTCTCCTCACTTTTGTTTGCAAGAGAGGCCAGAAAGCAAGTCTTGCAGCGACAGAGCAGGGGAAGGGCAGAGAAGACAAGACAAATGGGACAGAGAGTGTGGAGACCTCTGGGAATTCCACTTGATGGAATAGTTCTCTGGTTTACCGTAGTCTGACCTCAACCAGCCTTGGCTGATCCTTTTCTTTACGCACCAGGGGCTCCCAATAACAGGTCTAGTCCTAGGACAGAGCTGTACTAGATCTGAAAAGACTTTTGCTAGGGAATGCCATGTCCTTGCTGCATAACTGAGAAGACCCTCAGGGTACTCTGGGACCTAAAGCAGTACTGAGCTTGCAAAATACTGTCTCCTTCTTGCAAGGGTGCATGGGGAGTGGGGGGCAGCTCCACAGTGTGATGCCCACCCACCCACCAGAATGCACACACTGAACTTCTCTTTCCCATCTGACCCACAGCTATCGGTACTTGAAGCTGACGGGGAATTTTGAGCGTTCTGCTGGGCTGCAGGCGGGGATAGACCTCGTGACGGTAAGTCTGGGAACCATGGGGTCAACAGGAAAGTTTCTAGTGTGCTTCCAGTACTACCTCTTGCCATTCATACTGAACACGCTGGGTTTTAGGGAAGGAAATAGCCTAGCAAACCAGATCAAACATAAATGTGTTTCCTGTCCCTTCAGAGTAAGGGTCTCTTCTTCCCTTACTTCACAAAGCCTGTGGTCCATTCGCTTTGTGTCCCACCTGCTGGGACTGTCAGAGAGGAGGGAAATCAGCAGTAGCAGCTTTATGACACTGGCTTTGCCAGGTCATAGTATTTCATGCCATAAGTCATAGCAATCGTAGTCATAGTATTTCATACAGCAAGTCAATGGCTGTTTTGGCATCCCCTAGGACCTTCATTTCTGATTTAGCAACAGACGGCTCTTTAATTAACTCCCCTGTCTTTTGTCTTCCTGCCCTTTAAGAGTTACTTAAAGTTAATGTCCTTTTTTTTCCCAACCGGTGTGGTTGGTTCCAGGACCCGCATAGCATCGTTTTCCTGTGTGACCTCCACATCCACTTCCCAGCTGGAATTATTGATTCAATACGGAAGCACTGCGTGGAAGGCAAGATGGCCTTTGCACCCATGGTCATGAGGCTGCACTGTGGCATGTCCCCTCAGTGGCCTGACGGTAAGAGGTAGTGGAATCTCCTTGGCTCAGACCTTGGGGAGTGGGGAAAGGAGAAGGGTGCTTGCTGCTTCTAGATTTGTTCCTCCAGTGCTATTGAAATCTGGAGCTTACCAGCACCCCTAGGTGAGATTGCATTAGACATGGGATGGGGTTTGGCAGTGTCAGGTACTTGGAGTTTGAGACCAAAGAGCCAACAGAGACCTTTATATGACGTTTCTCCTAGTTCTCCTAGGGGTCTCTATGGATTTGAGGACCTTGGAAAACCCCTTCTTTATTCCTTTGTTCCGTTCCTCTCTTTTCTTAGTGGGCACAGTCTGTCCTGAGGAGAGCTGGCAGCCTAGGGGTGAGGGAAACCAACCCAAGTCAAAGGGAGGAAAGTAACACAGATCATCTGAGCATAGGATTTCCTTTAGACAGAGGTGGCCATCCTGAGCCATCCAGGAACAGGGACAACCCCTTGAAGCTGGGATAGTCCATGTACATTAGGTACCGTACTGCCAGACAGGAAATGTTAGAGGCTCTCCTGGCAAGTTCACAGTACAGCCCATGTGTCTGTCTGCCAGCCTTTCTCACTTCGCAAAGCTTTAATACGGTTGGCTCTGCCTTGGTTCTGAGTTGGCTCTCTGGTGTCAACGTCATGCTAGAAGTACCTTGAGTCTCACTCCAGCAGCCCTGATGGAGTCATCAGTGGTTCAAAGCACCAACATGCCTGTGCCTCTTTAATGTATGTTCCTCAGGTTACTGGGAGGTGAATGGGTTTGGTCTCCTGGGCATATACAAGTCTGACCTGGACAAGATTGGAGGCATGAACACAAAAGAGTTTCGGGACCGCTGGGGAGGAGAGGACTGGGAACTCCTGGACAGGTAGGCATTCATTATCATCATTCATGTGGTCAGGAGGGAAGACCCATTAGATCCTGGAGGACCAAGAACCATGGGAGTGGGGATCTGAGGAGACTAAGGCAACTAATATCACCGTAAGCTTGGTCAGTGAGGGAGAGAATCTTTGAGCGTGTTCTGATCTCAAACCCAGTAGCCAAAAGGACACAAAATGCACTCCCACAGCTAGTGATAAAAGAACAGAGGCACCATGTCCTGGTGCCTTCCAGCCACACCGCTGATTGGGCCCGAGCAGATCAGGCACTGGCAACTGTAAAGATTTTGTCCTCTTCAAGCAGAGCAGAGCACAGTGGGGCTGGTTTGGGTCCCTCAGGCTTCCCACACTATGTATAGCAATTGCTCAATGAGCGACTGTTACAGAGACATTTGAATATCATGAGGTACAGTTACAATTTCTGAGAAGTCTTTAACGAGGGGTGCCTGCTGTACAAATCCTAGGCCTCTGGCTTTGTAGTTCTAGGTTTTGGGGCCTCTTCCTGTGGTTTTCTGTCAGATGTCAGATGACATCCTGAGCAATCCCATGTTGCCAGCTGTTCTTTCCTCCTAGCCTGGCATGTGCAGCCCGCTTCTGACCAGTTCTGCTCTCAGGGGTGCACAGACACTCAGCAAGTGTCATTAGACACCTGCTGCTGGATATGAGATACCTCTGAGCCATTCTGGACTCTTCAGCTTGATTGCAGTGTCTTCACAACAGGACAACTTTTAAAAGAGATTTCTTTGGGCTGAGTCCCCCAACGTCTTTGTCATGAAGTTTCCCTTTCTCCTTTCTGCCAGGATTTTGCAGGCCGGGCTGGAAGTGGAGCGTCTCTCCCTGAGAAACTTTTTCCACTGGTTTCACTCAAAGAGGGGCATGTGGAACCGTCGCCAGCTGAAGACACTGTAGCCTTCAACCCCAAAGCTGCCTGGCAGCGCCGTCCATCGTCTCGTCTCAACGTGCACTTTATCGAGGCACAACAGCCGAGTGCACAAACTCTTCCTCTGCCTCCAGAGCCCTCTGGTGGGATGTCACAGCCAAGGGAGGGACCATCAGACGAGGGGAGCAGGAGCTTCTCTTGTGAGCCCTTGTATCCAAGACGTGGGATCCGTGTCTTGCTGGGAAGGCGTGTGGGGGAGATGTTGACAAGTGAAGGACTCGTATTTCCGGCCATGCAGTCTGGTGGATGGTACAGTGGGACAGGTGCCATATTTCCCGTTGAGTCTTGCATGGTGCAAACCAAACAAACAAATCCCAGCTAATCCCAGAATGGTTTATTTACAGTAACACAGCTTTTCTTTCAATACTTGAAGGGGAAGAAAAGAAAAAAAAAGAAACAAAAAAAAGAAACAAAAAAAACTCAACCAACCCTCCCCATTTCCCCTCCTTCCTTATCTCTCTGGTATCCGTGCTTTTGGATGGGGGACCAAAATAAGTTCTCTGAACTGTATGATGTCCACATGCCCATGTGCTGACCCAAGGAAATCTGTATGTGGAGGAGCTGATAGGCACTTTAGGCTGCTGGTGCTTAGACGTTTCTCTGTGCTTTTCACTTTAGTCATTATGAAAAAACATGTTCATATTCAGCAAATAGTGGGCCATGGTTGGAGACTCGAGGACTTTTCCCTTACGAGAGCCACGTTTGCCTGCAACTGGGCAAGGTGGACGGGGTTGATGCTACAGCTCCACCTACATTATTGATCCACTGCCTGGGGATAGTGGAGGTGTTATACAGAGAAGCTGGGAGAGCATCTCAGGAGGAACTTTGCAGCCTTATCTGACAGACGTGTGTTTGTCCTAATGATATCAGGGAAACCCTAGCAGGGAAGAATTGGCAATATTTTATTAGTTGAAATATTGTGATTTTTTCAGAAAAAGAGGAGACAGAGTATTCTGCTCTCTAAATCCTGTTTATGCAGCACCTAAAGGTTAATTTAATAAGTTATGGCCTCACAGTTATGTCTTGTCATACGTTTGACTTTTACGTAAAAAGTAAGCTTCTTGGTTGAAGAACTGGCAGAGCTGTTGGTGCTTCATCTCTGGAACAGCCCTGGGAGATCCAGCCTGGTACAGAGGAGGTGGCCTCAGGCCTTGGCATTTGTATTGAGCATAGGGAATGGCAAGGAGAGCGGAGAGTTTTGTAAATAAAAGGATGGGCAGACCCATGCCAGCATTGACCCAAGAACTGTGGAAAGAGCCCCTTCCCCAGACGGCCTGATGCTACAGGGAATTCTCAGCCCCTAAAGCTCCCATTAATGTAAGGCGAGAATTTTTTACCCCTTTAACGATTTTATGGGAATGTAGAGACCCCAGCACAGTCAGTGCTTTGCACTGGAGCTTTGGTGTCCTCATTCCATGCTGAAAAGGCTGCTACTGGTCTCAAGCTTCAGCAGAGAGCGTGCCATTGGTTGCAGCTCATGGCACCGAGCTCTGGGGGGAGTTGTTGAAAAGTGAATAAAAGAGGTATCCAGAACACAAGCAATGCTGACACAGTTCTAGAGTTCTTTTGCTTTTTACACCGGTAGAGTGGATGCCAATTCAGAGTAGGCATTCATTTATTATTAATTCTGTGGTGCTTGACAAGTCCATCAAGATCCACTATTGCAGTAAAAAAAAACTGAGCATGCAAGTCCTGGCACCTGAGGTAAAAATCTTGTCAAATCCTGTGTTTGCCTGGGTCTGGGGTTTGTGACTGGTGGAGTCCAGAAAAAAATCAACCAGATTTCAGAAAGTTTGGCTGTGGAGTGTGCAGCTGTGGTGAGAAGTAGACGAGAGATGGCTGTGTCTCTGAGTCCGTGGAGCCTTTGCCAGAAAGCAGACACTGATTATCTCAGAAGAGGCAGCCTTAGCCTTCTGCCCAAGCCAGAGCAGCCTTTTTATTGAGGGAAGGTACTTTACTCACGTGGAGACTAAGAAATGAAATGCTGCCATTGGGGCGAGAGGGAAGAGGCTGGCAACAGTCAACACTATTATTTTTTTTTTAAAAAAAAAAAACCACAAACAAACAAGAAAAAAACAACTGTAGGAGTTTCGGAGGCCGGAGCCCTGTGATGCAACGTGGCAATAAGCTCTGTTTCTGCCTGGAATGTGCAGTGTCAGTCCTGCCCTCGGTGCGTGTCGGGGCCTGTGCTTCACTCAAAGGCAGGCGCAGCCCCAGGAGCTGCAGGTGAGCCGCTCTCCGGGGCTGCACCACCACAGCCTGTCCGGGCTGGCTCCGGCTCCATCACGCAATCCCTGTGGAATGGGGAGAGGCTGGTGGGGAGGGCGAGCGCCGGGACACGGCGAGGCATCAGCAGGACCCGGCTGTTTGGCCCCCGTCAAGCAGAAGACAGCACGATGCCCGTTTTG
Organism: Scolopax mira; assembly: GCA_004320125.1. Lineage (NCBI taxonomy): Eukaryota > Metazoa > Chordata > Aves > Charadriiformes > Scolopacidae > Scolopax > Scolopax mira. The sequence goes on from BJBW01000225.1 coordinate 267,497, forward strand.
CAGGTGGAGAGCTGATGGGTTTGGTGGCAGCCCTTAGGTCATGTGTAGGGAAGGAAGGGTTATTTGTACCGAGTGCTTTCACATCTGGCTGAGATGTGGTCTGCAGCACCTAAAGTTAGCAGCTGGCATCCATCTGCAGCCACTGACAAAAATTAGGAGCATCCAGAAGGTAACTCGGCTTCAATGATACTCTTCTTCACCAGAGGACAGTTAGCAAAGAGTGGACAGCAAAGTAGGGTGCAGCCCTCACTCCAGCACTGCCATCAGAATTTGAGGATTTTGCCCCCGTGCTTTATCTGTGATTGTGACTGAAGGAAGGACTCCTACCTTCATGCCAGTGGCAAGCAGAGCTCTTTACCTCATGAGGACTCCTTGGTGGAGAAGAAGTTAGTGGGTTTCAGTCCGGTTTCCTGATGGCCAGTATCCTCACTGTCAAAGTCGCCATCACAAGTGTTCTCCCCTTTCTAGCACAGTGGGGATTTTTAGTTGGTATTTAAGCCCGGCAGCAGTGAACATGATTAATACTAGTTGGCCCAAGTTGGAGGAGCTTGGGGAGAGCCCATGGGGACAAAAGCTGTGTCCCATCCCATGTGCTCAGAGACCACTGTGGACTGAGAGGGAGAGATGGGGCTACACACACCTCGGCTTGCCGGCCAGCAGCAAAACTTGCAGCTGTTATTCTGAGAGAAATGTATTGTGTGAAAATTATAATGTGACTTGTTTTGTCATTGTCTTTAATGTTTGCTTGGTATGAACATCTCGCCTCTTCTCATTGCCTACAAATGTCTGAAGTTGATTGTTGGTTTTTTAGAGACCGATGCCTTGTGTTAAAAATCTGAATTGTACCTTTGAATTATCTGCCTTAAAGTGGCTCTGTGCCTTCAAGACAACTCCTGGGCCACCTCTCTGCTAGAACTGGGGGGATATACTGACTTTCCCTCAAGTTTTATAAACACCTTGTCTTCCCACAAGAACTCAGTTCTGTCTGTGTGTTACTCGTCCCCGCATTGCCACGCAGCAGGGGCTAGAAACCAGGTGTTGCTCCTCTGGTTTCTTACAACTGAAGGCATGGGCAATACCGGAGAGACAGGTCACTCTGCCCAAGCCAGCGAGAGCTCTGCAGCCAGGTGGGAGATGCAGCGAGCAAGGATAGCCATGAGCAAGACCTGTTTCAGTCCCCTCTAGGACTGTGGAAGGTGGGGTGTCAATAAAACACACTTCTCCTCCTGTCTTTGTTGTGTGAAACAAGGTAGAACCACTGGAAAAATAAACAACCCAGCAAAGCAGAAGTGCAGCGTGATCACAGAGAGAGAACACGGAGATCAAAGTGGTCCCTCTCACAAGCAGGGGACAATTCCTGGAGAAAACCACAGGTGAGAGCCTAGACCTGGTCTCAGTATTTGGCACAGCCTACACAAATGGGAGGTCACCCCTTTCATGGCAACTGCTTATTTAGGTTCAGATTTGGCCCCTTTTCACTTCAACTGTGCATCCTTTGAGTCTAAAGAGCTTGGCAGGAATGGGAGTAAGACATGGAGAGGGAAAGCTACCCAACAGTGTAGGTTTAGACTGAACATTAGGAAAGAATTTTTCACAGAAAGAGTGGTTGGGCGTTGGAATAGGCTGCCCACGGAGGTGGTTGAGTCACCATCCTTGGATGTGTTTAAGAGTCATTGGGATGTGGTGTTGGGAGACAGGGTGTAGGGGAGAACTTTGTAGAGTAGGGTAGGTGGTTGGCCTTGATGATCCCGAGGGCCTTTTGCAACCGAAATGATTCTATGATTCTGTGATTCTATGAAAAAGGCAGCCAGGGCCGTGAATGAGTCTGATTCCATTGTAATGAGAAATGATTATTAGGGGTGATTGAGGCAAAAGCATTCCAGCACGCTGCCAGTCTCCTCTCACCTGGGCTGGGTGACGGGAGGCCCTCCCTGCTCCGGCAGGTCTTGCACACCGCCGTATCTGACCTGGCAGCTCTCTGAGATGATGATGTTGAAGTTAAGGTCTGGTAATGAAATTCCCCTCACTGCTTCTTTCCCTATCTGAACCTTTCCTTTCCTTTTTTTTTTTTTTATTCCCTCTCTTTACATTCAGTCATCAATGCTAATTGCTTTGCCTCCTGCTCTGTGAAGCAATGAGTCACAGGATTTGAGTTCTCCACACGGGATGCATAATTTTTTACCTTTTCGTGAACCCAGCCGGCCAGTAGTGGCTAAAAACTCTTTGCTGGTGGTTTTGAATTGGCTGGAACTGGTTTTGCTGCCTCTACAGTGTTTTGCTGCCTCTACAGTGAAGCCTTTTTCTAGAGGAGAGCAGGATACCAGAGGCTTCCCAGAAACAGTCGCTGCTGCTGGTTCCAGCAGAGACCGAGGACCAAGATAAGCAGCAAACTCCCCCAGACCCCAGACCAAGTGGAGGACAAGTCTTTACCTGCCTCACCAAGCAGATCCCAGGCTGCACTCAGCTCTGCTGATTTAAATTCTGGTAAATACATAACTGGCATTTTCCACCCTACTCTTTCTATGCAACTCTCTTTCAGCTGCAAACAAAACCCCACCATTGTCATTTGCAAGCATTAGCTGGTGCTGGTCCGTAGCCTCACCCACCAGCCTTTATGGGCAAGATCGTTCAAACCCTCCCCAGAAAAAAGCACCACCTCTAAGTTAAACAGAAATCTAGTTCTGTAAAGTCAAATACAGAGTGCAAATGAAATCTTGCCATATCTGGTATTTTAAGTGTCAGAAACTCCCAGTGGCTCCTGAAGACCAGTATGTGAACATTTTCGTGACATTTCCTTCTCAGGGGTGGCAAGACTATATGAAATGAGAAATCCACGTTGAACTCTGATTCTGCCGTACAATCATTTAATAATCAGAAAAGCATGTCATTATTTAAATAGGCTTACACCAGACTATTAAAATATCATTTTTTTAGCATGACTACAGAGTTGCAAAATTTAGAATCAAAAGGTTTTACTCTTTCAGCAACCAAAAAATCATTAATTCAAAGACTTTTTTTTAAGGAAACAAATTGTTTAGTACAAGAGAATTCCCAGAATTTTCAATATAAAAATGATATCTTTAAAAACATTTATGTTAGTGAAAAGACATTAAATTATAATGGTGATTTTTTAAATAAAGTTATACACTATGCACCTGTCATTTGTCATTGTGGCAATAAGCCTAGAGTGTTTCCTTATGTATGATGTTTCTTCATTTTCTACTAAATATTGTCAGGCTATTCTGACATCATTCCTGATAAGTACGTGGCAATGACATCAGACCAAAATATCAATTTTCTGTCATTATTAATTTTACAATGCTGGAAATACCTGATTGTTTTCTTAACTCTGTTGCCTTTAATTTTATTTTTAAACAACTAGGAGAACATGTGAACTGGTTTTAGCTACATTGATATACACACTCTTTCCAATCCTCCCATGAGAACTTTTTTCTCTTCAGTTTGACAAATCCATTCCAATTTGGGAGGTAAACTATTACATAGTGTTGCTTTAAGTATAGCAACTTGTGCTTGAGACAAAAAAAAAAAAAAGCTGGACTTTTCTTGTTTATTTAGCCTACAAAGTAAATCGTTCAGGCTTCTCTACAGAATGAGCCAATATTGAATATGTGCAGCAGGCAACTAAAAGAAGAGATGAGATTTACAGAACTGTGCTTTGAAATTGTGTACCTGCTGCTCATTCCTGCAGCTTTCTCTAGCAAAGTTTGCTCTAGCTTTGAAAGGCAAGGTTTTCACCCCTTCAGAACTGCACAAGCATTACGGTAAGGGGCCGGTATACCATGACACGCACACAGTTTTGAAAGTTTAACCCAGTTCTCTGGATTTATCGATGGGCTCCTGCTGAGGTCAGTGAAAACGTAGAGGAAGAGAGCTTTCCCCGCCAGCTGTGCTGCTCAGGTCCTGCAGAGAAGACAAGAAACGCTGGTAAGGTTGCTCCTCCGTGCTGCATGGGCAAACAGGAGCAGTCACTGGGTCACTCAGCACCATGGCCACCCCTACAGGTGTGGGGTGCTGCTCTTCAACGCTCACACCCTTCTGCATCCCAAGCCAGCAGTCTTGTTATAGAAGCTTTTGGCCTCTGCATCCTCCCTCATCATATCATGCATCTATGGAGCTTTTTTGCAGCTGTTGCCCCAGTGTTTAAACTACATTTACATGTTGTAGGTCGTGTAAGCAAGAGGTGTGAACTTTGCTTCTTGACTTAAAGCACTTTTGACCTAAGAATATGTCATTCCCTTGTTGACCTGACATGGGAACCCAAGCATTTGGTTGGACTCTTACTCAAAAATTTTTTTCGTGAAAATGAGTTAGATTCTTAAAACAGCCCCTGCTAAACCACGCTGGCTGTTGTGAAGAGCTTCTTCACCCATGCCTCACCAGCACCCTCCTTTTCTTCTGCTCAGATAATACTGCCACCTTTGAATACCTCCCAGAAAGCATCTAGTTTTTGTTTCCCGAATTTAGCTCCCATCCCTGTCTAGTGTGAGGTCTGCAGCCCTCTGAAAACCATTTGCTGCTGATAAACCCCATCAGTTGGGATGTTTTTCATTCTTGCTTTAAAGACCAAGCAAGGAGAAGTTCTCTTCCTCTGAGAGAACTTGTTCAGTGACTCCAGCTGCTCATGGGATAACAACATGCCTCTGGAAAGGCTTTGTTAATTTGCTCAGCTTTGCCTTCTCCTTCTCCACCTTGCAATGATGTTCTCTGAGGCTGAGAGCCTGGCAGTGATGGGAACTCACCCCTTTCTTACCTGACTCCATTGATCCATGACTTAATAAGGTTGAAAATTCCTGGGAGGGTAGAGGCCAGTCTTCTGCACCCCAAAGGCTGTGATGAAGATGTTGAGGATGACTGTGATGAAGATGAGAGCTGTGGCAGCGTTGTTGAGTATATTCAGGCGGGGTTGCTTTGCAACATCATTCAAGTTCAAACGAGCTGTGTGATAAAGTACAAAAAGAAGGGGAGACCTTGTCTTGACCCCAAGTCCCCCAGCCCCTGAAAACCTTCTCTGCCTGGCAAATGTCCGTGATGCCCTTGGGCAATGTGGCCACAGAGCTGGGGGAATAATCCCAGGACCTTTACAGGAGGCACAGCTTGCCCCAGGACAACATAGGAGGTCAGAGCAGAGGAAAAACATCTCTTTTTTTGTCATGTCTTTGTTTTGCCATGGAGGTGCTATGGCCCTCCAACAGGCCAACCCTAAATAGACAAATGACTGCTTCATGCTAGCCAGGCTACAAGGCATGTGCCATGTAGGACCCTAAGTGCATGACCATGGGACATGGCAAAGGAAGGTTGGGTGATATGGGGGACAAGGTCAGCAACGTTGCACTCAGGTTGGGAGGCCAGTTCCTCCTTGACACCCAGATCTCACATACATGCTGACACAGCTGTCAACACCCTCCTCACCTCCAGACCAAGAGGTATCTGGGTACATGAGTGGGATCAGCCCTAGTTGATGGGCATTGATCAGTTTAGACATGGGAATGCCCCAGTTACTGGAGCCATCTGGCCAAATGCAATTGGTAGCTTTATGGCTCTCTGCCCTCAGCTGTGGTCCCTTGTCCACCTCCTCCTCACAGCTGGCTCCAGCCACCATAGCTGCCACCAGGAAAGGCCGTGCCATATGGGGCAGGGGAAGGAACACGTCACAGGATTTCCTGTAGCCTCTCATCCCATGTCAAACATAAAAACCCAGGTAGGATATACAGGAAAAGGGGCATTTTGCAGACTTCTAGTACTGGGCATGTGTTGAAGGCTGAAATACAGAAGCTCCTGCATCAGATGGAGCACTGGGCAAGCCTGTCTGAAATGCTGGTCTTAATGTACTGTCACTAAGGCACTAGCAGAACTGTGGGATTGGTTGAACGTGAGGTTAATATAGGGAACACCTCTGCCTAAATTGTTCTGTTAGGCCCCAGCTTGAGTGAGGTGAAAGATACAGCTAACGGCGTATCTGCAGGAGCTGCATGTAGGGGCATGTTACAGGGTGGGCAGCAAGAGGCCTGAAACCCAGCTCTCCCTACAACAGGGATTCAGCAGTGGAAAAGTGAAAGAAGAGCGGTGCTCAGAGCTTTTGTGCACAAGAAAAAAAGTCCTCACTTTGAAAAGTTGTAACACAGACCTCTCCACTGCCCATGTCAAGCTCTCTTCAACTGTCCTACAGTCCTGGTTGGAACCAAGGGAAACAATTCCGGGGAATAGGTTTCTCCCTCCCAGCCCTGTGCCAGCCAAGAGTGCACATGCCCCAGCAGCCACCTTACCAGTGATGATGAGGAGAATCCCGATCATCACCTGGAAGAAGAGGGAGATGCTGATGAGCACAATGAGGGTGGCATAGTACTGGAAGGAAGTCCCCTGCTCCAGCACCGCTTTGAGCTGGGTGACATTGGCCATGAAGAGTGCCACATCCAGCATGCTCTCTGCCACGCTCTTCTTCGTGGCGTAGTGGTTGATGTTCATCGGCCCATTAATCCGGAGATGAGGGTTCACGCCCTGGGGAGACAGGAGAAACCACACGAACTGGTACAGTCACTAAGCCAACAGAACCATCTGTGTCAAATGGGCTGCTGCCTGCCCATGGGGTTTATCTAGAAAGCCTAGGAAAGAGTCAATGTTGCCTGTTTTTAAGGTGTTGAGAACTCCCAGTTTCCCCTCACAGTCACCTCGTGATATTAATGGGCACGAGATGCTTGCAGCAATCAAGAGCTCAGCAAGGTTAGAAAAATACTGGGTATTTTTGTGGAAAACAAGCTTGTCCAGGGTTATGATAATGTAGATTACCCAGAGCTAGGGATTTTGAAAGAAATATTAAATTTTTTTCCTTCAGGGCACAGACAAGTCTCAAATTTAGAGGGGATCAGAGCGAAATCATCTCTTTGGGTCGGGTGTTCAAAGGACTATCAGTGGCTAGACTTTATAACTCCTCTGAACACTTGTTGCTGTCTACTGCCTTAGACAAGATGCTAGAGCAGATGGGATAATCCACATTTTAGTTTCTGAAACCAGTGGCACTACTTCTTCAAAATTTGAAATGCCCCACAAGGGGTGTGATCTATCACACCTGACTTTAACTAGTCATTCAGGCACAATTTTTGTCAGTGGAAAAAAAAAAAAAGAGGTATTTACAAGAGGTAAATCACCTGGTGGTCATTAATCTAATTACAAGCTGTGGGTCATTTGGCTGCTTTTAGCCACCCACCTTTTCTCTATCTTTGTTGATAAGCGAGTTCCTATGTTAGTTGATTTGACCAAATAATGAAAAAAAAAGAAAGATAGAAAAGACAGTGCTCAATTCACCCAGAGTGTCATCAACTGGTAATAAACCACCACCAAAGGCAACAATTACAAAAAATTTGGACATATCACCAGCAAGCTATGATTTTCTTCCTAAAAAGGGAATTAAAAACACACTTCCACATAACAAATAGGATTCAGGTCTGGGTAATCAGCCTCCTGTCAGCTGCAGTGAAGACCAGCAACCTTCTCCTTAGCACTGGCTGATGGATAGCCCTTTAAATCTTGATATAAGGGCCAGCTGTGGGCCTGAGGTAGTCTTTGCTCAGAGTAGTGAAAAAGTTTTTTTTCCTACTGGAAGAAGGACCATGCCTACATCAACTGGTAAGTCCTACTTTGGTCATTTTTTTTATCAGATGAGGTGCAAAATGTAACCTTTTCTCTGTGATCTATGTATGGCACAGGAGAATAATTGTGACTGCTGCTTCATTCTGCTGTACTTGGTCTGTCTGTGCGTTCTTGGGCAAGAATGGCTTTCTCTGTGCTGAGGTGGGAGAGCAAGCAAAGCCAGTGATTATGGCTGTATGTGTTTGTGTGTCTGATGCCAAAACTGGGGCTCAATTTTGGAAGGAGTTGTGGCTTGTGCCAGCAATCACC
>BJBW01000225.1:275674-346135 GCA_004320125.1 Scolopax mira
TGGTGCAAGGTCCAAGATTTGACCCCTTTTGAGTGTTTGTGTCCTTATTCCTGAAGAGTCAGCCCTCCTCCCTGCACTGTCACGAGGCTGGGCGTTAATGATGAGTTAAGGGTGCCGGAACAAGGACGCTGTACAAACACAACAAAGCTTTTGTTGAATAAGTGACTGGTACAAGGAGGTTGAGACATCTGTTCCCACTTGCTGATGGTGAGACAAACAAAGTTGCTGAGACAAACAAAGCAAGTCAGGACCTCCTGTCGAATGACAACACAACCTCCTCCACCAGGAGTGTGAGTGCTCCTTTACCTGGAGGGCAGAGTGGTGATTTACTCAGCTCCACATCCCAGCTGATCAGGCAATTTCACATGGGCCTTTCTCGTGTGAATGAGTGCAATGGCATGTTCCCCTGTCTGGGATGTGATACCACAGGCAGGGGTGGCCACTGCTCTCCAGTGAGGAGTCACAGGATCGGGGAAAACCTTGCACTGAGCAATGAAAAACTGTGATTCTTGTTTCAAAGTTCTGTCAGCACGGGTTTAGTAGATCCATAAAGGTAGCCCGAAGGTTACTGAGTGCTGAAAGCCGGACACCAAGCTTTCATGTAGGCAGCTAAAAAAAAAAAACCAAAAAAAATCAACCTATAGGAGTCCCTGTGAGTCAGCTGATGTTAGAGAAATCCAGCTCCTCTATTTATTTAGCCTTTAGAGTTTTCTGTCTAGTTCAGCAGCTATGAATGCAGGCCTAGAACCTCAAATAACACAAGGCTTAAACAAACCAGCAGTCTTCAGAGATCTGGCATTTTGATTAACACAGGATGGCTTGGTTTAGGATGTGGGGTGCCGTAGGTGTCACCAGCTAACTCCTACATCTGCAGGGTGTAGACACGTGGCTGTGACTTGTTTTTTGAGCTGCCACAACGTATGCACAGGTTTTCACAAGACCATTTCTAGGTTTGCTTTGTCTTAAAGTTCCATCTTGTAAACTGGGCTGTTTTGGAAGCTTATTTACAAGCAACTCTGGTTTCCCTGCATCAGGTTTGTCCACACAGCTGTCAGGGGTTATGTGGGATCACTGGGGAGATTAAATAGTTCTAGTTTAGCAAACAGAGCCCTGAGTCAAGTACAGGACATAACTGAAGGCTTGTCAAAGTGATTTGTGTCATCAGGCTAGAGCTGATGTTTTTCTAGTCACTTTGAAAGTGTTCCCCTTTTGAGACTGAGAATCACTGCCTTTTCTTCTCAATATTGTGTCAAAGAGAGGAAACCTGGATCTGGTAGGCACCAAGTTCATCTTTCAAATTTTGCTGCAGAGCCAGCATGTTTGCTGGAAAACAGCTCCTACTGGTATGCAGTGCTTCCCAAGATGGAGATGTATCACTCTTGCCCACTTTTTCTAAGGGTAGGGGAATTAGGACTTGCAAAAAAGTACAGCCCAGTCACACAACAGCCCTGGCTGAACTGAGGCTGGAGCTTGACTCCCATGTCCCATTTCTGGATGTTTTAGCTTTCTGTGTGAAACAGCCTTTTTTCCTGCAAAGACTCTGCTGGCTTCGGTCTGACCTCAGGCAAATCCCCTTTTTGCTTCCTTTTGTGTAAACGTGGCACAGTGGTACAGATCAGTACAGATGACTCTGGGGCTGAGCGAGGCACCTGTCTTACATTTCATAAGTCAGAAGTTTTATTCCGAAATAAGTACACTGTTATGGTTTGAGAAAACCCATAACAATATACAGTTGTTTAGACAATTATCCTATCACCCAATGACCCCTCCCCACCTGGAAAAGGGACTTGAGGAACTGAAAGAAGCACAAGGGTTGAAATATTAATAGATTTAATGGACTAAGACTAAATAATTAACAATAATACTAAAGAACCAGTATTAATCCTGATACTGATATAAGATATACAAGAATTATAGTCAGCCAGTTCTATCAGTAGAAGCTGTGCACTCACAGCAGGGACAGCAAATGGCGGACACTGCCAGTGCAATGGTTTTGGGGGAAGGGGAGGCCTCGGGGCTCTGGCACCGGGGCAAGGAGTTCTCTGGACCAACCACCATCAAGGGAGAGAGAGCTATGCAGCAAAATCTAATTTATATGGAATGTGATGTTTATGGTATGGAATAATCCTGTTGGCCAGCCTGGGTCAAATGCCCAGGTCTTGGTCCTCCTCGTCCCTGCGCCTGTCAAGGCTCAAAAACACTGAAACTTTGAATCCCCCAGAGCCTGGCTGGCTATAGAGTAAATATTTCCACAAATTCAGACACTAGAGTCTTCTAGAAGTGCATTTTCCCCCAATATTAGAAGAAAACTTGTCTCTTAACCAAGGACATACACACAACCCCGCTCCCAAATGTTTACTATCACCTCTATCATTATTTTTAATTTTTGTATGAATTCTTATATTAAGAAGGATGAATATCACCAAAAGTGTGGGATTTATTATTTTTCTTTCCCCCCCCCACCCCTCTTTAAACTTGATCTCTGGTTTTGCTGTGGGGAGCTGGCAGGTCCCAGGGCCTGTGAAACCTGACTCTGGCACCAGAGGGCATGCTGTGCTCCACAGCTCGCTGGAGCTACCTGAAAAATTTCCACTCAAATTTATTTTTAAAAGGAAATTCTTTGCTTTTTAGTATGCACTTATTTTTTTTTTACAAGAAATACCTGCTTTCTTCTGAAAATTTTTGGAGGGAGTTTATCAAATATTTCTTTCTGAAGCTTGCAGATTTTGGGCTGAGGGCAGCACAGAGCTTTCATAAGAGCTATTTGGACAATTTCTACAAAACCTACAGTTTCTCTTGCCGTATCTTTCAGGATGGGGGGAGGGAAATTACAGAGCAGATCTAATTGCAAATCTGTGGGCTTTGTGACCCTATCCCCGGGGGAGAACAGCCTGAAAGAGACAGTGGGACAGCATGAGGCTCACAAGTATGAGAACGATAATCCTCTTCATGGGAGCGCTCTGGCAGAGGGGGTGGTTGTCTGAGGAGAAACTGTATTATTGGCCACCAGTTCCAAGGGAAATGCTGGAGGATGCCAAAGAAAACAGAGAGATGAATACAGGCCATGCACTCGGAGGGGTGGGCGCAGAGATGCCCTCCATGGGGATTCTGGCCTGATAAACAGCCATCCCCGCACAGGAGAGCACATGCAGGCACACACACGCACACAGAGCATCAGGCACTGGGGGAAAATCCAGAGTATTTTTCCACGGCATTTGCCAGTTGGCAGCTTTAGAAGTACTTTGAAAACATTGATTGATGAAGGTTAAAGCATACAGAGAGTAGTCATCTTGCGAGGTAGGAGAGGATTGTATCTCCCTTTCTACGGGCGGAAAGTGGAGAGATTAAAGGCCCTGCTCTCAATCAATACTTCTGCTTCTAAGTGCACGGTTATTAGCTACTCTGCTTTTCCAGAGAAGCTTTGCTCCTGACCTGCACCTCCTGACTGCTTCACCTGGGATGAAGGGAGCCAATTTTAATAATATTGGCCTACGTGCCATGCTGAGGCACAGACGACAGCAGCGATTACCAGATGTCTGCTCCCTACCCCCCCAGTGGGTCTGACTTCCCTGGCAGAGCCGTACGTGTCAGCCAGCAGGCGAGGAAGGATGCAGGGCTGGTGCACGGCCACACGTGTGCGAGGGAAGGGGACACACAAGGAACACTTTGGCCAATACCAACTCTATTGCAAACTCTGGGAGGCAAAATGCTGTTTTTCTCCAGTCTGGCACAACAGCAAGCGTCTTGGCTGCGTTCCACGAACAAAAGTAATAGTAAACCTTGTCATGGATGCTGCAGGCAAAAGAAAAACCGAGTGTTCGGGGCCAGTCCCCTTCTTCAGCCTCTATGGATGCTGTCAGCTAGTCCAGTTGTGCTTAGGGGTTCTTTTTCCTTTTAATATAGCCATCTGTTCTGCTTGGTAGGGGTCCTGTTCAGAGCCAAATGGTTGTGGTGCCTTCATTCATATTGGATAAATCCCAGAAAATAAATCGGGGATGCTTTCCTGGTATCTCAGGCTCTCCCCATGCATGGGAGTGATCCTGATGGAGAGCTTTCTTTTGAGGTGTTCTTCCACTTCAGTGACAGGTCACTGTTCAATGCAGGGGAGGGCTCGCAGACACTGACTGTTTGGATGAGAGCTCTCCAACTAAAAAGTAACTTCCAGGAGCTGGAGTCCAGCGCCTTTTCAGAAGTGGAAGCTGAGGCAAATGCAGGCACAGAGCCTGTGTGCTTGCTAAGTGCAGTTCAAGTTATCTAGTCTTGCCACACTTCCACTCTCCATCCATTTGCTTTATCCACCTCCTGTGTCTCATCTCACCCCCACAAGAGGTGTCACTGTGGTGCAGACCCTCGCCCTTGAGCTAAGGGGTGCCCAAGTAGGAGGCTACTATTGATAAAGGGATGAAAGCAGAATTGGGTGATGCTGCCAGCAGAGCCTCTCTCATTTACCCAGCTGTAAGGTTGGCCTCGCACTCTCACTACAGCTCCCTGAAATGAGGCCACACGGGAGACTAACAGCAAAGCGTAACATGACGTAGAGCTGCAGGGTTGGAACTGGGGAGAGAAGATGGGCAGTCCCCTGCCTGTGGCTGGCGGGGGGGAAGTCAGGAGGTAGCAGAGCCCCCCAAGATCTAGGGTACCTCTCCTGGCCCTTGCTGGCTTCTGCTTCCCAGCTGGCTGCAGCACTCAGCCCACAGAGACCCGTTTGTCACATCAAGCGTGCATAGTCTGCTCTCCATTTCTTCCTTTCCATGCTCCTTCTTGTCTCTTAGTCATCTTGCAGACCCTCTCTGCCCCATCTGCATCTTCTGTTCAGCTCCTCCTCTCTCATTCCATCTTCTCTTTCTGTTCTCTTTCTCCATCCTTGTCTCTTTCACCTTGTCTCTTTCTCACCCTGTCATGTTATCAAGCTCTTCTCTTCCTTCACCCACATCCTTCCTTGGGTTACTGTCCCCTTTGTTTTTTCTCCTTATCCTTTTCCCCCTTTGGTGCTCTGTGCTGCTGTATGGTGAGTTTCTTGAAACCATTCACTCTCAGATGCTGTTCATGGCTTCTTATGCTACAGGGCAACATAAATTATGTATCACTCAAATAACTGTCTTACTAAATCTATATTAAACTCCCTCGTTAAGTGTATTTATGATACTGAATTGAAGGGATCCAGGAACTGACTGGCAGGCTACAGGGCTGAGCTGGAATAGAAAAATTATCTTCTATTCCAGGTAGCTGGGACAAGCACGAGGCGGAAAGGGAGGTGACATAGGTGGAGGAGCCTCCACGCGTAGCTCAGAAGCAGTTAGTGGGTTTGGGGGCTCAAGAACTGCTTGGCACCAGCAATTACAATGTGCTGATGCGTGATCTCCGATTGCTGAACCGGAGCAATTGGGTGTGGATGTGTGGTGGTGGGGACAGCTCTTTGAATGTATGGAATTGGGAGTGCACTCAAAAGGATTAGTGGGAACAATTATTTCTAAAGCTAGGATATAGAAGCTGGAGCCAATTCAAGTCACTAGCATTTAGCACCCAGAGCACTTCTATTCTAGAGGTTTTTGGTTGGTGTTTTTTTTTGGGGGGGGGAAGGGGAGGGGCAGTGAGAGAGGGGGCGAGAGAAGACTTAAAACAGCTTTACAAGAAAAAAAATTAAAAGTAGGTTAGCAGAGAAAATGTGTTTATAAAAAATGGAAGAGGAGCCGGGAGGCACAACAGTAACTACTGCATTGTGCTTACAAAGCTAAACACGTTAAGATGAATAAATCCCCAAGCTGGATGGCTTATGGCCCAAAACATTAAGAAAAGCTGGGCCTGATTGCAGGCTGCTGCCAGACCCAAAGAGCAAATGTGTTCACATAAATCATTTTAATATAAAACATTCCTAAGGCAAGGTCCTGCATCTAACTTCTTCCAAGTCTAAGGGTGTTTGCATCCAATGCTGAGGGTCAGGTTGATTTTTCTAAAACTGAGGGAACACAGTAACAGCTGTACTAGATCATGCCAAAGGTCCAGCTCCCCTCTGACTGTGGCTTGTAGCAGATGTGTAGGGTAAAAAAAAAGTTATCTTGGAATGGGACAAGCATATAGCAATGGTCCCTTGTGCTCTGTTCACCCAGTGACCTGCAGCTCTGTATCCAGAGTTCTGCATACACAACCATCCCAGCCCTGCTCTGATATTGCTTTTCATGTGAGGAAGCCCAAATCTAATCTGTCATTTGCTGTGTGGCTTAGGGCATTCTATTTGCTCTCCCTGGATCTTGTTTTCCCCATCTGAAAAAGAATGAGGTGGTGTCTGGGAGGAGAGCTGGCTGAGATCTACAGTAGAAGTGCAATACTCCCTGTGCTGCGTATATAACACACAAGGACTGAATTCATTGTGCAGATAAACCACCGAAGCTGATGAAATTAGTAGGAGATTTTCTTATTCCCAAGGGCTTTACATCTTGCAGTGTTTCCCAGGTAATCCTCACTCTAAGGCAATGGAGTTGAGGTTCATCTGCAAATTTTGACAGGTGTGTGCCCCTGGTGTCACCCTCTGAGTGCTCAGGGGTCTCCATGGAAAGGAAGCTGTGAGATTCTGAGTGGAAAGACTGGAGAACAAAACTGAAGGTTTCCACAGAGGCAGAACTGATGAAATCGCATCCATAAACACTGAAACTCGGGGCGGGGGGGGCTGGTCACTCTATTATTTATAAGGTCTTTCATCCACAAAGCATTTTTTCCAGTTTCATGTGTACTAACACTCACAATGTCTTTGTCCCATGGGTCAGGGCCTGTCTCCTATTGCACTGCTCACCAGCACATCCAGACAGGCCCTGCTGATTTAGTCTCACCTGGGTGCATAGTATTCTCTTTCTTCAAAAACTGCCAGGCTTAGGTTCTATTCTCTACCAAGGAACTGAGCCAATCTCTGGATCTTAAAAAAAAAAAAAAAGCTGAATCTGCTAATTTTTGTTCAGAACTGGCACACTCTGAGTTGTGAGTTTGCCACTGAGCATTCTGGCCTCATGCCATCAGGACAGGTTAAAAAAAAAAAAATAGGTGCTGTTGCTGATCTGAACTTTCATAAGCCCTTAATCCCAATTGTTTGTATGGTGGTTGGGTTTTGGTTGTGTTGTTTGTTTTCAAGGCTGGCCAAACTAGATATTGAATGCAGAAACTAGCAAGGGAGTAATTGGAATTAGGGGGACAGGTACTTGTAGTCAGCAAAGGACTTCAGGGTAGGGAAGTCTGCAGAGCTGTGGCATCTCCGGTCTGTGCTAGGCTGTCTGGGAATGTCAGGCTTAGAAACAACATCAGCTGTCACCAGAAAGAGATTATATTTTTTAAAAAAATTTTTTAAAGACATTAGGAGTGCTCTAACTGAAAGGCTGCTGCATTTTAACGTGAGAAAATGCAAAGCGATGCATGGCTAGGGCTGTTCAGATTCAATTAGTGTTAACGCCCTTCCATTAAGCTCTGGCTTGCGGGGCTGTCTCTTGCTTGGGAGCCTGCCCTGCCAAGGAGGGCTGCCACTGCCTCGCCAAGGCTGGGACGATGGGTAACCTGGAGAAGACATGAGGTGCCACGCTTGAGATGGCAGCAGCCATCTGAGCCCGGCTGAAGAGCCATCATGTTTGTTGCTGTGGGGTGAATACATTAGCGTCTCTGCTTGTGGCTTGATTATTCTCTGACTGAGGCTCTTGGTCCTGTTCTTGGATTGATTATGGCAAGTCATCTAGCTCCTCATTAGAGGAGGTTAAAAAGGACAAGAATGGGACTATGTGCTTCTAGGAGTTTGAGGCCTGAGCTTGGCTCTCAGCTGTTGCATAATGTCTGTCCTGGATTCTTGGTAAAAAATAGGGATAACACTATTTCAATTCTCACATGCTAAGAGCTTTCCAGCACAAGAAAATTCCTCCTTTTTTTGTGTGTGGATAGTAATTAGCAAAATGGAGCTCTGGTCTCAGAGCCTCTTATCCTAACTCAATTAGAGATAAAAAGGTGGAAGGTTCCTGAAAGTTTAACTGATTTTTTTATTTTTTTTTTTAATAGGATTGATTGTTAGCTTGTGCAGAGCACTTACACATGTAACAATTACCAATGTTTTAATACGTGAACCAGCTGAGGAGCCAAAATGCATGATCAGTGAAGGATGGCAATGAGACTGGTGTCCTGCCTTTGAGAATTTTGCCTTTACTACAAAGCTTCACCAACTTGACAGCAGTTAATGGATGGTGATGAGCAACTAGAAGTGCTATTTTTTTTTCATGACAAGATATGAACATAACTAATTTCTAAAGTACCCAATATGGAGCATTGCTTTCTCCTACACTTACTACATCAGCCCTGCGAGGTGTGTATTTCAGGCTCTTAATTGAGTATGGATTCACTGGCTTAAATTTAATTTCTCCTTTGAGTGGCAAAACATTAAGCAATTGTTTAGGCATACATTGCTTCAAAAAGGGTCAGTATGAAGCAAGACTGAATCAGGCAGGTGCTTGAAACAAATTCCCACTAGGGAAGGCAGCTGTTTTTCACCTATATCTTATGGACCATTGAAGATATCTGCTGCTTAGGCATCCTCAAAAGGCAGTGAAGTGAGCTCACATATTCAAGAGGTATCTTGCCTATATAAGTGACATCTCTGAAATGGTTTGGCACTCTGCTGGGAAACATTTACAAGTTCAGAGATTTAAAGCAGTGGAAAACACTCAGTGAAATCCCTTAGAGAAGCCCAGAAGTATTACATTCTAAGCAGCTAAGGTCAATCTTTTTGCTGATCTGCTTTTTGCTGTGAACAGGTAATGCATTGAATACAATGGCTCTTTACTCCTCTCCTTTTCTGGAAGAAAAATTGTCACTGTAGTCAGGAAGGAGATACGCCTTGCTTCTGCAATTGAGGCATGTCCCACGAGGAGGAGATACTATTATTTTTTTGATTCAAGTGGCACCCAGACACCTCCTCACGTGTGGGTGTCCTGTTATGACAGGCACAAATAAACTTGCTTAGGAGCACAAGGCAGCCTGCAACACAGGTAACCCAGAACTTGATCTAATTTTCTGCCACATGCAGCATTACCTCCCTCCCTCCCTTTAGACTGCAGCTCGCTGAGTCCTTGCATGCTGTCAGAACCAAATAATCCCACCCTCCAGTTCCTCCTCCACAATTTTCCTCTTTCATTGGTGCATCTAGTGTCTCTTATTTGGGGGGACACAGACACTCTTTTAGGGATGATACTTGCAAAGGAATTGCTTGGGCTTCTCTGCAGTCCTGCTGCTGTTAGCTGAAGTTACACGAATCTAAACCAACAGGAAAATCCAGACAGGGTCAGGGTGAATTTTGTGCCAGAACCTGTTTTTTTGGCCATATGTGACAGAACCCTGAAGCAGCTAGAACCTTGAAGTGGGATCACCTCACATCAAAAGGCCAAAAAAAAAAAAAAGCCTCTAGTCTGTAAAACAGGAGCTAGGAGAACAGTCTATTAAAAAAAAAAAAAGGTAATTCTTTAATTAAAGAAACAGTTGGATGAGACGTTACATCTTAACAAAGTGTCTGCATATTGAGTCTATTCCTTCAATCTTGGTTTCCCTCCCAGCATCTTCCACAGACTACCTGGTGTGTAATAACCTGCTGGTCTCCTTAAGGGCCCCTGGAGAACTTTCTCCCTGGTGCTTGCGGAGTTGCTTGCCCTCTTTCCCTTGCACAGCCCTGTGGCATGTGCTTTGGGTGCTCTTCCCCTCTTCTAGAGCCTTCTGATGATCAAGGGAATAACATCTGGCACAGGGCAAATGGGCAGCCATCCTCCCACATGCAGGGAAGTGCCCCAGCCATGCCCTCTCTTACTGGAGTATGCAATTTACAGGCTCTGTACAGTAAATTAGGTGCAACTAAGCTGGGCAGTTATGCCATCTGCTGCAATTAGTGCTTGTGGAACTTTGTTCTGGAAGAAACTAGCCATGTGCAAGACCCAGCTCCCTCACCCAAGCTCATGTACCTACCCACGTGACAAGTCCCCAGGTGGAAAGGCAACAGCACTGAGCTCTGTGGGGTATTCTTATGTCCCATCCAAGTCCCTGGAGGCAGCTTCTTCAGCAGTCTGACCCTGATGGGGGAGTGAGTGAAGGAGTTGGGGACAGCAAAAAGATTGCAAGGAGCCATTCTTTTTTTCATGGTTCAGGGGGGTTTTTTTGTGTTTTTTTGGTTTTTTTACTGGTGAAGTTTTTTCCAAAACAAATAGACCCGATGAGATCTCAAACAACATCACACAGAGGGTCCAAGCTCTGTGATTAAGCCCCTGCAGATGCTCAACTCTTGTAGGGTACTCAGCATTGGTGTCACTAGAGAGTACTGGGGCCCACGGACACAGCTAACTGGGTCACCAAGGGAGCCTTTCCTACGTTTGGAACAAAGGAAAGATGCAGCACAACATCCTTACAAAACCCTGAGTACCAGAGGAAAAGCTGAAATCAGCATATCTAGTGTTGTGAAGCCCATGTAAAGCAACATAACTTGAGGCATCTGAGTTGGGAAACTGTGACTCTATTGTTCTTATTAATAATTTAATTGAAAGCTGGGCCAAGGCCCTGCCTTAAGATGTACATTAAAGCTCAGGGAGGAGGTTTAAGGTGGTTATACAGTGGAAGGTTTTCCTTGCTAATTAGAAATATTAGGTTTGGCTTTCCTTTGTCTTCCTGGAGGAATTTCAAAGGTGGGGTCATCCTGTTGTTTGGGTTTATAGCTTGCCATGTTGACAGAAGGATTTAAAGGATGAGGTTGTTCTTCCTTTTTCTTTCCATCCTTCAGTGCAGCTTGATGGTGCTGTAACAGTCAGCCAGGCTAAATTCAGGGCAGTGATACAGCGTGCTATAAAAATGGCCATTGGTATATCAGTAGGTTAAATGTAAATCGGGGATTACTGCTGGGCGGAGATCAGAAGTGAAACAGCTGGTGGCCAGTAATATCTCCCATTTCTGAAAAATGTCTCTGAGACTCCTCTGCCCAACTTCCAATGAATTCAATGAAAGTTAAACAATTAAAATGCCTTTGGCCATTTAAATTCACAGTATTAAATTAAATCATATTCCAACAGTGTGGCTCTGAATGCATCTCCATTAAGATAGTCTTTAAGATCAAAGTGGCAGAATTGAAGCACTAGGATCAGGTTTTTTTTGTATAATAATAAGTAATAGGCCTGATCCTCTTGGCAAACTGGCTTAAATAATTAATGTTAAACTGAGATCACCAGGTCACAGACGCAACAGAGGAACTAGATGAGAAAACTGTAACTCGCAGTTCAACTAGAGAATGCTGGAGAGAGTAAGGCAAAACTGTGTGTTTCAGCAGAAGCCAATTAAAATGAGGAGGGATGAGGCACACAGGAATTCAACAGGAAAAGAAAGGACCTCTGCTACTTGTGCTTTTTATTTGTGAGTTATTTGCTTTGTGTTGGTCTCTGAGTGAAGAGGGCTATTGACCTGCTGCCCTCCATATTTGGGGACTGCAGAGTTTTGTCTCCCTCTGATGGCTGCTCCAGCTGTGGCATCACAGCTGCCTCCACCTTCAGGTCTTGCCGAGTTCAGAAGCTCAGCTTCAAAATCTCCGGTCCCATGTTGCAGCTGCAACATCTACATCGGTATGTCTTCCTAAAAATCTAGGCTCTGCTCTCGAGACTGGGAGGAGGGTGGCAGGAGAAGCATCCAAATTAGGTGGGATAACCAGCAGGTGGTGCTCAGTCGTAAATGCAAAGGGCTGCTCCACTGTTGAGATGGTAGCAAGAATTTTTGCAGTGCAATCTGTTATCCTATGCCTCCGTTAATGTGCTAGCAGGTTTTTTTCTAGTGGATTATGAATTTAGATATACTGATGACTAAAAGGGATTATATGCTACCTAGATGGAGTCCTAGGTTATGAAGTATTGCAAAAGTGTATTGTATAATTTAGAAACTTCTCTGACCAGCTGCAAAGTAGGGATTGAAGTCTAAGGGTAAAAAGTTCAGCAAGCATCACTGTTTGGGCTTTCAAGATGCCTGATATAACTTAAGATACAGTGCTGTAGGAATTACACAGTAAAAGAAATATGCAGCAACTGTAGAGCACTCTCTCCCTTTTCCCTCTATTAATCATCTATTTTAGAGTTCACTTTGCTTTTATGTTGTGTTAAAATAACACACAAGACCCTGGACTAAGTTGTGACTGGAAGATTATAGTGAGCTATGTTTACAACAAAGCTCAGGAGGGGAGCTCTGTAAAAAGAGCTACTTCAGAAGTTGGTCACGCATGTAAAACTGGTTCTTATTAAATTTGGTATATTTTTCTAATGGTCGCTGTAGCCTTAGATTGTAATCTTTTGAATATTGGATCCCAACAACCTGACAAACGGATTCTTCCAATAAAATTTCTCTTCAGTTAAAATTGTCTCTCCTGCTTTAATGCTACATACCCTGAATGTCAATAGTAGCCTTTTGCAGTCTTTTAAATTTCTCTTCCTTGCACCACAGGAAGGGACGCTGCAGTAGGGCTTGGAGAAGTATTATCTTTTGGGCTCAGTTCCTCATACAGCTGTTGCTGTTCAGATTTATGTAAAAGTAACACTAAAGGTCAGATTAGATGAGGTTTTAGAAATAAAACCGGCCTTGGCCTGAATCTTGTCCAAGCACACTTACTGATAGCACACAGAATGCAAGCAAGCATAGGCTTTGTCGTCCTATTTCAGTTTTTAAAACAATGATTTAGAGCAGTCATGCTCTGGAGGGACTGTTCCTGTATATCCTTAAATAGTGAAGGTCTATCTGTCTCAAATCTGGCAAGAGAAAGGAACATACGCCATCACTTTCTACCCCAAGACACAGATGACAAAGCTTTGGGAACAGTATCTCAAAAACAGAGTGTTTAAGCATCCCAGAGAACGGGTCTTCCCAAAAGTGTAACAGGCTTGCTAGATGATTGAATAAAAACAGGTTAGTAAGCACTCATGGGCTACCATAAAAGTTCACGTGGCTGAAGTCATGCTTGTGAGGGCCCTGCAAGGAGCAAGCATGTGTGGGGAGAAAGATCAGACAGCTCATTCCTACCCAGGTGGTGGAGACAAGGTGTCCTCTATGGGTTTGCCTCTGATCACAGTGGTAATAGACATCAGACTCTGCTGTTACCCATCCAGTCCAGCATTCTGTCTCAAACTCACAGAAGCGGTAACTGACTTATAAATCCTCTACTTCTAAATTAATAGTGGTCTCTCCTAACCATTAAGCCAAGTGCTCTTCCTTCTCATGAGCCTAACAGGGCTGGAACTTCTAGTATAACCAGTGTGAAGTTCTCAGCCACAATACTTTGCTTAGGCAGCCGTTGCAGGCAACCGTGCAGCAAAATACTGCTCTCCAAAAATTATGCTGTCTGAGGCCTTTCTAGTCACTTGAAAGGAGGTGGGTGGAAATGAACTCTGAGCGCCATTGTGCTGATGTATCTGAAGTGTTGCAGGAAGTGCTTTGCATGGGGGAAGCCAAAGCAACATTTAAGCAAATGGCTGGGGAATGGCCTTTTGGCTGCAACCAGCTTCAGCCAGGGACCTGTTTGACGTGTACCTGACTGGATGGCCAGCTGTGTTCCTGTTGAAAGCCTTGGGGAAGTGAGCTTCTGCTGACCTCCTGAGGGAAATAGGAGCAGGTAGTTCTGGGGTTTCTGTCCAAGGGCACTGATTAATAACTCCTATTGGCTTTGGATTTGGCACGCTCTCAGCGTTCCTGCAAGTCAGACTGGGTTTATGTGCATTTGAGGCCATCTTCTCTTGTGTAATCAATTAATTAGGAAAGATGCATTTAATTAGGCTGCAGAAGTAAATGAAGAAAATCGGAGCCCAATTCAGCAGAAGCTGTGCTTGCTTTGACAACCAAAACAATGCCTTTGAAACAGTTTCCTGTGAATTAATCCCATGAAGGAGTTTCTCTGTTAAGTATCCTTGCTGACAACGGAACTGTCATCTGGGGAAAGAGTGTTACATTGGACAAAAAACCAAAACAAAAGTCCTCTCAAAAAAATACCTAACATGATATTAGAGAAATCTAGAACTGTAACTTGGTCACCGGACACACCTTGTAGTTATGGATAGTTTATTTAGTGATGTCTAAAATTATAGAAGCAACTATGGATGCTCAAACTGAATGAAATTAGCATCGCTGACAAACCAAGAGAACTCAGGTGAACATATGAGATCTGTCATAGAGGTTGCATCACTCAAATACATCATGTCTTAATATGGAAAGTGAGACGAGAGGCTAACCGTAGCCAGGAAGAAATTTGGGACTGGTCGTTGTCTCTAGCTGAGCTGTCAGCTCCATTCCAGCTGCTGATATGGCACCTGCACTTTTCAATTTGTATTCTCTTATCACTGACGCACTCGAGGGTTTGGCAGGTGATTCATGTGCACTGATTCACAATTCATCCTGGGTGAAGTTTGCAGCAAAAGTTATTATCTTTGTTGTATACACGGAGTGGGGAACAAACACAACTTGTGATCAGTTTTTCCCTAGCATAAATTTCTTTGCTGTGACCTACAGTCTTCTGCCTGTGCAGTTGGAATTGAGATTTTGTTCTGGCAACTTACACACTATCATCTCTCACTTATCTCCGGGTGGTTTATTCAGGTTATGGATTAACTGAGCAATCATTTAGCAACACCCTGCTCTCTACTTCTTCCAGTCCAACTTGGTAGAGGTGCATGACGCTACGTGGGACTGCACAGACTTACTGACTTGGCTCAGGGTTAATTTAGGAATCTCCACCATCTGCTGTGTTGCTGAGCTTTCTTTTCTCCTTTATACCTTTGGCGCTTGATCTCACAGCCTGGACACAGTAATACCCTACTACAGCACAGTTACCTAGAAAATCATAAATTGACCATATCAGCAAACAGATTTAATTTTTTATGTCTTGTCTTCTTTTGTGGGAAGCCTAACCAGGTCAGAAAATCCCAGCATCTCCCCCCCCACTTTTCAAACAGTTACTTTTGGTGGAGGAACTGGGCAGTGACTCCACAGGAGGAGGACATGCCCTGCAACAGTCATTGCCTGGTAATCCAAGGACTCCCAAGACCAACCCCAACAAAGCCTCTCGCCAGTTTTGAGTTGCTAGCACAGTTGATGGCTTTAGAACACCGGCAAGAGCTGTGCTGGGGCATCATCTCTGTTTTCTTACACACCAGAGTGAGAGCCACAGACCTCTCTGGAGGGCCAGGAAGTCCCAAATATCAAAAGTGCTAGTTCTGGAGCTTACGATATTTGTGCAAGCAGATTGTCACAGTAGTGGCATTATTGTCCTGTTCTAAGACTGGAGCTGCTGTGGGACCTGTATGTGAAGGCTTGGGGCCCCAGTCAGACTCTACCACCATTAATGGAACAAGTAATTGATTTTGTGGTGAAGTAAAAAGATGCATCCTGCAACCTTGTGAGTAAAGAAAGGTCTGCTCAGTTTAATGAGGCAGGATTCAGATGCACATAGACCTGGAGCATCTCAAAATCATCAGCCACTTTCCCCAAACCATCTTACACTATCATTCTGAATGTTTACCTTCACAGCACAAACAAAAAAAAGAGGTCTATTTATTGACAGGGTAAACAGGTACACTTCTCTCCAAAGAAACCAGTTTGGTTAGTCAGCCTGGGTGTTGACAAGAGATGGAAGGAAATCATTAAAAGAGACTGCATAGTAGGTATGATAATTAGCCATGTGGTTGGTACCAAACAATAGAGGCTTATGCAGAGCCTAGGGAATGTGGAGAGATAATTTTACCTTTCCAAACAGGAGGGCATCAAGCTGTGCTTCCCTTCCTGGGAAGTAGGTCAAGAGGAAGTGCACCTTCAATTCATATTCATCTCATAATTATTTCACATACTGAAAAACAGCATTTCTGTCAAGAGGAAGATGCCTCTGTGGCCAATCTTATGGAAGAACAATCCCCCACTCAAAGCAGCAGCATGCATATTTGAAGTTTTCAGCATCAGTGCCCATCAGCACTCCCTTACACATGAGCTCTCATTGCACTTCTGCTACAAGTCCTGACCTTGCCAAAGCTTCACGGTCACTCCAGGCATCACCACCAGTGGATCCAGGGCGCTGGATCCTAACATGAGACTGTGCTGCTTCATATTTGCCAATGGGATTCTAATCAAGATGTGATAATGCTGTTGCTCCTGGTACTGGAGTCAATCACCATCTTTAGCTGGCGCTGCTGGAGCAGCAAATACAAGGGTCTTGGCAAAGCATTTGTATCAGGATGTGTATATCAAATAGGAGGACATTAAAAATGTCAATTTGATTCTTAAGAGGGGAAAAAGCAGGTATTTTAATGTGTGTTTCCTTATTTTCATACGTAAGAGAGAATAACTTAAATTGGGAAGGACCTTTGAAGGTCCAACCCGGTGCTCAAAGCTAGGCCAATTGTGAAGATACCTGAGGGTGCTTGGGGTCATGTCACTAAAGTGTTAAGTGGATGGAGTGTCCAAAACCACTCTGAGCAACCTATTGCAATGTTTGGCCACTGTCATAGAGGTTTGGTTTTTTTCTTGGATACATCAAAAGTGTGTTTTAAATATGGGTGTCAAAGGTTAAGTAAGGATAAATCTGTATCAGTCTAGGTAGAGAGCAATTGTTTTACAGACATCTACATTACCTGTGCTTGGTTTTTTGGTATATAAGAACTGCTTCTGAAGTGGAAGAGAGCCTTTCCCAGTGGAAAAAAAAAAAATCAAATACTTATGTTTAAAGTAAATTTTCCCATGATTTGAAGGAATGTGTAATGCAACAGTGAAGGGAAAAAAAAAAAGCAAAGCAACACGATATCTCTAATTTAGCATTCAACTATAGAGAAATGTAAACACAAGACTAAATACAGACGCTCCGACTTGACAAATCTGCTGTTCTATGTTGAAAAACAATGTATGTAGGATGTGAAACACTACCGATAGAAAGCACATTGCTTTCAAGCTGCAGTGTGCAGTTTCCACATATGCCACTTAGTAATGTTTCTTAAAAAAAAAAAACACCTAATTTTAAAAAAGTATTGCCAATAGAAATTTTGTCAGTTTGGCAAAAAATTGGCAAAAAAATATTGCCACCAGAAAACCAAATCTTCTGTACCACGTTGTGTATGTTCCAGAACTTTTTCTGTAGTTAAATATTTAGTAGCTAGTTCTATTCTCTGCCCTAGTTAAGACATTTGTTTTCAGAAAACTTTTTTTGGTTTCACTGTGACTGAGAAATAGTTGCACTATTATTTCATCATCATGTTTTCAAGGTAACTAAATTGAACTCCAGTGGAGATAGGACACTGTGGGGTTTATTTTAGTCTGGCAAGTTGAGACTAATCCTTTGTGTTAATTTTTATCAGCTAAGGAAGCCATTAAAGTCAGAAATTTCTGAACCTCTTCTTACCCAAGATTTTAAGCTTAAAAATAAGCTGATATGAGGAGGCTGATTTGGTGGAAAAAATCCACTTTTTTATTCCCCTACTTGAGCTACTTCCTCTGTAATACTATACCTACAACCCAAAACTTGGCATTTGCGTCAGTTATATTGCCCGAAATAACAATATAACTACAGACATGCCTGGGATTAATCAGTCTTTTCTTAGGGTTAACAATTGTCATTTTTCTATAGACAGACCTCTGACTTCTGCATCTTGCACAGCCCTGATTCTCCCTGCTATATATATATATTTTTTTTTTTCCCTGCTACCAGCTATTTTAACCTGTTTTCTGCTATAACTATTTTATTTTCTTCACAAATAGCGGTACTAAGTTAGTAGCAATAATGTTGTAGCAAGCAAATATTGTATAATGTTTATTAGGTAGACTGTTTCCCCAAAAAAAAATTTTTTTCGCCCCTTCCCTCGAGCTATTGCAGTACATCTGATTTAAGAAAAAAAGCAAAACAAAAGCAACAAAACAGAAAAGCTGTTTAGGAATAGTGTTTATACATGGTTAGATATTCTTCTTGTTGTGTGTTATCATACTTAGACTTTTTTTTTTTGTTTGAGTCTGCCAAGAATTAGCTTTATATTCATAGCACGTTTTTGTTAATCAACGCTCAATTGTAATCAAGACTCTAATCTCATAATCATTAGCCCTTTCAGTTCTAGTAAACTACTTTATCATAAGGAATGTTTTCTCTTTGCTTCCCTGTAATTCTCAAACAGCAGCACTTAACAGGAAGGAAGATCCTCAAGTAGACAACTTCATTCATCTGTTATTAGTTTTTTGGGTACATTTCACCCATTTTGCATCCTTCACAAAGATACTCCAAAAAATCTGGCAAGCTAATGCGTTAGTTCTTTTCCCTGAGGACTTCCCAAACCAACACAGCTCACTAACAGCACATCTAATAATCATTACTGTTAATAAAGCACAAGCTTATGAAAGAGTTAATAGGCTAAGTAAGTAGTCAGTATTTTATTGCTTCTTTGAACTTCTAGTCTTCTTAATCTAACTTTCCCAGTAGTCTCTCATTTCTTTGGTAATAATGCCTAACAGATTTCCAATAATTTTCAAGCTGAGTAGACCTGGTTAATTCCTAAAAAAGTGACTGCCAGGGCAAGCCTAGTAACTTTTGCTAAGTAATTAGACTAAATTACAACGGGAACGGAATCCTAGCCCAGTATATTCTGACCAGAGAAGGAAAATAATCACCTTTTTTTCCTGTTAGTATGTTAAACCAAGAGCTTTCCATCCTGCTTCTAACCTGCTCAAGCAAAGATGCAAGATTTACTTTCTATGCTGTTCACTAGATCTCTGTCTAGTTGTGTATTTGGTGCTCCTAAATGGTTTATTTTACCAGAAGAAAACAACGAGTGAAAGCAGTTAGGAAGAGAAACTTGGACAGAATTAGAAAGATTTAGTCAGGAAAATGTGAATGAAAACTGGAAATTGTTCTAGGGAAGCTTACTAGATGACTAAAAACCACAATTTCATAATTGTGAATAAGGACAGCTTTGGTTAGCGGCACCTCCTCATTAAGTGAGGAAGTAAAGGCAGCTATTAAAAATATATCAAATAAATGGGGAAGAGGAGAAGAAAGAGGAAGAAGGCAGCAGTTGCGTAAATTAGAAACTGTGGAAATATAAAGAAGAAAAAGACTTGAGAGGGAGCAAAAGAAACCTCTACCTCACAGCCTAAGGACAGTCAGGCATTTTGAAGGGCAACAGCAATAAAATAATTCCTAATGATAGTATAGGTCACTTGCTAGCAGAAGATGGTGAATGTCTTCGTGATTCAGAAAAGGCAGAAATACTCAACAATTCTCTTTTGTGTCTATAAAGAAGCAAGATGTTGTAGTCAGTCATCATGGGAATGCAGTAGTACCTTCTAACAGCAGCCATGAAGTATTAAAAAGTAAAACTCGACATGCCTAGGTAGCACCAGATAAGCAAGAGAGTTGTGTGAGATGCATAGCCTTCTCTTGCTAACTTGTCTTTGAGCAATAGTGAAATTTTTGAGTCTAGAGGAAAGTTAATTCAATGAAGGGCAAAGCAAGATGTCCTGGATAATCCTGGTCAATTTTTTCTGACAGTAGAGGGTAAATATTGAGAAAGCTTGATATGGAATTCAACTAGTTGAGGAAAAAAAAGAATATACTATATTGTGTCTGGTATAAATTGAGATTTGGATTTTTTTGACATTACTTTTTATTTCAGAAAATATTATTTTAAAATATCCATTATGTTGCATGATACCTTTCAAGATGTATTGCCCTTTACAGTCTTTTATCAGCCCTGGTGATATGCTCTGGTGGCCGGAATTAGTTGGTGCTATAGCTGGATTTGGCACAGATCTTGAGTGCTAGAGCTGAAACCATCCAAACTAGCACCAACGTGTTGACTGATGCTGAGACAGCTCAGTATTTTTATCTGTGTAATTTCTTGAGCACAAAGATGGCTTAAAATAAGTGTTGTAAAAGACTCTTGCAAGCCTCTGGATTGAATGTGTGAGAGAGCCTGTGGAAAAACGTGGGTGAGCCACAAAGCAACAAATATGGCTAAGGGAACACGTAATTATTTATTTTTAACAGAATTTTTTTTTTTTGGGAGATAGCATAGGCAAAAGGACATCATTTAACTTTGTGCGTTACAAAGTGAAACCAGCCTCAGTTGAACTGACATGGGTGACTTGATTCTAATTAACATGGTCATATGCCAGGTAGCTTTGTCAGGCCAGTTTGCATTGATTTGTCATGAAATAATAGGTAAAGGTAATTGTAATCAGTTTCATATCTATTCTTTTTATTAATTGATAGCTCAATATGAGTGAAGTACAGCTTATGAGCAGTAAGAACCATACAACTGGAAGGCAGTGATTCGGAAATGGATTTAAGGTAATGGATTTTCCTAATGGAAACAGAGCTGAACATGAGCTTGCTGTGGGACAGGGCAGTTCTGCAGTGATGACAGGAGCAGGGCTGTGTTCATAAGATTCATTATTTTAATATCGGAATAACATGAGAAACTCTCACAGCTGAGAAACACATAAAATCTGAAGAGTGCACACGAAAAGAGCCATACAAATCAGGAAAATACTAAAAAATGCCTTCCAATGGGAACCTGAAAGAGACCCAGCTGTCCTCCTTAAAAGAAGACTTGGTTCAGACTTAATAAGTAGCACAGAGTCTTGCTGGTACTAAACCAACTTTGTATTATTGCTGGAGAAAGCATACTAAAAACCCTGTAGAAGGAAGCTGAATCAAAGTAAGTTTAAATTAGAAATGAAGACAGAAGGATAACTTGCCAAGACAGGGGAGTAAATTCTCCATCTCTTGAAACTTCTAAATCAAGATGTGACACCTTATACTCTCTAGTCACATACCAATTGCTGGATTCGGTACAGAGGCAGCAAAGTGATACAGCATCAGCCTTACACAGAAGGTGACACTGAATAATTCAGTGATCCCCAAGGACTCATGAGTATCTGTTACTTTTCCTAAACTTTTGAAATGGATTGGTGTACACTGGTAAACTCGAGTCAGCTTTGGTGCTGATAAAGCAGCTATTCTATCAATCTATTACACTGAGTGTAAAGATAGGCTTAGTCAATTCTTTCGTTTAATCGGGTAACCTGTGTAATGTCTTTATTCAAACACCTCTGTGGGATCAGGATATTGATGCCCAAAAGTGTAAGTTTTTAAGAGATTCCAAACCCAAGGGTATTCCTAAGGGCCTTTCCATGTGATGATGATAAAGCACATTTCTCTTAGTACTGGATTTTTTTTAATTTCTTTTTAAGGAAGCTGTATTTTCCCTGAAGTGACTTTTCTACTTTTGCTTAGCTTCCTGCCAGAGAATAACAGACATTCTAAAATCTCTCCCACATATCTGTATTTTTTCTTACTTTCCTCTCTATAAATAACCTAGCGTGACTTGAAAAAACAATAAATTGCAGAGTCAAAGAGGCAGTGTATCATTGGGATCTGGTTATGTTCTGACATCGAAAGTTTCTTTCATTGATTTGACTCGCCAAGCTTTAATGAAATCCCAAAGATGTAAATGGTTGGTCAGTAGGATTATACAAGGTTTAAGTAGATTTATGTCCCTTGAAAAGGCTGTGGAACTGTACTGATACTATTGCAGTTGCATGAGAAGCTGGATGGGTATTGAACCCCCAGGAGGATCTTCCTGCTTTGTCTTTCCCTGTAATGGTTACTTCAACAGAATGCAACTATGGAACAGCACCTGAGGTGTTATGTCCAGCTCTTGGCCTCAGTGTCGTGTGACCTTCTGCAGAATGACCACAAGTACCAGAGGGATGTCATATGGGTGGCTCCATGGGCAAAATAATTTGTACAATGAGGAAAACAATGCTCTGGTTTACTCTTCTACACCAAAGCCACCTGAAGTAACAAGTACACCTGAGAACACATCAGAAAGAGGTTGATTCCTGGTTTATGCTGTAACAGTGTGAGCACTAGCTAGTTTTAGGTGGTAAATTTTCAACTTTTCCCAGAGTTTGCCTATAACAACCTCAATGGCATCCTAGAAACCATCACTGACTTTCTTATAGTTAAGATCATGTTCAGCTGGAGAAAACTTGCATCTCAACCAATAGTTATATATAATCAACAAATACATAGCAGATAATTGACAGATAATTCTTCCTCTGCTTCAAGACAGGGAAATATTTTATGCAGAAAATCTCAGTTCTCCACACAGAAGTCTCATAAAACCTGAGAACTCCCATTTTATTAATTGTTGTATTATAAATACAAAGTGTTTGTTTAAAATATCTTGATACAGAGTTTGAAATTTGCTCTGTGTTTACTAAGACCACACACTCGGTGGGTTTTACAGCAGTAGAATCCAGTGAAGTATAGATACTGTATGTGATAGCAAATGCTCTGATACTGAAGTTTTAACTAGAGAATGTCTAAAGCTGAGCATGTGAGTCCCTGCAGCCTGAGGTGAAGAGCCAAGCTTTTCGGCAGAAAGCTGTAACTGATCCAGATCTTGTGTGGCTCAGATCCAGAGGAGAGTACGTAATATGCACTGATTACTTGGTTACATACAGTTTTTGTTCTGATCTGGAAAGATGGTGCTAACTGTTTCAAAACTGCCTGGGAAGGAAAAGTTAAAGGGAAAAACGTATCTGTATTATGTTGAGAGAAAATGTTTTAACTAATCCAACAATATTTTAAATATTTTGTAACAAAATATCAGGACAATCAAATCCAAAATAAGAACTATTTTAAAGTGAAGAGATTAAATGTTTCATTCTGAAATGTTTAGATGGAAAATTTCCACACATTTTCATTCAATCAACACAATTTTGAAAGGATTTATTAGAACTGTCTTTTTTCCAATGGAAAATAATTCCATATCAAGAGTTCTTTTCTGACTAAAACTTATGGCTAAGCTTGCTCCAGATAAATGTTAACAAGGCTTGTTCAATATTTCATCATTAGCTCTTTCAGAGCACTGAGCTGCCTGGGGGCAAATAAAAAAAAAAAAAAAAACCAAAACTTTCCTGAGACATATGCCTACACCACAGTTGTCCAACCAGCAATAGCAACATCAGCATATATTTGGAAAGATAGAAGTTTTTTGTTTCAGGAGTATTCTTTGTTCCAAAGAAGACTATAAAATCATTCTGGGGTAGATTTTTAAACTTGGAGAGAGAAACAAATAATTTCTCAGTATGACTTGCTTTGCAACGAACCCAGATTGTGCATATGTGTAGCCCCACTTGATAATCTTAGTGTTCAGTGATTGCAAATCACAACCAAAAAAGTAAACGAGAATCACTCTTTGAATAGCAGCTACCGAGAAGAATATTCATTAAGTTTAGATCATAACTCAACAATGTGGTTCAGAAAGCACAGTTCAGCAGTTGGAAACACAGTGGAAATGGTTTAAATTTTTTCTGGTTTTTCATCTTGGCAAATATAAGCATAGGAAAAAAACCCCACAACCTACTGGCCAATTGCATAGAGACATTGAATACGTGCCACTGGTGAATAATAGCATATATAGTGGACACTGATTCCAAAAGAAATTATAATTTGTGCTCAGCTATCACATTCTACTCTGGAAAAAGCTCAAGAGGTTAGTATCTCCTATTTTGTGGTCAAATGATGTCAGCCTCTGTGGACCAGCTGAGTCTAGAGGATGAAGAATTAAGGTCTTGCTATCAAAAATACCCTGTCCCTGTGAAGAGTCAGGTCACTGGAATGTTAACAAAATCACTGCAGTGGGTCTGGAATTTTCCAGCTAGGGTAAAAGATGGCTACTACTTCAAACCGTTCATAAGTTCTTTTAAAACTGCATTTAATCCCTTGGAGTATATCTAGAAATGGAGAGGAAAACAGAGAAAGCACTTCTTACATCAGCTATATATTTGACAGTTAAATGAACAAGCAGCCCCATTTGGACTACCTGGCATTTCTGGACAGCTTGCAAGTCTGTAGTCTCTGGAATATATCCTTGAACTGACTGAGAAATCAATGCACTGTGCAAATGACATCTCCATATGAAAGAAATTATTGCAGCTACTTGGAAAATGCACAGAAAGGACCTTCCTGACAATTCTTTTCCTTTGGGAATCCAGGATCCCATGGAAAGACAGACAGACCATAATGAAATCCAGTAATCGTGTCCGGTACAAATGGGTTTCATTCTATTCACTTCTTTCCCTTTCAAAAACATGCACCACCACCCTCCCAAACCATTTCTGCTACTGTGGCACAGGGCTATGCACTGTCCATGCCTTGCAGATGTGTTTGAAAGTCCATGAGTAAGAAAATAGATGCTGCCCCACCACCATTCCCCCCTCCCATCTCCCCTACATACCACAATCATCTTTAGAATGAGTTTTCAGTCAACGTGCTGGTGCGTCTTGACACTGAGGAAACAGAGTAGACCGTTCCCCTGTAAATGTTTACTGTGTATTGAAGATGGCCCAGCTGAAATGATTTAACCATCTACTTTCATAATCCCTTCATCAAAGTCAATAGGAAAAGGGTCACGTGGTTCCCCATGGAACCCCTCATGATGGGGACATGGTTGCATGTGCCCAATTTGCCTAATATCTGCCCCCAGGCCTGGCCCCACTGGTGCCACACTCCTGTGAACATGCCACATTCTGCCAGTGCCTCCAGGGTTGTCGTTCATCTTCTCTTACTCACGTCTCTTCACCCTTTCCATGCTGACATGTATTCTTGGAAGCTTTGATTTGGTATGGTGAGTGATCTTGTGTGCCTTTAATCCCTTCTTTTTTTTTTTTTTTTGATGAAAGGAATTCTGTAGCTACAAAGGCATCACCGAGTCTTGGTAGTATAAAGGAGTGAACAAATTAAAAGTTTGGGGAAAAAAAAGTCAAGGCTATCAATGCAACTGAATCAAAGTTGACATCAGATTTTATAATTCATCACTGCTATCAAATCTACGTCAGGCTTAAAGGAATCAGGAAAATGTAAAACTTCTACATAGTACTGAAGTCGAGGTTAATTCCATCTTTCTTAATAATATATAATTAGAAAAAATGTTGTCTTAATAAAACTAAGATAAGCTATCATCCCATGACCTTGGACACTCAGAAGTGCTATCAAACTCCAACAAACTCCATTTGTAAGGGACCAGACTAATACACAGCAGATGCAATGGAATGAACCTTGAAAATTTTCTTCTTTCTACAATAGGTGTAGCTTTTTGTGGAGATGCACCTGATAGCTGATAAATAAGTATGGCTCATTGAAATCTACTTTGGAATTCAAAACTGAAGTAATTAGTTTTTTCTTTCTTAAATAAGGTGGATATACTATTTTCTTTTCATCTCTATTCACAATAAATAGAGAATGTCCCTGTATCTTTGGGAAAACCTGCAAAAGTGGAAAAGCAGGGTATCTGTTAGGTGTCCCAGTGGAAAGACCAAGACAAAATTTCAAAAAGACTTTATAACTGTCAATTTTGTATGGCTCTGGAGAACATTTCGGGGTTTTCTCCTATAAAAGTCATTGGAGTGAATGGATAATTTCAAGCCAAAGCCCCCACAGTGACAACAAATAGAGTCAAAAGGTGAATCTGCTTTGTACCCATGGGAGAGGAGTCCCCCTGCCATAGAGTGGAGGTTGATGTTAAAGAGTTCCAGATGTCCTCCAGGTTATAGGTTGAGATATTGAATGTAAATCATGCCTTTCTTTCCAGCCTCTGTGGGTTTGGATGGAGATGCAAGTGCCCTTTCTATTTCACACTTCAGATAGAAAAGCTTCTCACACTGAGAGAAGTTTTTTATATCAGTAATATAATAACTTAAAAGAAGAGGCTAATACTCATGGCTAATACCCATACCTTAATTAGCAAGCCACAGTTATTGTGTATAACTAAATGAGAGCCTGGAGTGTGAATTTTGTGGGAGTTATAATGTGATGATTAATCTCTAAATGAAGATTCCTCCCCTGTTCCTTAAACTGAGGGATTATTCTCCCTATTAGCAGAGGAAAGGACTTTGTTGAATTATGTTTGCCGAATGTTACTGGCAAATATGCTGCCTGGTAAAGACAAAAGCTGTTGTTAAAGCATCGAAATTAATTATGCCAGTATAACTGGTTATCTTTGGCACAAGTACAGAGCTTGAGGGACCAGACATGGTGCTGCCCTATTTGTTACCATGGTAGGCAATTATGAAAGAAGTACAGATCTGGACTTGCATAACTCAGAAGCAGTTCAGAGCAGACTGTAAATTTCCAGGTTAAGAGTAAAAGAAATATTGCTTTCTCAAACGCTGTCATTTAGGACCCAGAAGGAATCTGACCCACTTGCAGGGGGCAAAAAAAAAGTGCAGTTTAAAGAACTATGATCAATGTTGTACTGATTATTGAGTTTTCACAAACCACTCTGGAAAATTCACTGGATGTGTACTTAATGTGGCACGAGGTGGTAAGAGCAGCCGAGGTGTGGCACCAGTTTGATATTTTTAACTTGGACTTCTCTGGCTGTATCTTCTATAGCTGGGGCTGAATATGCAAGTGAAATGGTGAGCAGCTTCTGTGAGACTGTAATAAACTGGTTAATCTGGGGTAAGAAGGTATAGCTACTTGCTGCTTTAGATAGCTGCCTCCTTTGTCATCGGGGCTTGGTGACGCTACGCCATTAGCTTAGGGTCTGGGATTGCTTATAAGCACTGCTTCGAATTTGTGCAGGGTAAACAACTAACATCTGGGATACAGAGATAACTTTTCTACTTCCCAAGAACGAAAAGCACCTGTTTTGATAATCCCATGGATGCAAGGCTGCAGAGGCTTCGTCAGCAAATGGCAGGCAACAGTGAGCATCTTTGATACATAAGAATATCAGCAAAATACTCAGTTAAGCTTTTGCATCTCCTGACTACAAAGAAACTTTTTCAAAATCCTCTGCAGACATGAATGCAGTCGAGTAGTTGAAGCACATTTAAAGAGCGTGCCAAGCAGTGTGCTCTTTGCGTGTGCCAGATGTAAGCAAGCTGTGATTTATGTGTGCAAATGCCTCTGTGCACACGTGCATATTAGCTTTGCCGGAATTTAACATGAGCGCTCTCGAAAACTTGAATTCTGAGTTGTACTTCCCACCTTGTTTGTTCTTTCATAGTAGAACAGGCTCTGCTTCTGAAAAGATACAGAGTGGAACTTTGCAAGAAGCTGAGGAGATAAAAGTTTTAGTTCAGTAACAAATGGAGGTGAGTGCTAGGGAGTCATCTGCTAAGTTTTGAGGGCAGATGGCTGGACAAGAAATTCCAAACCATTCTTTTAATGCCACAAAAATCTCTCTAATCTCTGACCATAACTATGGGGTTGTTGAAAACCAAAATCTGGAATGGTGAGAACAGTTCACTTTCTCAGGACTTGGTTTCTCAATGCAGCTGCTAAGACCAACTTGTAAACTTTTAACCTGTGTCCAATGGTAGCAGTTACACTTCTGTCATCTCTGTGGAGAAATGGTGTGCTGAAAGGAACAAATGCACATGCATTTGTGCAGAGGTGATGATGCTCCAGTGGGGGTGGTGCTGAAGCTTCTTTAAGGATACTGACAAGGTGCCCTCCAGACCCAGGACAAGCAAAACCGGACAGAGAAAATGGACTTGAATTCTGCAGTGACTCATGATGCTTGGTGTGCTTCTGTGTGTTTTAGCCTAGTGATAGATGATGTTTCAAGCCACAGGGAAGACGTGTGGGTATATCTGATAGTGAGTAAGGCATTACACAGCTCTTAATGGCCGTGATGTCTTGCCATCGTGGTATGTTCAACCCATAAAAGCTATTCCAGTTGTGTGTGTCATCAATTCTCATTGTCCCGTCTTCATTCTTTTGTGGTATTGTATGGTACAGCTGTAAGAATTATGGAGCATAAGCTAGAATTATGCTCTCTTCTGCATTTGTAGGTGAATACAACTTCTGAATTACAACATTCATTCTGCTAATCCCCTTTCTTGAATTGACCAAACTATCTCAGAAAGTAGCTACTGTCATCTTTATGAAAAAGTGAAACTACCACAAGAGAGTATCTTCTGCGTAAATCTGGGGGTTACACCTTGTAGTGTGAGTGATCCAAGAGTCCAAAACAAATGCTTCTGCTAGGAGTCTTGTGCTCTCTTGCACTCTCACTTTCATAAGACCTTGTTCTGAGCCAATTCATCTCATTAAGCCAAGATAAATTTAAAAGAAAAAAAAAAAAAGAAAAATAGACCATTTTCTCTACCTTTAATGAGTAGAATTCTTTGTGAGAAGGGCTCGGCAAATGCTAGCACAAGGACAAGGTGGGATGTGTCTCTGGGAGCAGGAGATAAAGAGGGAGCAAAGGGTCATAGGCTGAAGAGGAGCAGGACCTCTCCCTTTCAGGAGCAGCAGGCTATTAGATCATCCTGATATCTAATCTTTCTGGTTGTTAGTCATTGCCTTAGACTGGGGGTGTCACAACAAACCTTCGTTGCTGTTGTTGTTAACCTTATGGCACAGAGGAGACATGTTTTGTTTCGCATCATTTCTTTTATGTAAACAGTGAGTAGGAATTTCATGTCTCTGTGTGTTTGGGGCACAGACAATGACTTCTCAACAGCTTTTGCTGTCTGATGAGAGTGCTGGGCTGGGAAATTCAGGTGATGTTGACTCTGGAAGTGACTACAAAGAGCAAGATGTAATCCTCGTGTAAAATATACACTGAGAGTCTCTGAGGAAAGGAACCACTTATCTCAATATGTGTTGTCCTCTTAAGGTCACTTAGGTAAGGTCAGTACAGCAATATTTCATGGTATACTTGTGCCAAAAAGTCGTAAGCAATCCTGTTAAGCCATAAAACCTGCTAATGATGCTGTAGAAGCTGTATTTCCACTGGAAGCTTTGGCAGTGTAACACCATCAGCAACATCTGCACAGTACGGTATATGAACTACAGGCTGGGATTCACATGTGGCCCTGAGTGTTGCAGTGTTTTGGTGAAAGGCATCTGCACGTGGAATGGTTCCCCAGCAGAGAAAGGCTAACAGTGCAAAGTTCTGGATCCAAAACTTCTAGCTGCTCACAAATGGCCTACACTGATCTCTTATTTCTAATCCCTGACTTTTCATTTACTTATATATGGTTATATATATTTTTAAAGTCACAGACTTGTCTCAGAAAACATACAAGAGCGTGCCAAGCAGGAATTGCAAGCACAGTGGGTAGAATTTCACATTAGAGTCAAGTAGCTGTGCATGAACTCACCTAGCACTGTGTGTATTTGCACAACGTAATCTTTGGTTACCTGATTTGTGTACAGGTGCTCAAATTGTGTATGTGGAATGTCAGCAGTTGATTTACTGAAAACATTAAAAAATAGGTTACTATGTCTATGCAAGTTTACTACAAAGAATGCTCCCAAGCTTGCCTATACACGTTAACTCTTTTCATTCTGTACCCTCTAACACTCTGTACACAATAACCTATCTTCTAAATCAGTGAATCAGTAGCAACATCTACTGAGCATCATTTTCATCTACCCCGCCTCAAGAACCTCATTCACCCCTTGCAGAAGTCTTTTGTGACCCTTAGATGAAAGACACTTCATCCGTGCAAATTATTATTATTATTGTTGTTAGCCTAGTGTTTTCAGTGGGTTTTATTGGAACCTGATGTGCTGCCAAAAGTAACACCCTGGGAATCTTTCAGCAACTGTTCCTGGGTGTTCTGCAGATTACTGCTGTTTTCTCATACACTGTCCCTGGGAATTACGTTCTCAGATAAAAAAAAAATGTCAGTCCCCTTCCCTCTGTGAAAAGAACTGCTGTTCAGGCTCTATATTAAAAGATTAGGCTAGTACTTTTTTTCTGGTGACTTATTATTCAGGTTGTGGATTGTTTTCTCATTAACCCCTCTGGAAAATAAGTTCAAAATGTTAAATAAGATTGCTGTGAATGATCTTGTAGCATTATGCAAACACTTTGCATAGCTGAGAATGGCCAGTTAAAGGAAGACTGGTGGAAAATTGGACCCAGACATTCAGTCAGCAACTTTCAACCCTGCAGAGACAAAGAACCTTTAAGAGCTAACTTTATAATGAGGAGCTATAGTACAGCATGGCAGAAATTAAAGGGAGGCCCAAATCCCCTTAGTGACAATTGTGTTTTTCAGAGATCTCCTGGGTAGATGTTGCTTTGAGAGACCTTTGCGAAAGAGTGTAGCAAATGAGGCCTTCCTAGGAGACTGTATTGGGGAAGCAAATGCCTCTGGGCCAGAATAGGAATGGGAGGAGATTAAAGCAGAATAACCATTTCTCTGACAACTGAATGCCCCAATTCTGCAAATATAGTCTTCTTCTAAAAAGCACTCACATTCAGCCACCGAACATCTAAGTTTCTGGAGCGGGAAACAAAATTTTGCAGGAACTGAATCTTCTTATGATTCCTTTGTCACTGTATTGAGTGTTTATCTTGTAGTTTCTACTTCAAGATGGCCAAGAGACAAAAAAAGGGGGAACCACTGATGCAGAACAAATGCCCTGGGTTTCAAGTGGGGTGCATGCTGTATGCGTTTTGTGCCGGGGCTGGATTCTTTTAAGGGAGTAACCAACAAGTTGTGTCTAAGTGAACTCCTGAATGTTTGAGCAGGGATGGAAGAGCTAGGGAGAAGGAGGGGCAAAAAAACCCTGGACTCTGTGTGGCAGGCTAGGCACTGGATGCCTGTGTTTGGATCACCATGGTGGTAGTGATTGTCATTAATTGTCATGGGCTCAGAGAAGCAGCTCATATTAGCTCCCAGTTTAGTCATGCGTTGACACATTGACACATACCTAGCACAAAGCAATGGAGGCCTTCAGCCCTATAATTTGTTCACTTCTGTTCACTTTTCTGGTTTCTGCTTGCCCCAGCAGAGATCACTGTCATTGGAGCAGCCCAGCTTTATTGTCAATAGGTTGTGTGCAGTAGCCCTGTGAAGGGGTTTTGTGATGCCTTCCTGTGCACTCACTGTGGTCTCTTTCTCTACAAAAACAAATGCCACTTTGCCCCTTTCTGCTTATTCACAGTTTCTCATGTCCAGTTTGAGCACCCTGATACCTTGTTTGATGCTGTTGCTGACCAGAGAAGTTGGGCAAAAGAAACTCCTTTTCACCTATCAATATGATTATTGTGACCCCAGTGACTCTTAATCTATATTTATCCCTACCTGACAGGGAGATAAATATTGAGTGAAATCATCACAACTGTTCTCTTCAGCTCTTGACCCTGGCATCAAATATTCTTGGTTTTGTTGGACCTTTTGAAGAGGTTTTACTTTGTAATCTACTTTTTGAAGAAATACTGCCTCAAAGGATACCTCTTTGATCTTCAATCTCAAAGTCCTTCATTCACCTACACCTATTATATCTGAACGTAACTGCGAAGTCTTTCCTCTCCTTCTGTGCCCTCCTTGCCTTAATTTCATGCATCCTCCTAGCACCTCAGCTTCTGCAGGATTTGAGTACAGAATGTGAATTTCCCTCTGCTCACAGGTAGCAACATGTTAGCGTTGATCGTGTACATGATACAGGTGCCTTGGGCAAAAGGCAGACCAAATGCTGCCTGGTAACAGACACAATATTCCCACAGTTTTGGGGCCACCAAATATTATCTACAGCACAATGAAGAGAAGTCACAGAGTCCTATCTGCCCTTCACAATGCACCAGGAGAAGAGTGCCTTCAAAGGACAGAGATTGTGATCAGTAAATCACAGCCTTCTCTTAGCATGTGTATTTTGCTGGTCCAAGACAAACTTCCCACAAGTGTTGCTCTCATTTCTGCTGAATCAGCCTTACAATTACGCCCACTGAGCAGACGATAACAAATGAAGAAGTACTTTGTTATGTGCAAGGTACAAATGTATTGTGTATGGAAATGGCAGATATAGGTGGAGGAGTTACTCAGCTAGATGCTGTCCCTTGTTTCTCAGAGAGGTCAAGAATAGTGCTAGAGACAGTGTCTTTTGATTGAAAGATAGTCACTGCCAATGGTATCCTTTCAGACCGCTCCATCCAGATCTGCAACAGTATATAGCCAGAGTGTACTTCATAGACAGATTTATCAAGTCCTTGGACACGCGTGGTTAATTGTACAGGCCTTATGGCAAAGCTCATTGCTACTTACTCTTGCATAACTCCTTTGAGGTTTAGTTGGCTGAACTTTACTTTCCATAAGTCATTCGATAACATGTAAAATAAAAAAAAAAAATAATGGGAGGAATAGAAAAATTATGTTAGACACACCAGTTAACAGACAGATTGGGCTCCTAGGTGAGAAACAAGTTGTCATCAGATAGGAAAAAACAGGGAGGGGAGCAAAGGAAGAAAAAAAACTGCTTTTGGATCAGAATAAAGAGGAATATATTGTTATCATTTGCAGCCACAGAGCCATCGTGCATGTTTTTATTTTTTCGCCATTCTTTGCTGTTGGTGGTTACGGGGACACCTTTCCCCTGCAGCTGGCCAAGCATCTGAGTCAGTTGCTCCCACAGGAGACATAATGTCCCTGGATGTATGTTGTGCAAGTGAGGCAGGAGGAAGCGCTTTAAAATGACCCTGACCCACCCTGGCTGTAAACACCTGAGTTCACCACCATGCTGGCCCTCCTCCAAACCCTGAGCCCATTCCCCCACCTGGGGATCCATAAGAGAAGCACCATGACCCAAAAAGTGACCACTGCAAGGCTTCAGTAACTCAGGGTGATGCCTGGAGGCTTGTGGCTGAAGGTAGCGCAGAGTGGGTTGGAAATGAATCAGAGGGCTACTCAGCTCAACATCACTGACCAAAAGCTAACCTAATTAGTAGCCACCAAGACCTGTTGCCATCTGCTCCTGAGCTGCCTGTCTGAGCCTGGTCCTGAGTTCAAATCTCTGCATAAAGATATAGATCTACAGCGTACCTGCAACGCTGTCCACATCAGAGAAGGCTTTAGTTATCTCTTTTTTTTTCATAGTCTCAGCAGAATAATTGAGCATTAGATCAGCTCAGAGATGAAACACACCTCTTGCTATACTTAGTAGTTCAGGCTAGGATGAAGTGGAGAGCTCCATCTTCTCTAGTTTCTGGGGACAGAGACCTCCAGGATGCTCAGTTCTCTGTATCTGTTCCCTGCATTTGGCTTCCTAGCATTCATAATCCACCATTTTGTGAACCACACGCCACTGGAGCTCTCCTCTGGGACTGCACCCCTCTTTTTCTTCCCCTCCTTCATGATGTAATTCCTACACTTAAGCAGTTGGTTTTCAGTGTGTTTGTGTTGGTTTTTAGTTTTTGATTTATGTATTTCTTTTTCTGGGATGCTGAAGATAGTGCCTCCTCTGAGCATGTGCTAGCTTTTTTATTTTGGTTGGCCCGTATCTCTTTCCCCAAGATATGTGTAGCTGCACCTGGATATGAGCAGTTTTCTCCCTCAAATTCCGTTGCACCCCAAGTCCTCATCTGAGAAGGAGAGAAGAGGGGCTTTTATTGCACTGGTGGACTTTGCCCATCCCTCTCTGGATCTGAATAGGCCAGCATTATTTCACAAGTGCTAAATCCACTCACAATGGTTTTAAATGGTTGAGCTGCTGAGCCAGCTGAACAGCAAACACCAGAGGGGAAACCACATTTCGTGAGCGCTTCAGATTCCTTCAGATTGTACGTGGAGCCATTAAGAGCAAAGTAAAAGCCCTTTGACACAACTCCCTTCGGCAACTTTTTCACAGCCACATGCCAAAA
This sequence comes from Scolopax mira, assembly GCA_004320125.1. Classification (NCBI taxonomy): domain Eukaryota; kingdom Metazoa; phylum Chordata; class Aves; order Charadriiformes; family Scolopacidae; genus Scolopax; species Scolopax mira. The sequence goes on from BJBW01000225.1 coordinate 309,334, forward strand.
GTGGGGGCTGGCTGAGGAATTGGTCCAGAATCAGATCCCAAGAATCTGGCACATGAAGATGGAGTTCAAATCTGTTTCTGTTAAAAGCGAGGAAAACAGCAGTATATCGTATTTTCTTGTAGCCTATTAATCCTTTGTTGGATGTCTCTCTGATCAGCGTGAATTGAGAGTCAAGGTACCACCATGGGAAAAAGATGAAAAAACTCAGATGCTTATGTTATGCAGGAATATCTTTTATTGTATTTGTGTTTGTATCTGTTTTTCTTTACGTCTAAGTTAAGGAGAACCCAGATTGTAAATCTCATGGTCTTCTGATCATCCCAGAAGAACTAAATCTTCAGCTAATGTGACCAGCCAAGAAATATTCAAGAATGCAAACAATTATCCCATTGCAATAAGATGGATGAAGGCCTATCTAGAGTAGATGCTATTTCTGTCTCTGTCCAGACTTGTGAAGACAGGCCACTTAATTCTTCCTTAGAAGACATAATTGTGTATTCACTAACCAAGTTCTTTCACAATGATCTGGGTTAGCTTAGACACTCAGTAATGGAGGTTTCCTAGTCCAGACAGTCTTGATAGAGTGATTACTTTGAGCAATTGCATTGAGGCAGCAACAGTAATTGATGGTGGTGATGAGGATGAACCTCCCCCCTTCAACGCTTCAGCTCCAGTCAGCAAAAAATGTGTGGCCACAGCTTGAAATCACACTGGGACTTGCAAGAACCTTTCATCTTGAATCAACTGGGGGGAAAAAAAAAGGTGTAAACTTGAAGTAGAATAGTTGCATCAAGGACCTGTATGGTCATTCTGAGTCAGAATTTATGTTTAGTATAATTTAGTTTGTTGCACATTGGCTTTGGGGTTTGCTTCCTACACCAACATGGTTGAGCATAACTGTATCTCCACCGAGAAAAAGGCACAAAAACAGTTGTCTGACCAAGCTTTTGAAAGTCTGTCAAAATTTGTTTCTAACTGATGTTGAAGTTACATTCATCAGGGAAGGAATTGTGTTTGTTCTCTTATTGGCAGCTTCAATTAATATTATTCGTTACATTGTGCGAAGTAACAAAGTGGTCTCTGATGACTAAATAAAACAATCTTTAACAATTTCTTACTAAAAAAAAATGACAGAGATTAAGAATTTAGCCAGTGAGAAGTAGAGATGAAACTGCAAAACACACTGCTGCTGCGTGGCAATCCACCCATCCAGAGTTGCTCAGTCTTTCCTTTCTGCTGCTGTCACTTTCTACTTGAGTGTCCTTGGGTATGCCAGTGGCCATTTAGCTGTCTCTGCCTTGACCTAACATTTGTAAAATAGGTAGGAAGACACCTCTTGCTCCATATGGGAATTGTGAAATTAAACTCACTGATATTTAAAAAAATGCTTGGAGAACAAGGGACAGCAGAATTTGATTCTCACGCAAGTCCTGTGAGAGTATAAAGTATTGCTGTGTTGTTATTTTCTGCAGAAACATTACTTCAGTAAAGCATGGGCTACAGAAGAACCTCTTATTAGGTTGGTAGGACCACTTATTTTTCTCACATAACTAAGGCTCTGTGGTGAATTTGGGGCTTTTTTTTTTAATCCCTCAAAATGTCATTGGGAGTTGTGTGAGTGCAAAGAGGAAACTCCTGCAAATATGCATAAGTATTTGCAAAAATTAAAAACCTAAAAAAAAAAACCAAAACCAAAAAAAAAGAGCCCGAATGATCCACAAAGCACTACATCGTCTCATTTTCTGTTCTCATTTCTCTAAACCTGCTGACAGGATTCCCCCAGAATTTCCAGCACTCGCTGAACCTTGGCCTAAGCAGCTTCATGAGAAATTTCTTCCCCAAGGCTTATTTTGGATAGAAAATTCTAAGATCTGAGTATAATGGTTTTCACAGCTGTAATTAAGGAGTCACACACCTGATTCATGTAATTTGACAAGGAATTATAACTTGCCCGGTTCAAAGGAGCGTGTCAAGGTGTATGGTAGCTGGTGATGTGAATCTTTCTGTCTCTTCACATGGGCTCTTCCATCATTCTGGTGTCCAATTTCAATGTTTCTGTTTCGTGTTTACATACCTGGGGCAGTCTAGATTACAGTATTCTTGCATTGCATTTTCTCAGAGTTTTATAAACATTTGACTCACAAGCCAGGGATGGGGAAATGGCAGTGAAAATGCCCGTGTACCCTTTCGCACTCGGAGAAGCTCACACTTCTGTGTGTGGTTATTGTATGCATTCGGCATTGCCCATTTCTGGTTCTTGGAAGAGAAACATAACAAATGAATACATATTTTTCAGGAATAGCTGAGAAATGGTAACGTGGCATAAAAGCTTCCGTTTTTAGTGTCTAAATGAGCAGAGGTGCTGTTCTTGTTTGTTGACTGAGGGTGAAAGGAGAAGTAAGTGCATGGTTCAGATCTCAGGCGTGGGCTGGAATGAAGCCGAGGAAGGCAGCTTTTTGACAAAAGACACAAAAATCAGTTTAGCTGTGGTTTAGCAGGTACTTCACATTGCACGGGACTCTTACTCACAAAGATGTCTCAGTGGGAGGTTTTGCCATTGGCCAGCCAGGAGAATTGTGTGTTAACACCACCATAACCAGGTTTATGATTACTCACTAAATAAAGCCCACTCCTTGTGTGCTCGGATCTGCAAGGTGCAAGTGTGGGTGAGGTGTATCCATATCTCAATGTGTAAAAGAGGTACGTGGCCAGAAACGGTGCCCCTAAAGGTTGTGGCAGAGGAGGAGATGGTGGAAGGAGTGGTAGGGGCTCCTGCTGGTGGCCAATGTGTAGGTGCTGTGAGTAGGACAGGCCAAGCTGGTGGTGCAGCACGTGGACAGCAGAAGGGTTGTCCTGGAACAGTTTGGTGTTGCTGCTGGCTGACCTTGTCCTCCAAATGGGGTGTAGTTAGTCATGCTGACTTGCTCCCACTCTCAGTAGGGTGTGGGGCCCCACCACCCACAGCCTGAGCATTATCTTGGCTCCTGGTGCTGTACACCCCAGGTCCTGTGCCACTTCATCCCCTTCCCACCCCTGCAAGGAGATGACATGCCTCCTGCACCTTGCTCCTTCTCTGCTCACCCCAACTCAGCTTCAGTTGTACGAGCTTTATAAAGTAGGCAAAGAAATCTCTTATTATTAATAAGCTTCTGTAGCTGCCAACCTCTGGGGTCCTCTATGTTTAACTCAGGGAAGGTGGCAGCACACCCTGACCCAAATAACTCCCTTCTCACCTCCCTGTATGGACTTTCTCAGGTTATTTCATTCAGCCCACTTACTTTCCCTCGCGACTTTGACCACCTTTAGCTGTGACCTGGTCTCCAGCTCTGCTGTAGTGGTCAGACATGGAGGTGAGGTGCTGTGTTTGCAACAAAACAACCCTACAAGGCAATAGGGGTAAAATGCCCTGTAATTTACTGTTACAGGGGCCCCAGCTTTGAATGAGACTTGTATGTCTTGTGCCACATGTAGGCCAGCACTCTCTGTTGCTGTGGACCTACATGCAATGCCAGGCAGAGCCTCTCATGGAGCCTGGGGGGCTCTGGGCATCCGAGGTATAACTCCAAGGATATATTTGGCTCCACACACACCTCATTTCCCCCAGACACCCTGAAACCTGGGGCCCAGCTTCTCAAGATGAGAAAATACCATCCCCCGTGTTCGGGAAGGGAATAAATGAATGTTCACCCTAAGTAGGAAGGCTGGCCATATCCAGGTAGAGTGGGCAGGAGGAATGTATAGAGGAGAGGAGAAATGCCACATCCCACTATAGAACAAAGGATTAATTAGCACTGGCTGTAAGAAAAAGATTCCTTCTTCTCAGCATGTTGTGACCGTGCTGTCTGCCTTCTAGTGTGAGGGTTACTGGTTTCTGGGACCAGCACAGGTAATGACTACGCAGACTTGCAGGTCCCTGCAGTTGGGGAAGAAGAGCATAGGTTCATTTCTGTCCAGAGGACAGTGCTGGTCTTTTCTCAGTGGTGCCCAGTGACAGGATAAGAGGAAATGGGCACAAACTTGAGTATAAGGATTTCCACCTAAACACGAGGAGGAACTTCTTTACTGTGAGAATGGCAGAGCACTGGAACAGGCTGCCCAGGGAGGTGGTGGAGTCTCCTTCTCTGGAGACATTCAAAACCCGCCTGGACAAGTTCCTGTGCAACGTGCTCTAGGTAGACCTGCTCCGGCAGTGGAGTTGGACTAGATGATCTTCAGAGGTCCTTTCCAACCCCATATGATTCTATAATTCTATGATTCTCACTCCTAAGCAAAATCTCCAACTTCAGACCTGTCTTTGGCATGGTGAATCTCTGCCTAACCCTCTAGCTAGCCCCGTAAACTCTTTATTCTTGTGTGGTAGCCCAAAATATAGCAGTCTAAGTGATGTCCACTAGTGAGAGCAACCATTGCTACTCTTTGGGTCTTCCCTGCTTCTTTCACTGCCTAAAGCCAGACTTGGACCTTCAGGTAACTGTTTGGAAGCAAGGGATGGCCGACACTGAAAGGAGAAATCCTGTTGCCTTAACATTGTCTTGTGGCCATGCAGCCGAAGCCATTGGCAGTTGGCTGATCCTTCTGGAAGCCACTGCAGGACAGCAAATCAGAACACCAACCCTGCCAAAAATTGGTTGTTTTTCTCTGAGTTTAGTTCTCTGAACCAGCTTTACCAGGGACAAATGAATGGCACAGGCGGTGGAGTGCACCCCTGTGAGTGGGGAGTGGGATCCTGTTTGAGGGACTGTGGTAATTGGGTTAGTTCAGTTAAAAACACAGTGAGGTAAGTTGCTCAGTCTCCGATGGCTGAGTTGCACACACCATACAGGGATGTCACAAGAATCGCTCTTTCTGAAGCACTTGCAATATTCTTTCTGAAAGGCTCTTTCTCTCTCTCAATGCAGGCTGTCATTAGCCAAGCCTAAATTACAGAACCCAAATAATGCTACTGAAGTCACTCGGTTGGCAATGTTAGATTGCCACCATTCTAGGACATAGCTGATGGAGACTAAAGGTCCTACAGCACTAGAAATCACAAGCTGACTGCTGCTCAGAAGTGGGCAAATACGTGCTCATGCCAAGCACTTGTAAGCACATCACAGCCTCAAGGCACACGTTAGAACTAAAAAAAAATATCACAAAACCAAAAGTCTAACCCAGTTGTGAGCACACTCCCTGCATCCCCTCATCAGAAGGGACGTGGGAGATGAGATTTACAGTCGTGAGTGGGACTTTCCATTTGTTTCATGGGCATTTTGGAAAAGTCCGCATTGTCACCCCAATAGCTAACTCTATTTATCTGCCTGTCTAAAATCTTCCTGCTGTACATCTGGTCATAAACCAAGCACTGGAAGTAAATTATCCAATTATTCAAAATCTTTTTTCCTTGCAAGTTTCTTGTAAACCTATCTTTATTTCCACAGATGTATTTTGCATTCAAAGTATTCACCAAGCAGCTTCTGCCAAAATATTTCAGTGCGGGGTCTGTTTTCCAGAATGATTATTTTATCTGTTTATTCTTTTTACTTTTGATGTATGAATGATTCCCTAAATGGTGAGGTATTATTTCTGCTTCTCGTCCCAGAGGATTGTAAATTTTTTTTATCCAGAGGGTAAGAAACTATAAAAAGAAAGACACAACATACAATATATAGCCTCTTTTGCACTATGAATACAGATGACATTCATCCGACACACACCCCTTAAACACCCATTTATACGGAACACAACACCTATTCATGATTAAGAAAATATAAAAATACAAACCTAATAAAACTCTGAAGCCTTTTAGTATCAGCCCCAATCTTTGCTCCCTTCTGCAATATTCATCTGGGGCTCTGAGAGACTTAGACGTGGCCATAATGTGTGAGTGTTACTGATTTCAGCTGTCCACAGACCTTCCCCTGGTTACTGCTGCTGTGGTGGGAGTGGTGGAACGGATGTTGTCTCAGTCGCTCCCATTCAAAGCCTGGTACATTAGCTTAAATCACTGATGAAACAGGGTTGTGTTAAGATGCCAGATCGTGAACTGCAGCAGCTGAGGTACGCAGCTAAACAGATTTAATGGGTCTTTTGCTGCTGAAAAGAACGGCCCTGTGTGGCTCCCTCCTCCCCTCTCTGCCCTGCAAATCTCTATGGAAGGGCTGGAGGCGAGAGCTGGGGAGAATAATAGCATAAAGAAGTGAAGATAAATCAGCCAGAGTGTGACTATCAAAGACATACTTCTATTCTAACTTTTGTTTCCTGAAGTAGAAAGAAATTGGTGATGGGATCTTGTTGGGTTATTTTATTTGTTTCTATCCCAAATGTGTTTTTCTGATCCCAGCTATCTGAGGATGTACTCTGTTATATCACACCAGGTTACTGGTCTGCCTACCTGGGTTTCTTGTCAATGGCATATGCTCAATAAGGGAACGTGAAAGTCTCACTTGGAAGCCACAAATAAAGACGTCTCAGAAGAAAAATGCACCATTCAAATTAATTCATGTTAAAGTTTTATCTTCTAATAGGTAAAATAATTAATGAAAATATCTTAATTCAAGTTTTATCTTTGCTCTTAGCACTTGGCTGACTGGCATAGATCTGGTGAGGCTGCTCTGCAGCTTTGTGGGGTTTCTTTTTCCATTTAAGCACCATTTCCTTTTAGCATCTCTCTGTGCACAGTTTGAGGTTTTCTTGGTCTTCCTAGAAGTCAGAACTGGAAAAGAGACTCCTTTGAAACACACAGAACAAGAGAATTTTTGTAAAGTAGAAAGTGGATTAATGGGAGCTACTTCTTGCCGTTAAAAAGCAGTCCTCGGTCTCGCTTATGGACAGCTGGTTTATAACTTCTCTAATGCAAGATACCACTTTCAGTCTGGTCAGCCATTGCCTGTAGGGAACTGAAAAGAGTACTTATTTTTATCCTGCTATTGGCTTATGGGATTTGAAAGTACCTTTTTTAGCTTGCATAACTGTAAATATTGTTACTGGACCTCTCGACCTCTTCACAATGCTTGCTCCAATATTCAACCTTCTGACCCCCTCCAGGAGATGGCAAATTCCACAGGCTGGTGACACACTGGGTGAAAGAGTGTCTCCTGTTATGGAAGCTTTAAATTTTGCTGAGTGAGCTCCTGTTCTTGTGCTTTAGGATGAGCAAAAAAGTTGCGGGCTGATCAGTTCTCATTAGAGCCTTCTTAAATCTTGATTGCTGCTTCTAGCTCTCTCCTATGCTAGGCCAGAAGCTCATATTATTTTCATTCTCTTTTTACCTGCCCAGCCTGGCTTTGTAAATGTTGTATAAGAAATGCTAGTAGGTACTGTGCAACTGCTTCAGGCACAGGACTCTCTCCCTATAAATGAAAAAAACCCCCTATTTGTGTATTGTATGATAGACAACTTTCAGGACTGTTCCTGCTACTCCATCCAGGAGCTCCGTCAGGTGGAGTGAATCATAAATCACCACCCCAGAGTGTGCAGTGCACATTCCCACAAGCTCTTCATAAACCCACAGCTGGAAACTTCCAAGAAGACACCTGCTCTGAATCAGTGCCCGGAGTAGGGACTTAAAAGAGCCTTTTAAATGTACTTTCAACTGAAAGACTTCTTTTTTTTTGTTTGTTTGTTTTTATTCTGCCACTGATCACTTCTTCCCTTACCTCACACTTGCCAGGTTACATCATTGCCAGGACCTGCTGCTTGTCTCAGCCATGTAGTCGTATGTAACGCCCTTTCCCTCCCCTGCCAACACTGTATAATTCCTGGTCATAAGCATGCAGGAACCTGTGTGCATTCACCTGAGTTTTGTTCTGTTTGGTGGCTTCACAAAATCCCTGTGAGGTGTCACAAGGGAAATCTCAGTAGCATGATGTTTCTTGTGGCAATGTGTGTAGAGATAGATAGACACACTCCATACTTTACAGCTCTAGAAACAGGTTTGTAACTCAAGGAACCTTTGACTTATTTGTTTGAGTATTGTAAAATCTGAAGATGCTTGACCTCACTTAACTTCAAGACAGGTTGAAAGAGAAAGATCTAAACCCCAGATTTTTCAGAAGTTTATAAGCATTTTAATGAAGCTGTTTATTTTCATCTCTGAAACCCAGGCTTCAAATCCACAATAGACCTGAAACTTTCCATAGGGTGGAATGATCTAATATACAAGGAGTTAATTTGACTTTTTATCTAGAATAATTTTCATGTCCTTTTTGCCCTTTGCCCCCAGTTCCTGGCTTACTGCTTTTTATATTTTTCCCCTTATTGTCTAGTTCTTGGAAAGCCTAATCTCTCTCTTCCTCAGTCCTAAATAGAGTACATGTTCACCAACTGTCACAGCTACATGTGTATCTTCCTCAGTTATTTTGTCTCTTATCTGAGCATAACTGTTCCCAGGTCTTAAAAAACTGTGCCTCATATCTCAGTGGAGATATGTTCTGCAGGATCAAAGCCTTGGTCCCTAACTCAGTCCCAAGCTAGGGATAGTTGTCCTGATTATTTCCAAGGGCACAAGTCTTTCCATTTTAGTCTCTTTGACATGGGCCAAAGAAATAAAAATTGAGACCCCAGATGGACTTCCCCACTCTTGAGTCTGAGGATGGTTAAGACAATTACAAACAGAAAAATCAGCTGCAAAATTTGTACCCTGCTGCTGACCCTCCCAGGGCTGGAAGCTCTGCCCCAGGGAATGCTTCATATTCTCCCTTTCTGCAGAGTTGTCTAAAGTGTGGATCTGGACTTGAACTTCTGAAGTTTGATGGGTGTTTGTGATCTGGGGTTTTGAATCCATTTCATCTCTAATAGTTTCTTTTTCCAAACCCTTGGGTAGTTGCCCTTTCCTAGAACACATGCTGAGCACAAGAAACACCCTTCTTAAAAAACACAAACACTCAGAAGAGGAACACAGAGAACTGAAAGAGCTTCACCAAGTTTTGTTTCTCTGTAAACCCTACATAGGAAACCCTGGCCTCTGTGCTCCCTCAGCATTTGCTGTATTTATTTCTTTTCCTTCTCTCCAGATTGGGAGCACTTTCTGCCAAACAGAGAAAGGCTTTGTGAGATGAGGAATAGGTCAAATTTTTGTAGCTTGTAAAGTATATGTTGCCTCCTTCTGAGAGCTAAAGGCTAACTTCTGCCCCTGCTGCCTCTCCTTCCCCCCAAAAGCAGCTCTTTGCAGGAATACCCCTCTTCTTACCCTCAGTCTTTTGGAAAAATGCTCATAACGGCTCCTGGCAGAACAGGGCAGAGATCCCGCCGCTAGCTTTTCTTCAAAGGAGAAGAGAGGAAAAAAGCAGCTCTGAGTTTTCAAGTGAAATTGGCTGCCAAAGCTGAGGAGCAACTGCTTGGAGTGGTGGCTATTTCCCCCAGCCCGAGGGGGTCTTCCCTCCCGCTTCCCCATCCCACGGGTATTTCCCCGAGATGGACTCACTTGAAGATTGATGCTCTCTCCTTCCGAGGCCATCCTTTTCCCCCCCCAAGGTCTCTTCCTCTGCAGAGAGCGGGGCACTCTGTGCTCCTGGAGACTCTCTCCTCGCTGGACCGGGACGTGCAGCTGCTGGAACAGACCTCCTATTCATCTGCCGGCGGCCGGCCGCCCGCCCTGGCATCAGCTTTGGGGGTGGGTGGGGGGGGCAGAGGGGGGGACGAGAGAGGGGGTGGCACTCCAATTCTTCATTGTCCGGGCAGCCCTGTGGAACAAGCCTCCCTCTTAAGACTTTCCATGACGGTTGTGTTCATTACGTGTCTGTGCTACCTCTGGGAGGCCGGCTGAGCCTCCGGAGCTCGCTTGGGGCTGGGACGCCCGTGGTGATGCAGCAGCCAGTGTACCAAGAGGTTCCTGGCGTGGGCTGCACAGCCAGGGCAGCCATCCCAATCTCTCCCCAGCCCCACGGCGGAGCCTAGGGATGAAAAACTGAGGGTTGAAGAGATTAGGTCCAAAAAGTTGGTGCCTGCTCACTGCTGGTGCTACCCCAGCAACGATACTCGTTTAGCTCAGATGAAATTTCCACTTTGCTCTGTTTATAGTCCCTTCTTCTCGTTTTTCTCCCCAGCCAAAATGCCCTTCCTTTCCCTTCCTCAATGGTTCTTTTTTTTTTTTTTAGTTGAATTTGATATGCCTGCTTTTAGCTGAAACTAAATCTTGTTTTTTGCTGAAGTTGAAAGCAACTATGAATGACACTGGAATTGAAATGCATGCAGCCAAAATCAAGTCACAGCATAGAAAAAAAACATGTTATTATTTGGTGGAATCCTCAGGCAGAAAAATCCATGTAATTCTTTAGACTTTTAGAGAAACTCTACTACTCTTTCGGCTCTTGAAAGACAACTTCTGTAGTTACTCTAGCATAGAAAATTTATGGTAAGTACCAGATTCTGCTTAGTTTAGCCAAATGCATGTTCTAGTACTCCAGCCCGACTAAAAGTGCTGACAAGTCTGTCAGTAGACGATCCTGTTGCATTGATGCTTCCCAGCAAAAGGCCTCATTTTACAGTGAAAATACCAGTGCTTAGTACTGCAAGTTCATTTCAAAGTGCTGATGAATTTAGCCTCTCTGCATTCCTCTCAAACAGCTTTTTTTTTTTTTTTTTTTTTTTAAACTTACAGATGTATGAGCCGCAGCAGTGAGATGTGTTTAGAGACTGGGCTAATGTCAGGCAGGAAAGCAGGGCCAGGGTACAGCTCACTTCATCCTTAGGGTTTGGCTTAAGGCTAAAAGCCCGTCAGGAGCCATGCAGCTGATTCTACAATCAAAAGCCACCCTCATGGATCCTACTTTTGAAAGAGAATTAAGATTCCCAGGTCTTGTTATTGCTGAAGTGATTGAATCCTGCAGGGAAATGGAAGTGAGTGGCAAGAGGCCACTCATTGCTTCTCTTCAGCACCTGATGGCTTTCCCCCCCCCCCATTTTAAATTTTTTTTACTGTACAAAACTTTTAAACAAAATGCAGCCATCTGCTGCTGCTGTTGACTTGTTCTCCTGACAGGAATCTGTATGTTAAAAGCTCCCTGTAAATATACTGTTGCACAGATGTTCCTATAGAAAAATACCTGTTTTAATATACTTTTCTTAGCGTAGTCTGTAAAAAGATGCTACAGTTGATCAGTTTATAAATAAATACTGTTTATTAATAGATAATTTACGCTGGGTAGGTGTCCACTGTGTTTGTTCAGACACTCCTGGGAATTAAAAGGACTGCATGTTGATCAGGTCCTTTTTAAACAGGCTTCCAGCAAACGGCCCATGAAGTCTGGCCAAAGTTTTTTGAGTTCCTATATGTGCCATAAGTACAAAAACAAGTCCAAAATATCTTCTAGTGGTCAGACAGGAATGAAGTATCTATCATTTTATTTAGTAGAGACACAAATATCACCAATGTACAAATTTAAAACAAGACCATGTGATGTATAACAATGTGCCTTTTTAAAACTCCTACTTTTTCTTAGTACAGTTAAATGCTATACTAGGGCCTTTTTTTTTTACACTCTCTTCAGAGAGGTGTTGCTAAGAGTAATAGTAATCTTGCACTATGTCCTCAGAATACCTACAGAAATCAGTCAAAACTTGCAGTAACCCTTGTGTCCTTGTAGACACTTCAATAAAACGAGGTTTCCAGTGACCTCTCCCTCAAAGAGTCAAAAAAGAGTCAAAGAATTTTTCTGCAAAGCATATTAGTAGCAATGGCTGTATCAGCCTCTCTTGAAGTGTCTCGGCACAAACATACTGGAATGAGAAAACTTCAAATAATCAAATTTCTCTTTGAAGTTATTTGTCTATGTCACTAATAGCAAAGCTCAGAGCCAAAAAAGTGAGATGAGAGAAGAGAGTAATAGCTGCAATGAACACAGTTATAACTAAGATTTACTTTTTACTAAATACAATTACAAAGAACTACATTTTTTAGACTATCTTTCCAGTAACTGTTAATTATGATGCAACAATGCGCCATTGTAGTGGTCCAGATATTAAAGCATAGAAAATGCAACCCAACTTCTGAAAGGGATTGTGTGACAAGAGTGGCAGCACTCTTCAGTTTTAGACTCAACAGCCCCTGAACTCTCTCTTCCAGTCTTTTTTTTTTTTTAAACACAAGACTAGTGTGAGACCTCCAAAACCTGGCTGTTCTAATAGATGTTGATTGATTTGAGAGTCTTTCTGCTAACACATACTAGGGACGGCTGGGGAAAGAGCAGCGTTCCTTGAAAGGAGGGTGGGGAGCATCTGGGGCATGACGAAGAACAAGTATGTGATTTTCTTTGCAATATCAACCCACGCTAGCCGAGAGTGGAGGGGAGGCTCTGTGGATCAGCCACGTTCTCTTGGGAGGAGCACACATGGCAAAGTTGTTTATTTTCACCCCCATCTTCTTCCCTTCTTCCCTCCCCCATGCCAGCCAAAGCGCTTGTGCAGCCACCCAAGAAACCAGACAAGAGAACTTCTTCCAGCTGCAAAAAAAATGATAATAACATTTAAAAAAAAAAATATTGCAGGCTATTTTTTTGGCCGGAATCAGATCCCTGACCTGGTTCTGCACATAACTGCACAAACACTTATGCTGGCAGCAGGGAGGGCGCCTGTCGGGAAATGGGAAAAGCAGCTGGGAGTGGAGAAGGGTGGGGACAAGCCGGTTCAAGCAGCATTGCTGCTGGATGTGTAACCACGGCCTTGCAGTGCTGGTGCCACCAGCAGGGCCAGCCTCTGCAAAGGGGACAGGGGGAAGAAGAGCTGCAGAAAGTTAGGCCATGCTGTGTGGAGCTTGATGCAAGAATCGCTCGTCCCCACCACTCTTGGATTTGTTGTGGTACTTGGGAGAGAACCATAACCAAGACGGCAAGGGTTTCTGTAGGACAACTGCTCTTGTAACAAGGGCACACAACAGGGCGACTTCACTTCTTCGCCTCGATTCTGTGTTACAAAAGTGGTTTGGTTTTGGTTTTGAGACACCCTTTCTCAACCCTGTAATTTTGGACCACCTCTTCCCTGTATCAGGAAAGAAGTGCGCTGATGATCTATTATAGGCACATTCACCTGATCCTCTGAGAGGGTATGAAAAGACCTTGACCTGTTTAGCCTTACAAAATGACAACCAAGAGGGATACTAACGCCAAATACAAATCCACTAAACTGGAAAACGCTAGGGAGATGGAAATGCAGCATGAGCACAGGAGCTAATTAATAAACTGGCCAAGAAAAAATGCTAGGTTAGAAATTAGAGGAAGGTTCTTGGCTGCCTAAGTGCTGATGTTCTGGAGAAGCCAGCCAGTGACAGCAGGAAGGACAAGAATCTGAACCGGACTGGAGATGCAGTTTGCTGAGTTTACCAAAAGGATTACTTGATATGGCTGCCTGTGACAGACTGACACTGCTAACCATTCTTGTCCCAGGTCCCATTTCCCATATTTCACTGGTGCTTGTCTTTGAAGAGCAAAACTCAGCAATGTGGTAGTGCAAGCTGCTGCAAAAGTGAAGGCAAGTGACTAAGTAGCCAAAGGCGCATTTTTTGTAATTTTTTAGGAGCATTTGACCCATTGTCTTTCAATTAATGGTAGGATTATAGCTCCTGATTGGTAGAACTAGTGGCTTCTTTTACAGGAGAGAACCACAGTGCATAGCCTAGTGTTTGGAAAAGTAATAATCTTAAGGAAGTCTCTGGAGGCAAAGAACAGAAAGATCCAAGTAGTGCTTCTAAAATTCTCCCAGAGGTGATACATGAGCATGTACCTATCCAATGAATCATTAAATTATATGAAAGCAAGGCTAGAAGGGATTTTAGGGAGTCACCAATTCCCACTCCTGCTCCAAGAGCACAGAAGATCAGTGGTACCTGTCCCGTTAGCACAGACGTTGCTCCAGCCTGCTTCGAAAGCATTCCAGATGTGGGGATTTCCAAGGTAGCCCATCCCAGTGCTTCAGTAACACCATCCTAACAGAAAGAAATGGTTTTGCTAATATCTAATCAAAAAACGTCCCTGCTGCAATTTTAGCCTGTTATTCTTATCCTTTTCATGTGGGAGAGAAGAGATTATTTCCTTCCTCTTTGTTGCAGTCGTTTACATTTTTGAGGACTGTTATCATGTCTCTGTTCAGTCTTTTCTGTATTTAAGAAAACAAAAATTCCTTTGGTGTTTCCTCATAGGTTATATTTCATAGATTTCTGAGTGCTCTTGTTGCTCTCTGAACTCTTTCCTGTTGAATTACTGGAGAGTTTTGAACTGTTGGCAGTCTGCATTAGCACAGGTGAAAATAGTCATAGGGGTGCGAGTGAGAGAAATAATGGAGAAATAATCTTCTCTGTATTTGGATGGATAAAGGGAGTGTGGAGCACAAACCATAATTTTTGTGGGGTCTGACTCAGAGCAAGTTTTCTGTCTGTCCTTGAGAAAAAAATCCCTGCTTCTCACTGGAAGACCAGGACAGATGCTAGACAAGACGGATTCTTTTAGCACTCTTCAACTTTTTAAAATGTTGTGGTAAACCACAGTCAGAGTGAGAATAGAGTAAAGGTGGGTCAGGCAGTAGAGAGTCCAAGGTCACCTCCTGAGCACCAGTTGAAGCTCATGTAACTGGCTACAGATAATTCCCAGAAACCCTAGTAGCCCAGACTTGCTTTGGCTCTCAAAGGAAGGATTTGGAGCTATGAAAGTATGTCCCATTTGAAGAACAGTTTTTGAAGCCTGAATGCCCTTTCCTGGGTGCTAGGCTTTTGGATTTTGTCTTTCTTAGTCAAACATCTGCGCTGGAAAGGTAGATTAAGAACATTCATTAACCACAGGCCTAGCAAGAGAAGATATCACTCAAGAACCAGGGAGCTCGGTCAGACTGCAGCCTGACTGGCACTTCCTTGAGCTCTTTGACAGCTCGAGTGGACAAACAACTCTGGTGTCAATCCTTATCTTCTACACTGGAAGGTGCGAGAGGTTAGAAAAGGGTTATGTGCATTCCAGTACACACCCCCACTCTTAACCAGCTCAGCCACAGCCTACAGAAATTACAGGTTGCTTCATGCTCTCTTTTTTGTCTCATTAGTTCTAGACAGACTGATACTTGAAGCTTTTTCAACACCAGTGGGTCAGGAGGCACACACGTGCACGCCCACACACACGCAGGCACACCCCCCATTACATGATCCTTGTTAACATTGCATGGTCCTTTAGAGAGTCATAATATATAATTATTATTTTTTTTTTCTGAGTCCTCCAGTGATTACCTAAACATCTCTCCTTGATACTTCTAAACCTAAAACTTGCTGCTCTCTAAATTTCCTTGTGGATATTTCTGCTGCCTCCAGTGCTTATGGCCTTGGCCCATATCTGGCTTTGGCCTCAGCAGCGTTTCCCAGCCTTGCTGTGCCTGGCAGCTTTGAAAGCCATTTTCCAGGGTAAAGCTTGGAAACCTCATCTTAATTAAGGCTCCCTCCTTCATGCTCCTTTGCTTTTCTTCTGGAAGTCCTCCACTGAATCTGGCCCTTGGGAACTGAGCAAAATAAGGATCTCCCCTTCTTGCCCCTTTCTGCCTTAGTACTTTTCCTGGTGTTCCTCTCTACTTGAACTGAGTCTTTCCTGAATCTGACTCTGGCAGCAGATCTTGGCATGTTTTGCATGCTGTGGATCTCCCGATGTGGCATTTAACCTCTATGACATTCTGCCAAGGACCTACAATTTGAAGCTCAAACACAAGCGTGGATTACTCGTACAGACTAATTCATAATATTCAGATCACTACCATTTGCTTCAGCTGGAGTCGAATCTATTTTGCAGGAAGCTAACAAATCCTCTACATCGAACAACTCCCAAATTTCTTCTCTTGTACCCTCCCTCCTTTCAGTGTCCACCTCCATCTCCCCACCTGCTGCTGCAGAGAATTGACCAAATGATAAGCCCTAGGGGTAGATCTGGAAACAGTGTGTTAATGGCATTCCCTTCTGCCACCTTTGTTTATTCCCCTCTTAATGCCACACAGTAAATAGAAAAGAAACCCTCAGCCTTGCTTACTCTCTCCCTTCCCCCATCCCAGTCCTCCTGACAAAGTTTCCAAATAAACCTTGAAACCCACTATCAGTTGTAAAACCTCTAATCAATGGGAGACACAGGAGTCAGTAATATGAAACCCTTTGCCTCCCAGATCTTGGTGTTTCTTACTGAACTTCAGTCTTTAAGGTCATTCTAGCCGCTTCTTCAGCTTGATGCTCATTGAAATACTAAGTCAAACAAGGGGACAATTCCTCTGTTTACAAAGCAAGCAGCATACTGACTTCTGGCAAAGTGGGCATTAAAAGGGCATCCTCACTTAAGGACAGTGGAGATTTTATATGGCAGGACCCGGAGCATGGTTCTCAGTGGGATGCTTTATCCCCACAGCAATGACCCCAAGACAGTGAGAGATGTCCTTTGCAAAGAAGCGTTTCAAAATCCAGGCGTGGGGAGGATAGCTAAAGTCACTACCTCCTACAAAGATCCTTTAAATCCACAGAAAGTCCTCCTGTCTGGCTTTACAGCAGCCCTGAAGGGAGACAGCAGGGGAGGGGGAGATTCCACCAATATTTGAAGCAGGAGGGAGGAGGGAATTTATTTAAGGAGGTAAAAACATGAGTACAATGGGATGAAATCAAAACAATCATATAAAATTTACTGATGTTTTGGCATCATCTCTCCAGAAAGAGGAAGGCCGATGTTTTTAGGATGGTTCTAATTTGATGTGATTAACCTCTGAGAAGTGTACAAGGAACAAGGCAAAATAATTGATTTTTATGGTGGAAGCTGGGATTAGGAAATTTAATACAGTTATTGGTTCTGTGTCTTGAATGTACTTCTGCTTTCTTGCTGCAAGATTCTGAGGGAAAACAGAGTTTTCAGTCTCAAAAATGGTTTCTGTACAGACATTTATGGATACATTATTCCTCCCTGTTACGATCTCCCTGCAGCAAATGGGAACTAAAAGGTTTTAATATCTGGTGTCTTCAAACAGTTTTGTCAACAAGCAGCTGAGATCTGTTTACACTTTAAAGACAGTCTATTTAGTCAAATTGCCAAGTGTGAGGAGTGCTGTGGTTAGGGCATTGCCTGAAGTCAAGACCAGAAATACAAAGTGCAATAATGTATATTATTCAGCAGGTCCTGTTTGTGAGTACAACCCACCCTGCCATCAGTAGAAAGACTTTCTCAGTCTTTAAAGGGCTCAAAAGCAAACCAGTAACTATGTGCGAAATATATATTTATTTGCTGTCAAACTCCCTTTTTGTGCTGCAAATTGCAAATCAAATACTTGTGCTTAATCTGGTTTGACAGGTATTTTACATTACCTGGTGCGGACACAAGAGCTACTAAAGCGCTTTTGCTTTAGCTTTGTCACCTCCTCAGCATTTGTGATATTTGTGAGAAGCTTTTTTCAAGACCTTTTGCAGTAAAACGTCCCAGTGGAATGGGAGAATTTCAGGCCTGAACAGTGAGTCTTACTTGATGAAAATTACTGGTCTCTACAGTTTTGATTCTGAATCAGACACAAGTATTTCACTGGTGTGTTTCCAAAGGCTTTGCTGGAATCCCTCTGATTTACACCCATATGAGATCAGCATTAGGCCCCAGTGTTTTCATTTTTCATTTGTTATTCTTGGCCCTGGCGTCCTTTTACCACTGGTGAATACAATGTTCCTAAAACACCAGATGTGCCTGTGAGATGAGGGAATATGGCAAAAATAAAAATAATTAAAAAAAAAAATAGGTTGCAGGGATTCACTAAACAACACATGATCTTCCTTTTGCCCTGTAGCCTGAACTCTGGGCTTTTACACTAATATAACTGCATTTATTTCTGCAGGACTGTTTCTGATTACCATTGGGAAATGAAGTTATAAATCCTTCCTAACATAAGTACTTTTGTTACAGTAGCTCCTTAACAGGATCATTGTGCTATGCTCAGTATTAGCTTGTATAATGAGTTATGCTTAACAACAACATTGGCCACAGGTTTTGTACAAATTCTGGGTTTTCAATCACTTTTATAATATTTGAATCAATATATTACTTACTGGTTTGAAAGTATTTATGGTCGTTGCTGCTCTTTCACTAGAGGCTAACTTGGTGCTTGCATTAGGTGCTTGGAGATCATAAATAACATAGTTATTGCACATAGTTCATACCAGTTATCATGTAGTTCATACCAGTTAAAACTGGTGGGAGATCCAAATCTGCCCCAGCATCCAGATTCCTTTGATGTGGTGCGAAGAACAGGTTCAAATCTGCAGAGTGCTGGCCACTCCAATCTTAAAACAGCAGAGCATTAAACAAAGTGCTGAGCTTTAAGTGGAATGAGTAATGTGACCAAAGGACCCATCTGCTCTTCAGCCTGCACAGCCAAGCCCTGGGTGAACAGGGAAGCCATGGCTGTGCGTGATGTCCCATGTTATTCTGTTCTTGAACCTGAGAACCTGGCTACTATAGCCAGGCTACAGCAAGCTTCTCACAAACTCATCTGTTTAAAAGGTCTGAGGCATCTTCACTGGTTGTGGAAGTTACAGGGAATTGTTTTCTCCCATTTTGAAGTCGTTCATTCAGTATTGCCACTGAAGACCTGCAGGTAAGGTCAAATGAAACAAATAAATGGAAAAAAAAACAACCAGAGAGCATCAACAGCATTCTAGTGTGTATCCCATCAGAAATTAACTTTGAATTTGTAAGGGTGAGCTGTTGTTATATTAGTCTTTTTGGATGGTAAATGTTTTGACACACTTCTTAAAATGTTGACAGTCGTGCAGGCAGCAACAGTAAATTTAGTACTTTAGAGTCATGGTTTGTTCTTATTTATGCTGCAGTATATTTGGAGTAGATCACTTGATGTCAGAAATTTACCTCAAATTAACACTGGTACAAATGATGCCAGAATCTGCTCCTGTGAGCATCCACTTTCTGCTGCACCCACTAAAACACACACAAATCAAGCAACAGGAGCAAGATTCACCCTTCTCTGCATGTGCATGAATAAAAGTATCGGTATTTCCAAGTGACAGTTTGTCCATCCTGGTTGAGCCATCAGGCAGGGTTCTGCCAAGATAGAAGAGAGAGGAAAAAGGTGCTACCCTTGATACCAGCCTTGCTTCCAGGGGATCCATAGCTGACTCTGGGAGAAAGCAGAGTCCTGGTGGCAGACACCTAGAGGTGAGATTACATCAGTATACTGATTTATTATGCCTGTTTCTCCAGGCACAAACTCCTCTTATGAGGTACTCAAAATGCAGACAGGGTTAGTCCTTCTCCTAAAAAATATTAGAAAACAGTGCTAGTAGTGCTTTCCTCTGAGCCAATCTCCAATATGTTATTTAGTAGGCAGAGTGTTTTATATGGTAGTGACTTTCAGCTTAGAAGTAAAAACAAGGACTTAAATAATTGCTAAAATCCTGTATTAATCTCTTTGTGAATCTCTCTTATCCAGATAGCATCCTTGATAGGTAATTAATTTCTGTCTAAAATTCCCTCTTAGTTTTATTAAGAACAAAATATTCCGTACTTTATGCTCAGATCCCCCAGGCACTAAGGGATCTGCCTAAAACACTGCCTTTCATCCCAGAGGTGGCTGAATTGCCACGATGAGCAGAATGCTCGTTGTGTATACAGTAAATAATCAGGCGGTGCTTTTCATTAAGCGCGTGGAGATTTTTGGACAGAGGACACAGCATGAAGTCAGTCACTCCTTGGCAAGGAGTATACGTGGGCTCTGGATGACGGGTAAAGCCAGAAGGCCAGGAGTGATGAGAATCTAACAACATAAGCTGAAGGTTTACAGTGAGCTGCCCTTTCTCCTCTTTTCATACTCAGTTTTTCAGTGTTACAAAAGACAGTGCGTTTGAGAAGGATTTTTTACTGCGTAAGTAAAAGGTGTCAAAGACATAAAAAAACCCTAAAATCAGCTCTGTGGTTTTAAAAAAACTTCCCCCTTCTGCTGTCTTACCCAGTGTATTTCATCTGGGATCCTAAAAGGTTGCTCAAGACGTAAGGGACAACATCAAACCCGTGTTCATGTTAAAAAAAGTCTACTAGGGTGGTGGTTCTGTGACACGCATCCAATACCTGTGCTCCAAAAGTTTTAAGGACTTGATTGAAACACTGAAGGTAACAGAAACATCGCCAGTAACTATAATATAGCCCCAGAACTTTTCACTCTGCCACCATCTCTGTGCAATTTCAAATGTTTGCTCTTTATGCTGTAAATCCTCCATTCCAGTAGATTAATTTTGTGTCGGTATTCCTTAACAAAGTGATTGGGATGCTCCTCAAGGTTGTAAGCAAAAAGGAAAAAAAATACATGTTATTTTTCAGGCCACCAAGCCATGCTCAGTTCTAAGTGAATTTCATGTCACGAAAAGTGTCAGGTTGATGGCCCAGGCACAGGTGTTCTCCTTTCATCTACAAACACTTACTCCAGCAGCAGAACAAAAGCCTTCTCCATACTGATCCCTGACAGTACATCTTCAAACTGAAGAGACTTCAAATGGCAGGCCCTCTAAGTCCTTGATCTGTCTGGCAGCCTCTGTAACAAAGGGGCAAATTTGTGATGGTGCTTTTTATGATACGCTTCTCTGGCAGAAACTCGCCTGGAAGTCTCCAATCGTCTCAGAGATCAGTGCTGTCTAATATTATTGTTCACTGGTGTTCTAAAAATAGTTCTGATTAGATTATAATAGATAGAAACCCACAGAATTGGCTTAGAATGCTAACAGTTTATTTTGGAATAAACAGAATTTTTTCCTAGTGAAATCTGTCATTATGCTAGAAAAAAAATTGCTCCCAAGGGAAAATAGTTTTATTTTTTTATATGCCCATTAACTAGGGTGGTTTGTTTTGTTTTATTATATTTTTTACAAAAAAGCCTGGACTGTGGAAGCCAAGAAATATGATAAGAAAAACATTTCTCACAACTATCACCAGTCTTGTGGAAATACTGACCATGATACCTGATTATATCAGGCATCTCTGACTGCCCATTGTGTAGGAGTTACAAGGTCACCATGAGCTAAACAAGCAAAGGAGAATCATAGTCTTTCCCAGTATATAATCCATAGCAAGTGCAAAGCATATTGGAGATTATGAGTTACCAGGACAAGGTAACCATTTTGCTTATAGACGTCTGAAACAGGACTTCCAAAATCCACTATTTTTAACTATCAAGCTTCATCCTGACTCACTTTTCCCCCCCTTCTCCTTACAGTACAATTACTGTTTCAGGATCAGTTCTTCCTTGAAAAGTGGTTTAGAAGATTTTCCTGTCGGGCAGTACCAGCCATCTGAATGAAAACAGCATCCTTAGAAACTGCTATTTTATCCCAGTCACCTGCAGATAGAGGCTCTGAGCCTTCACTACCTGTTCCCTGATTTGAACCATCACAACCAGATGTTTTCCCTCATTCCTGAGGGCTGCTGGCAGCGTGCATCCCTCAGTCAGGAAGGAAAAAAAGGAGGGAAGAAAGCAGAATAGCTTTACAAGCAGCTTGGACAGAGTGATGCTGATGAGGAAATTTCCTGCTCTTTACCATCACAGGACAGTCTTGCCTCCTGCCAGCTTATGATAATGGACGGACACTTGCCTGAAAGCGTCTCAATTTAAGCTTTTTTTTTTTCCCCCATAATGATTCAAAGGAAAGAAACGATTCAACCCGTCAAATAGGAAAAATCCCTGTTGTGCTGCTGCCCAGGCAGAAGTCCCTGTTGGATATCCTAGGGAAAGGTCTGCCTTTGTGTTGGACTGTTGGACGGGTCTCTGCGTGCATCCCTTGCCCAAGCATTGCAACTACTTCTCCCTATTTGCATCTACTTCTCCCTATTTGCATCTCTCATCTGGGACCCGTGCCCTCAGGCAAATGTGCATTTTTCATTGCAGAGCTGGACCAGCTGCTTCTGCTTGGCTTCTTAGAAGGCCAGCATGCCCTGCTACGAGGCAGCAGCAGGGGGAGAAGGACAGTGTGTCCTTCCACCAGCCCCTACCTAAAAAAGAAAGTTGCAATTTATTTTTCAATTGCCATAACACAGAGGTGAAGGGGGACTTCATACCCAGAAAGAGATGATGTTACCAACCAACAGCACTGGGAGATGGAGGAGCATCTTCCTTGGTATGGGCAGTCTGCTGCATGATGTCTCACGTGTGGAGCAGGGTGTGACAACAATTAGCTTTTCTTTGGAAGGAATGGGGAGAAAAAGAGAAATTCCATTCCCATCACAAGATTTTATTCTCAGGGTCTTTTTTTTTTTGTCTCTGCCTAAATGTATCTGTCTATCTGAGGTTCTTCTGTATTCTAGCATACTGGAGATCCAACGGATAATAAAAGCAATTAGAAAACTCAAACACAGAAAAGGAACATATGGAAACAAAATAGAGCAGAACTAAAGAAAGAAATCATATTTTACAGTTACAAATTCCCTCTCAGACTAAAAGCTAGCCAGAAGTACTTTCAAGGAAAATACTTGCAAAAAGAAAACAAAATTGCTATGACCCACAAGTAAACACCATGTTGTACCTCAAAAGTGTATAAAGACTGGGCAACAGCACAGGGACAACCTGATTTTCTAAGGTAAGTATACAGTCAGACTTGTGGTTTTGAAAATGCCTTTTGTGAGTTCTCTGCCCAGTGAGCTGCAGGGATTTACTTCAGAGGGTTACACAAGCCTGAAAGCCTCTTGAGCTTTGGACCGTCTGTACCAGAGTTCTGAAAACTTCTCCCAATTGTTTCGAAGATCCATTTTGAATTTTTAAAAAACTTTAACTGTTTTCTACCCCAATAAAATTTCTACTCTCTCCTCAGTTCTTTTAGTACAATTTAGAAGCAACTTCATAGAAGTCAGTGACACTTGTTGTAAAACCTGCCTCACTAAAACACTGTTTTTTGAGGGTTTTTAAAAATATTTTTCCAGCAGCACCGGCATTTCCTCCTCCTCCCCAAACCACTTCACCTTTTTCCAGTCATCTATTCTTTTGACTATTATTTTAAGTACACCAATAACAATATTGATGTAAGTTCAGTCCAGAGCACTTAAAATAATAGAAAACCACAGGCAAACCCTTTGGCTTCTTTTCTGTACTCAGCATGGAACTGTTAGCACAAAAGCTGATAGCTGATAATGAGCAACCCTATTGCGAAGGATGTTGGAACACTAAGCTGTTTTTTCGAGCTGATCCAAAGTATAAGGAAGTTAAGGGATGGCTTTATACTTGGGGCTCCAAGATGATGGGCTGGTATCAGGTTTTAAGAGGATGTATAATAGGCTAATTGTTCTGAACAGATAACAGCAATTTGCAGCTGGATGGGTATAATGGGGTATTCATTCTGGAATGTTTTTACACGTGGTAAAGCAATTTTTTTTTATTCTTTGTAAACCTACTTACCAAGGAATTTAATACAAGAGAAAATTAATAATTTTGGAAGGGCTGGATTCCTTAACTGGCATAGCCTGCCTGCGCACCTGACAGCACATTTGGCTGCTGATTGGAAGACTAGTTATACTCAAAATGGTTGCAGGATGTACTGTGGAGGGTTGCATGCTGCCTACGTTGCCTGCAGAATAACCAGAAAAAGACAAATATAATGAGAATGGCGATGAGAAAAAAAATGAACAAAATGTGCAACAGGGCAAAAAGAATGAAACTATTCCCAGTTACATATCCACAGTCCAAATGGTCTGTGCGGGGGCTGCACTGTTTTAGTGCACAAGAATGATTTTTGCCTCAAAAGAGCTAAAACGAAAGTGGGAGGGAATATCTGATGACTAACAGGGAAGTTCAAGGGAAAGACCCCCATTATATTAAGAGGTGTTTACGATTGCTGTACTCGGAAAACATAGAATGACTGAAAATGAAATTAATTCGATAACTTTATGGAGAGAAGGAGCTCGGATGTTTAAGTCATCACCGAAGCTGAAATGGCAAGCTGGGCCCTGGCATGAGCTGCAGGCTCTGCTACCCTGCGGACAGCCAAAAGGGGAGCTCCAGCTGCAAGCCCAAGAGCCCAAGATAACAATCGCTTGTGCCAAGACGTGTGGCTCCATTACTGCTCTCCCACTAATGCAAAGGATAATAGAATCAGAAAGATGCAGGTCTGGAAGAGGCCTCGGTAAGCCCTTTAATTGGTTTCCTGCCCAAAGGCAGAATGAACCGTGCTTATGCTATTTCTGGTAAGTGTGTGTCTAACCTGTTCTTAAAGGTCTCCACTGAGGGAGGCTTTGCAGGCTCAGGGGAGAGGGCAGGTGGTGATGACACCCGAGGTGGGATGGCAGGATGAAAAGGCAGACAGAGGTGGAGACCCAGTTAGCCAAGAGAAGCTCTGTGCACGAGCAAGGGAATGTGACAAAAAGAAAAAAGTGAAAAATCTCAGACATAGCATCTGTAGGAAAAATCCAAAGAATGTGGGGCATAGGATACAAAAGCCAGAGCAAGACTGCTTGTTGGGAATTAGTTGAGGAAACCTGGAGCTCACACAGGAGGAAGTTAGGTAAGAGAAGGAGGACTTTTGTAGCAGGAAAGGTGGACTAGTGCTGGATTCCCTGCAGATCTTATTATTTGATTTTTTAAAAACGTTATTCTTCCTGTTGCTTAACCAAAGATCCTATGAACATTCATGCAATTAAAGTCTCTATAGATACCCAGAGCACGCTTTATGAATTGCTGTGGTCTAGAGGTGGTTGTTGTAACTGATAGATCCATGAGTAAGGGTCTCGTGATCGGCACTTAAGTATTTCCATATAAAGGTGAGAGCCCATCAGTCAAGTGTGAAAGCCTAGCTAGGAACATGAAGTTCTTTCCTGGACATCTGCCAAATAATGCTGTCACTGAGAGGCCTGCTAGACCATTAGAACTTCTTTCCAAGATAACAAATTTTATATATGCATTTTTGCAAGCAATTTGCATCTACTGAAAACAGTAGACCAGTACCAGGAAAGGAAAGGGACGTAAGAGAAAGGAGGAGAAAATGAAGGCTGAGCATTTTCTCTGGTACAAATTAGCTTGCTGCCTGTAGTAGGTGACTTGATAACATCCATGGAGGGTTGGAGACAATTTGCAGAAGAGCATCCTCAGAACCTTGTTTAGATACTGAACACCTTTACAATTCAACCAGCTAGGCTTATCACATGGGAGGGAAAGACCAGGTGTCATTCTACAGACTGTGGTGATGATCTCTTTTGGCCTTTAACTTTGTGTATCCTAGAAATGTCCACAGTCAGTAACCCTGTTCTGAGCCTATACCTGCAATGGAAATTTCCTTAGAACAGTGCTACTTCAGACACCCTCATCCCACCTAACCACTGCATAGGTGGCTCTAAAGAGCCATATGGCCTTTGTCAGAGCAGGAGGTAGATGGAAATTGAGAAGAAATTAAAACTCCCTAAAAAGAGCTGAAGTTACAGCACACGGTACGTGGCTATTCATTATCACCAGGCATATTGTCTTGGCACCGATTGCACACAGGGATGAAAATCCGTATAAGATAGGGTAAATTAAACAGAGTTTTACTTAGTAATATGCTTTTCAAACACACATCTCAGCAGAAACAGACAGAGAAGCCACATTTTTAGAGAGCCCCCCACTGACTGTTACTCTAACTGTGCAGGAGCATGGCGCATTAAAGGTGCCCCAAGTGAGACAGTGATAACAGAAGCTTGATAATAATGCTTATTGGACTTCTAAGTAAAGAACAGTACTATACTTCATCATCTGCTCTGGGCCAAGTCCCAGCTTCTTTGATGGTGAGATGATGTAATGGCTCGAGCCTGGAACGACACTGAGGAACTGTAAGAAAGGATGCTCTGTAGCATCTTGGTGCAGAGCCCTGCTGCCCCACATGCAAGAGGCTTCCTACAAAAGAGCTGTGCTCTGCATAGACAGGATAATAATGGTTGCTTTGAGGGGGGTGGGTTATGCTATAGAAAGCTACCCTCTGGCTCACGTGTCAGGTGTTGAATACATTATACAAGCACAGCAGAATTACGTGATTACTCAGGAAAACATCCCTGAAGTAATAAAAAGCTTTAAGAGTGAGGCAGATAAAAGAATGGCTTTCCTGCCTCTTCTCCATGCAGTGGTGAAAAGTGACAGCGCATTGGCCAGCAGGCAGCTACACCACCACAGTTCAAGACCTTCTGGCCCTTTCTTTCCTAGAAAGTTTTAAGTTAGCCAGCTGAAGAGTACAACGCCTGCACTCTTATGAACTCAACATAGCACAAAACCAGAGAAAAGTGGTCATTCTGGCCACCACAAACAAGGGGGATATCTGTTTACCTAGGAGCCAGGGCAAACCTGCAGTCCCTGCTGATGAAACCCTGCCTGAATTCCACCCGCGTGACTTCACTTTGTGAGACGAGTAATGGTTGCATGTATTGCTCCGAGGCCAAGTTTGAGGCAAGAGATTCCTGCTCTGTCTCCAGTGTTATTTTGGTATATTTTATTTGGCCCAGAATTTGGGAAAACAAGAGGGAGGTTTTCCGTAGGGAGTGGAATGGGGAGGCAGGAAGGGCTACCATATTTCTCCAGACGGAAACTCCTACAGTGTTAGAGTCCAGCACTGCTGCAAGTGTCAACAGATCAAATATGATACGGAGGGCCCTCTGCCAGCTCTTTGCTACTGCAGCAGCAAACAGGGAGGAAAGCAGAAAATAATATCCAGTACCACCGAGCTAGGTTCAGTCTCTGCTGCAGAGCGATGGAGCAGGAAGAAATTAGTAACCACCTTCTCCTTTCCGTCCAGTACAACATGGGCTGGTCCAGTGCCCCCAGCAGGACACGGTTGACCAGGAGAACCTCAACGCCAGGTTGTTCAGGCCACATGCTGAGTCAGATATGGCATTAGCGGTCTCTGTGATAGGATCTTAATTTATGGAGACCTCGTCCCAGTTGCTATAAGAGAGACCCTGAAAATGAAGATGCCTCCAGAGCACAGCACTGCAAACCATGCCCCTCCATGCCAGCAGGTGTGATTCAGACCAATAGCTGCTGAGGGCAACAGATTGAGCAGTAATTAGCTGCTGTTAGTCATCCTCTTCCCAAGTGCGAGTGGTGTAGCATTTGATTATTTCAACACAGTTGGATGTGGGAGGGAAGGTAGGCCTAGAAACATTTTCCTGACAGCATACTTCTCAGCTCTTTTAAAACACCTCTCATGTTGACACTCAGCACAGCATTTCAAATAAAATGCTGTTTCCTCTTGTAGAGCAGTGAGGAAAAAATGCTGTCACAGGTTTTATAACAAACATTAGGTAAGCAGCAATCACACCCATTGTGCAATCTGGGATTCAGGGAAGAAAACAATCCATAGATGGCTAAGACAGAGGTACCAGGTGTCTCAACAATTTGAATAAGATGTGAGCTGCTTGAGGACCACAGAGGAGGGATGGGGTTGAACGGGTTAGTGGGACAACTTCATACTGGTAAGCGTGAAGAACAAAAACACGTAATTTTTAGACTGGAAGCTAAAAACTGACATTGCTGGAGGAAATGTGAGTTACTTGTACTTAGCTAAACTCCTCTTGTTCCCTTCTCATTATATCATTAAAATATGCAGTGGTCTGCCTTCAGCAATCTTCTGTCCTTCTGACAGAGATCTCATCCACCATTTGTAGTGTCAGTGGTGATGTTTATTCGTACTGTGAAAACCACATTCTCTAAATAGAAAAATATACAAAAACTTTTGTAAGAGTAATCTTTTTTTTTTCCCCTTTTTTTTTTTTTTTCTGCTGCCTCAGTATTTCATCCTCCTCCTGGATCGGTAAATTTGAGAGCTGCCTTTCTCCTTGTCTTCCTGTACCTTCCTACCCATGTCTTCCTATAAGCACTGGAACACTGTACCTCTCTCTGAGGTGCTTTGTGTTGGTCCTTTCAAAATCCTACATTTACAGAAATGCCTTCGGAGGCAAGCATTTAGGGGTAAGGTAAATCCACAGATCCTGAGCAGGTATAATGTTCTCAAAGTCCAGAGACTTTACTCAGAGTAAAGTTCTGAGTGGTAACAGAGGATTTAACAAGATGTCCCCCTTTGAGTTCCCATATATAATTTATGACTTACTTTGGGAGAGCTTAATGAGCTTCAAACAAAACATAGTTAGGATTATGTTAGAATTCTCACATTCCCATATAGTGTCCAGACTAAGAGCATCCCCTAAACAAGTAGAGCCTGCATGGTATACTTCAGGTTTAGATAAATGCTTTTTAAAGGCAAAATATTTCATTCTTACCAAGCAAACTTGAAAAAAAAAAAAAAAAAAGGAATCAAGACAGTAAGCTAAATATGCACTCTAAAATTGCTTAGTCCAACATTTAGAGCATGTTGTTGTCAGCTTGCATTTTTAAAAACTTTGAACCAGCCAGCTGAGTTAGCTGAGCTGCTAACAAGCAGGTCAGAAACCACACCACAGTGGCGGTTACTTCTCTCTCCTGTGCAAAGATCTCAACAGCATTGATAAAATGATATGAACAGCTTAATATCCTGGCATGGTGTACAGGTGTTACCAGTTTTACAGGCACTACAGAGGGTGTACATCTTCGTTTTGAAACAGGAGGGGTGGATGACCAAGAAAGTGTCCATATTCAGGATGGAAAATGAAAAGATGTAAACCAGCGTGGGCTTTATTCTCAACCAAATGTTTCCAACTGTACCACTTACTGACAGTGATGAACTCATTACTATTAGCATCAGGGAGATGGACTCTGTTTATAGCAGTTTGCGCAAGTAACCAGTTTCATGTTCAAATGTGTCTCTGATGTTAAATGTTTTAACTCAGTAGATTTTGAATGCTCTTTGGGCATTGTCACTGAAACAACGTCAGTATCAGCTCAGTCTTACTGGGATATTATTCCACATTCAAATATATTGAAACTTTTCAATTTTTCCATTCCACAATTCACCTTATCAGTTCTAATGTTACTTTCCTGTATTATACTAACTCTCTCTGGTTTAATGCTTTATTTGCAGACTGTTATAATGACCAAATAATCTCATTTCTAGTTGTTGATAATAACTGCATGGTGATAATACCTAAATGTTAACAGAAATTCACGCCCTGTAAGGAGGCAAATAATGGCTTCATAAAGAAGAAATAATCACAGCATTGTAATCATCCTCCTTTTTGCTGTTTTTATGTTGCCACTGACTGTTAGTACACGATCTATCATATGCATTGCTGCATATCCAGTACAGTGAGGGAACACAGAGGATTGAGATTCAAGGAATAACCATAATTTGTCTGATGTGTCTGATAACACACATGATGTTTGAATTTTGGGCAAAGAAACAAAGCGTCAGCTAGGATTTTTTTACAGTTAGGAAGAAAGCTCGTGCAGATGTTGAGCACAGAATTTACACAAACTCAGACATTTGTGTGATTTGTGCCTCATGGTATCTTGGGCTGCTGCCAAAATTGTAAGATGCTCAGAGACTGTTTGGTTCCCCTGGGATTATATATTCCCTATAATGCAAGATGTTTTTAAAAAGTAATTTACTCACTGTGATATTAGAAGTCCTAATGAGTGGATCTATATTTCCTTCTGAGTCTTTTCTGCTTGAAAATCCTGGCAAACTTTGTAATGAGTGTTGTGTAATCTCTGTCACTTGATTGTGGATCTAATTTTAGGTACTGATGTTTGATTTGGGGATTTTTAGTGCTTTAGGAGAGCCCAGAATGATTTGCATTTCCATGACCTGTATTGTTTTGAATCTTGACTGCTGTACCTGTAATCACATAATCACTTAGAGCCTGATCCTTCAGACACTTACTGCTGTGTACAACCTGAAATGTCAATGGGACTGTTCATAGGAACTAAGTACTGTTTCCCAGATGAAGTGTTTGCAGATTTGGGTCCTGACAATGGACGTATGTGTGCCTGTCTCCAGCCACAGTGGAGAGGCTACTGATGGGGGTAAGAAGGTGCTGGGGGTAAACAGCTCAGTGTACTAGTTGCAGGCACCAGGAGAAGTGAAGCACTGCATCCCAAAGAGGGCGGAGCGAACTGCAGGAAATGAGCCTGACTCATCAAAAAGTTTTAATAATTTGCCCTTTATACAGGTGTTGCTGTAGACAATCTCTCTACTTCATCTTTGCATAGCTGAAAGTTTTGAAGCCACGGCTGGTTCTACACATATCTGTTTCCCAAGGCTTTGTCCTATCTATCCAAGGCAGTTGAAGAGTTGCCTGAGCAGAAAGACATCGCTTCTACTGCACTGCAGAGTCTGGTCTTTAGTGTGGTGGTGTTTGTGTTTCCACAAGGCACCATCTTTGCTTTCCGGCTATTGGTGGCAGTTGCTAATTTGTGAAGGGGAAGTTGTTTTCAGAGAACAAGAACATGCAACAGAAATATTTTAAAAGACTGGTATTTCAGGACTGAAACAGCAGAACCACTGTGTTGTTATCAGAGGCAGATGAATTGGGCAAGCTGTTTCTCAGAGAAATACATTAAAATAGAAGTATCATATATATATACATGAATCATAGAATCATAGAATAGTGAGTTAGAAGGGACACTTTTCATGAGACTAGATTGCTCAAAGCCCCATCCAAATGCTTCTAAATGCTTCTAAAATTATTTCTGTCCCATCTCAAAGAGGGTTGAACTATGAACTTCCATTCTGCTTTATTTGAGGCTATTTGGTGAGTTCCTGTGTACCTCATCACTTTGGAGAGGCTGGCGTTTTGCGATAGTTAGTCATCAGCAGTTTGTGACAGTCCTATCAGGGTTGTTTGCATTTAGGTAGTATCACATGGATATAAAGCAAACTGAGACCTTTTCTAGATTTTATTAGTTTTCAAATCCATGTGGATCTCCTCTCTCTTCTCACCTGGAGCTTTAAGACATTCATCAGCCTCCTGAGATCTCTGACAACCATGAAGTAGATTCCCTGGAGTGTTTCACTTAAGATCAAGTGCAGCAAAAAATCTAGTGCTATCTGTGAGGCAGCTACAGCTCCCTGATTCTCTGCTCAGCCTTGGACACAGATTTGAGCAACATGAGAGCTGCTTTGACCTGTGTCATCTGGCAATGGTCCGCCAGAGCTTGTTTACACTGGATATTTTTTCATTAGACTGTAATTACACCACTGAAACTACAAGAGTGTGAAAATTTTGCACACGTGTAGCAGAGGTCGTTCAGGTAAGGAGCTTTGCTTTAAGTCACTTTTAATACCAGCGTGCTTGTATCCTCAATAAACACTTTTACTACTGACCAAGCAGTATGGCAGGCCATGTATCAGCTCCTGATTGCCAAAATGTGTTATATTTCAACTTTGTGCCTTCACTCCTGGTCCCCACAGGCTGCCAGAAGAGCCAGCTGACTGAGTCCACAAGTGGACCCCGTACTGTGCCCAACATGCCAACCACTCCTCGCCCTAAGTATTTTGCAAGGGATCTGAGGAGGTTACTCCAGAGTTATATCACTCCCTTCAGCCAAATGATCACATGTTCCTTTTTCCTTTGGGACTCTTGCCTTATTAGGGGCTCGATTCTGCAAGGTGTTGCGCCCTGCTGTGAGGGGCTGAGTGCTCTTGCTTTCCCTGCCATCAGTGGCTGTGGAGAACACTCATTATCCTTCAGGAATGCTCAACACCTTTCAGAAATGACAAGCCCTTTCCAGTGCTGGAGCTGGGATAAACGACATAGGAACAGACTAACACTTTGCATCTGGCCCAGACTGTGCTTTTGAAGGACACGAGGAAGTTCTTTGTGCTGGACTATAAGCCTGCTCCTGCTTTGACTGAACGAGTAGCATTTTATTTTTGTACTTTGATGTAGAGGAGCAGGACTGGACCTGCTGTGAGAGTGATTGATTTTCATCAGCTTGTGAGCGATGAAGAGCAAGCAGGGCAGGCCGACTGCTGCACAGCATCACTAACAGATTCAGTCGCAAACACAGCATCACCATCTTTTTCACACTTCCCTCCACCCACCTTCATCAAACAGCTCCTCTTCATTAAAGCGGTGCCCCTGCTTCTGTGCTTGCTTTAGAAGTGTTATGACACTGCTGTGAAGTGCAGAATTCCCTAAAGCCTTAGACAGAAAAAAGATAAATGAGACATCCTAAGCAATGACTAAAGACACCAAAAAGGGAAGAACACAATGCTGATTTCAGCAAATATCCATGCTTCCACAACACTTACTCACTGTTAGACTTCACAAACTTGCTGTGTAAAGAAACGTTGTAAGAATAGCCATGAAGATGACACAAAGAATGAAGTGAGCAATGATCTTCCTCTGCCCCCAATAGAGGTAACATTGAATTTGGCCACAGCACCTGCCATTAGGGCTTGACACAGTTTGAATACTGCATGAACAATAACTGAGTCTCATCTCTGATATAATTCAGTGTTTGAGTTATTCTAAATGTCCTTTTATCATGTTCCTGTTGTTTGACTTTATCTGAATGGATTATGTTTGAAGAATGTACATAGATAAATAGATATGCTAATAATAAACACAATAGTTAATTAGATACAAACAACAGGGAGCCAGCAGCATAGCCTACAATGAGCTCTAGACTAAAAATGTTTACTAATATAACCAAAAATTGTACTATGGGCACTAAAAACACAGGGAACAAATCAGTGATATATATCCTACTGGTTTTCTCACGGGTTTACTTTTATGTGGCTAGAATACATTTGTTAATGTAGATCAAGAGAATGGTGCAAGAAAGGAAAGAAAAAGTTATGCATTCTATTCTAGTAGCTAGGATGGGGGTGGACGGGTGGGTGAAAGGGAAACGTAGGTTTCAATCTGATGAAGCACATGCTGTGCTCCAGTTTTATGGTGCAAGGTTGCTGACATTTTCTTAAGCAATAAATGCGAAATGTCACATAAATTCATCATCTCCGAATTCAGTCTTTTTTTTACTGGCTGCCTCTTTCAGTAGTCCTTTAGTTAGAGCTCATATTTTGCTCAGGTGTGGATTTGTCTTCCTGTAGAACTTGCAGACTCTGTAAGCCAAGAGAGAACGAAGAGGGATGTTTAATTTTGAGCCTTGTAAGACGTTTAGTTCTTGCTCTTTTCCAATTCCCGTGGTCCCTACTTCTGAAGAGACTACCCACAGTCAGAGGTTTTGGCAGGACTCACCATCCAGCACTATCTGATGGATCATCTACTAGAGTCTGAAGATTTAAACCTGACCATAGATCCTAGAGATGTTTAAACAATTTCATAATTGACCTGTCCTCCAGAGCTACTTGCAAGTACAAAACCTCACTAAAGATAAAAGAATAAAAGAAATGTAAGGTTTTAGAACAAATTTCCAATTAAATTTGATGTGCTGGGGGAAAACCAAAGCAAAGCAGAATGTCTGGAAAGTTAAACACTCTAATTTCTCAAAGAATGCAAACACTTTGTTTCAGTAACTAACAGCAATAATAAACAAAAGTGAACACTGTGTCAGAAGCCTAGATATTCAAGAAATATCAAGGAAAAAGAAGAAATGGTGGTAGAAAAATTTGGATTGTCACTGTTGTTACATGGCACTGTAGCTGCAACCTAGTAATGTGCAATAAACCAGCAGTTTTGAGATGAACACTTTGCTTTGAAAAGCACTTACGTTATGGAATAAAATCACATGCATCAAAATTATGGCATAGCCTTCTGTATTGCATAATGTATTGCATAAGAGAAAATAGAGAATAGCTGTTTCACATTAATACTTTGTCACACGGGCAGGTCATGAATGCCAACAATGAATGAAATTTCACTGGAGAAATCAAAACAGAAAAAAAGTTTCTGATTCAGTCAACTTCAAAAATCACACTTCATTCAGAGTAATTTTTTAAACCACTATTGTTCCATGCAAGATGATTGTAACTAAAAGAGGCTTGACAGAAGGAGGATATTTTTACTATGTCAAGTGTCAGCCCTTTGGATTTAATCAAAAGATCATTTAAGTTACTTTGCCTGTAATTTCTCAAGTACAGTCAGGCTCCTTATTTCTGTGGATTTTTCTTACAGCAACGGGCAAAAAAAATATTTTTAATTGGCTGAGGCACTCCAGCACCGAAACTATTTTAATTACTTGTTTCTAAACATAGAATACATATAGAATTTACTTTAACGCTTTATTAAATCTTGCTGCAATACTGAAATTTTCCATTTAGCCTAAACACGGTTTTACAGATTAAAAGAAATAAAACTGAAGGGAAAGCAAGCCCACACTCTTTATTACGTTCGCCTTTTTTCAGAATGACAAAATTAAAACAACACCCACATAAAATATAATTGCCAATATCATTCCACTTCATTTTTCAGAGCCAAAGAAGACAAAATCCATCATTCCCACCTCCAGGTCAGCTGCTCAGCTCTTTATTTTCCACTGAGATAACTGCTAAACCTATCTCTGCCCAGAAGAGGAGCCAGTGAGAAGAGCTAGGTGTTAGGGACCTCGCACTGAACACGTTGGGCTGAGAGGACTAACCTTCTTGAATTTCAAGAGTACTAAGGAATGTGCTGGATCAGACACCGGGGAGGTGCTTTTTTACATAATTACCACAATTTTTTTAGTAGAAGATTGCCTCAGGCTCCCTGTGGCTATGAACTGCTGGGTTGCAGGTCTTCTTTGCAAAGCTTTTCCTTAATTAACGAGGGGAAAATACATTTAAGAACAATGGGTGAAAGGCACTTGAGTAAGAGAGGGGCTACACGCAATGTTTCATGTAAACCACATGTGTAGACCACAGGGCGGTGGTTCCCCAGCTGCAGCTCATCTACCTTTTGCAGCAGATCATATGGTACGTGGCTGGGTGCAGACCTGGGACCTGCCTGCCAGAAACTACTGATGATGCAAGTGGAATTCACCTAACAGCTCTGTAGGCTTATACCACAAGGAATGATTTGTCAGTGTATTATTTTGGGTATAGGCTCATGAAATTACAACAGGCACCAAGCTGGAGTAAGGTTTGCTATCTACTCTTCCTTATCCCATCCAAAGGGTTAATGAAAATGCAGCAGGCATTGGAAGAAAGCAAACCTCTGCTCTAACGGACCTCCAGAAGGCAACAACAGCAGTGGAGGTGGAGTGGCACAGACCAGGGTAGGTAATTTGGACTTTGGTTGCCAGGCCTTGCTGCAGCTCTGGTACTATCTACTACTACCCTTAGCAGTGTAAAGCCAGCACGGATATGCCTGCTGATAGAACAAATGAAATCTTCATTCTGGTATCTAGAGATGCACAAATACCTGTAGCCAGGTGTTGAGTGAAGCTGAACCCTGCTTGGTATTAATGACATTAATGGTTAATTGCTGGTGCTGTTGGACCTGGCAGTGCCGTGGAGATGTGGCAGATTGAGTCCGGAGTTAATCAGTCTTGATCTAGTCACACTTTGCTGCTAATAAAATTACCCCATTTAGCTCAGTATTGTTTTGGAAAGTTCTACTTCTGTGCCAACTCAGTTGAAGTGGCACTGACTAACTTTTGCAGCAAAGGCAAGTTCTAGAAGGCTGAAGCCATGCAGATGTCTTTACTGAAGAGTTGTACAGTTGAGTACGTTTTGACCTCTTTGTGAAGACTGTATCATCATTATGTTTATTGTTATGCACTACAAAAGAATGCGGTGGTATTCCAATTACCATGTGGTATTAAATTTTATGTGTGAGGAACTGCTCGGATTGGGATTTTGTGGCTGGCAGCCGTGAGGGTCTGAAAGGGCCATTTGTGTTCTGTTGAACACAACAGAAGGAGTTAAGCCTCACATCAGCAATGGACAACTTCCTCTAAACAGACGGATTAAAAGTAACTTTAAAAAAAGTATTTGAAATGCCAGTATGTTTGTTGAGAACATATCGTTTACACAAGGAAATTCCCCCCCCCCTTTTTTTTTTCCTTAATGTAATTTTTGATTTGTAGTTGCCTGAAAGGCATGGTACCAAATAATTTGCTCCTCCTTCGGTACCTTCCCGTTGACTTCAAAAGCCTGTAAGAAGGAAAGTGCTTGGTTTTGGTTTATTAACACAAAAGAGGAACACGATATAAATAAACTCGATGACTCGTGTGTGCTAAAGCTTTGTTAACCTGAAAGTTCCCGATTTGTGTCAGCGTTCACATGGGCTCTGGCTGCTCCCCCAGCCTTGATCCAACTGTCCCAGCCACAGTCGCAACTGAGATGGCCATGGGATAACCATCATTTTCAGGGCAAAAGGTTGTAAATTCTGGCTTGTTGTGGGTTTTGTTTTTTTTTTTAATAATAGAGAGGATGCATTTACATAGAAGTTATTTGTGTTTTAAGTTGCCTGGCCAAATTAATGCTGCTTTGAATGACCTAAACTGTGGAAAAACCCAAACCCTGGCTTGGTCATACAGCACTGACGTACGTGGAGTTATCATTGCCCACAAATTTTAAAGAACTTTAAAGGCTGTTTGAAAAGATGAAGTTAAATTCTTTATGTATTAAGGAGGTGGAACACAGGACTTGAAGAAGCAAGCACTGGGAGTCATTGCAGTGCCTGCTGCTCCTCCTGCGGCCCAGACCACCCAGAGGGCTGAGCAGAGGAGGTTTGGCAAGAGCAGGACTTGGGGAGGCAGCACCTCTTCTCCCTACACCCCATCGATCCCCCTGGCCCCGTCGGGAGCTTCCACCCTTCGTTCCCTGAGGGGAAGCCACAGAAGCCTCCTTTCCCGGGGAAGAGGGAGGCCCGTCGCCCGGAAACTACAAATCCCGTGATGCTCCGCGCGCACCGCTGTGCACGACGGGAGGCTGCCACCTCTCACGGCGGGAGGGGGCCACCCGCTTCCCCGGCGCGGGCGGGCGCGCGTGCGCAGGGCGGGCGCGGAAGGGGGCGTGGCCGGCGGCACGGGCCCTCCCCGTCCCCCCTCGGACTCCCTCCTCCCTTCTCCCCTCCACCCCCCC
>BJBW01000225.1:346667-379291 GCA_004320125.1 Scolopax mira
GGCCCCCGCTCCGGGGCGGGGGGGGGGGGGAGAGGCGCGCCCGGACCGGCCCCGCTTTCTCTCCATCGCCGAGGAATAATTGCAGAGCGTTCCCCTCGCCTTAAGGCAGCCGGGCGAGGCACCGGCTTCTCCCCCGGCTGGGGGCCTGCCTCGGGGCGCCTCCCGCCCCGTCCGAGCCCGGTGCTTGGGTTTTTTCCCCTCCCTTCCCCCCCTCCCCCTNNTTTCCCCTCCCTTCCCCCCATCCCCGTGCCCTCCCCCGTCTCTCCGGTCCTGGTTGCTCCATGTCGGCCCCGCTGCCCGGCTCCCCGCTGCAGGATGGATGCAGACACTGACCGGGGACCCACCCCGCCGGCCCAGCCTCCCCAGCAGCCGCCTCCCAGCTCCGCCGTAAGGAGCCCTTGGGACCCTCCTCTGTTGCAGCTGCAACGGCAGCCGCGGACAAGCGCTCTCCCCGCTCAGTGACCGGCCCCTTCCCTCGCCTTCCCCCCCCCTCAATCCCCGCCGCCGCCTCGCCCTAGCAGCGCTCCCCCGGGGCACCATGTCGGGGGGCGCCGCAGACAGCGGCACACCGGCTCCTCGCTTCCTGGCTCCCCCGCCGCCGCCGCCTAAGAACGGTTCCAGCTCGGACAGCTCCATCGGGGAGAAGCTGGGAGCCGCCGCCGATCACGGAGCCTCCGGAGCCGGTGCGGCAGGCGGCGGAGCCGGGAGCGGAGGCCGTAGCGAGGAATACCGGCGCCGCCGCCACACCATGGACAAGGACAGCCGAGGGGCGGCCGCCACCGAGCACCGCTTCTTCCGCCGTAGCGTGATCTGCGACTCCAACGCTACGGCCTTGGAGCTACCCAGTTTGCAGCCCGCAGCGCCCTCGGCCCCTGTCTCGGGAGGCAGCGCCGCTCCCTTGGTCTCTCCTCCCGAGTGTGCCAGCCGGACTTCTTCCATCGCTGTCACCGCCGCCCAGGCCCCCTTGCTGCTACAGCAGCCCCCGCCACCCGCCCCGCTTCCCCTCGAAGGACAGTCTGCTCAGGAGCCCTCTGCCCCGAAGGATGCCGCCCCGCTGCTGCCCAAGGAGGAGGAGGATGAGGCAACTGCGCTACCCCCCACCAGTGCAGCTGGCAGCGCCTCAGCCGCCAGCCGGGAATTCGAGGAGCGGAGAACGCAGCAGGAGGACATCGAAGAGCTCGAGACTAAAGCAGTGGGCATCTCCCCAGATGGCCGCTTCCTGAAATTTGACATCGAAATCGGAAGAGGCTCTTTCAAAACTGTGTATAAAGGACTGGATACGGATACCACTGTGGAAGTCGCCTGGTGCGAGCTGCAGGTAAAATAAATGAAAATGGTGAATTACCAAAGCACAGTCACTCTCCCAGGTGCTAGGCTGTGTGCTTGCAGAAGGTAAAATCTATCGACTTGAGGTCTGCTTTATTCAGGCAAGGAACGGCAGACCTTACTTGAGGCACTGCTTTGGAAGAAGGGTGCAGCCTTTCCTTGGAGTCAGTTTGCTTTTTAATTCTTTTAAATACCCTGCTCTCTGAATAATTTTTCATCCCTGTAATCAGAAAATGCACTACAATTCTATTTGTTGGAGTGTCTTGCATTGTACATCTCCAAAAGGTAGCTTGGAGGATCGTAAAAATACTTGTACACAGCTTCAGGGAGTCTGAGTGAAAAAGTATGTCAACTTGAGTTAGCCTTCATTTTTCAAAATTTGTTTAGTTGTTTTTCTTAGGAAAAAAAAAATAGTGAAATGTTAATTTCACAGACTTCATATATTTGTGGTGGTAGATTCTTGTAAGTGGTATGCCTAGAATACACAAAGTCATGTAGTATATCGCATTGTTTAATTTTGCAAAGCCTTTTTTTTTTGTTTTTTTTTTTTTCATTCTAAGTCCTAGGTTTCACACTTCATAGCAGGTATAAAGAAAGGAAGAAAGTAATTATTGCCTGTCTGAAACCTTAAAAAAAAAACCAACCCAATGAAATTTAGCTTTTCCAAATGTCTGGTGAATTGAACTGGACTAAGACACTGCCAAGTTTGGGGACTGAGCAGAGGTAGAGTTCTCTAGAAGCCCAGTCTAACGATGACAAGAACACCTTTAGTTCCATGCGAGTCAGCGCTTGTATAACTGAGACACGGGTTGCTGTGCAACAACCTTAAAAGTGGGAAGAGCTTGGAGTATCAAGAACAAATACCTGGTGTTCGTTTTTGAAGCCTCAGCATTAAATTAAAAGGATGCTGCTTGCTTCTTAGTGTTGGGGTTTGGTGCATTATATAGAGGGGTTCATGTAGTACAGCTTTATTGTTGTGTGTGATCCCATTCCATTTAGGGCAGACAAAAGAGCATTGGGTCAAAATTCCAGAAGTCTTTGAGGGGTTTTTAAGCAGTTAGCTACTCAGAAATGATTGATTGCAGTGACTGTACCAAAACTTTCTTCCCCTCAAAAGCAATTTTATATCTGTTCCAGTCAAAGAGAGAGAATTCATGAAGAGATCCCTATTTTTATATTCATCTTTGCTTTTGGATGATTACTCTGAGCATTCTGTTAGTATCTCGGTTGATTGTGCTATTGCCATTATTCTACACTTACTGGCTGTGGAAGTAAGCTTCCAGTTTTCTTTGTGACCCTTACGTGTGCTCCACTCCTCCACATGAGCCATGTGCTTACTATGGTGGTCTTCTGAGCATTAACTTTAAATGTAAAGAAGTGAAATGATCTAGTGTTGGGCTCTGCATAAGCTTTTCACATCCACTTTGAATTGAGAGGAGATTAATAATATGCCAAAATTGTATTACTTCTATTTGAAATTTTAACCTTTGCAATTTTGGAGTTCCTTGATTTTAATCCCTGGAATTTGTTTTAATCTTTGCACTTTACTTACTGATCGGAAACTCGTGTCAGCTTGGCATCAGTCACTTTTCACTAACATATCTGTAGAAGTGTCTTTATCATCATTAGTATCATGTGGACAAACTGTCTAAAGAAGCACCTTCTTTGAAGTAATTTAATAAAGAAGCTCATTTATAAAGGACATGTTGCTCAGCTTTCAATTGATGAATTTAATGAGTAGTATCTCAAATGACAGATTGCATAAAGCATGAATGAAAATATTTGTAAGAGGGAAATATTTGATGTTTTGCTTGGTGGTTAACTACATTACAGGAGTGCCTTGTGGGTTAAATTATTCTGAAGGCTGTAGCTTTTCTGTCTTAAGGAGGCTGGATATGCACAAAATGTTGTATTTGAAACAGGGATATATATTTTATAGTTGTTAATAGTGTTTACTAGAGGAGATAGACTCTACAGTTAATAAAATATTTTAAGTCCTGGCTTATTGTTTGCATCTAGAAATAAAAGGAGGAGCTTAGCATTTGTTGGTATGATGGGTACATCTGCTTCTTCTTTATCTAGGAAAACATAGTTGTTGACAGGTTAGTGATAATCATTATACATGATTTGTATCAAAATACAATCTGGATTCACAAAGACAGACTGAAACTTAGGTGTCATTGGTTTTCCAGAATACCATGGTTTGAGGATTAATTAATTCTTCAAAGCCTAATTATTTTATTAGAGAAATGTGAATTATTTTTCTTCCATGCTACATTACACCAACTATAACTGATGATTACTTTAATTGTCTTGAAATAATGTTCCTTAGCAGCAGAAGATCTTTTCTTCTCTATATGCATGCTTACTAGTGTAGACATCCTAGTTGTCCAACCTCTCCTAGGGTTTTCTCCCCAGGGCTGCTGTAGGGCTGCCAGAATGAGGCTGCTTAGCATGATTGTGCAGAATAAGCTGTTCTTCTCCTGGCTTGTCCAAAGTTGATAAAGGTGTATCGCAGTTCTTGATTGAAAGTTGTGTAACAGAATGAGGTGAGAATATTTTCTACTTCTGCAGAGTCTTTGGGCGTATGTTCTTTTAAAGCTTTTCTGGCATACCTCAAATTCTTCAGTTTCTTAAAATCTCTGCCGTTTGGATGGAAGCAAAATGTCATCTGCTTTCATATCAGTTAAATGATGGCATTTAAGTATTGGAGCAAATTCTGTTGTAGGAATCCTGTGGATCAAGGACAGCACAGAAGACTTTGTGGTGGTCTCTGGCAGAATGACTGATTAATGCTGAATAATGCAACTGTACCTAATTTTTAAGTGTATACTCTGTGACAATAAAGTGTAAAATCTGAGAATATCAATATGCTTCCTTTCAAAGGGAGTTTGAGTGTTGTTTATCAAATGCAGCTTGGGTTTCCAAGTTGCTGATGATACTGTGGAGAATATTGGTCCACATCCTTAAGAAGCACTTGAAGTACATTGTAATGCCCCTTATGCTTGATGTACTGAACTGTGGAGGAAAAAGAGCTGGGTGACATAATGATGGTGTTAGTATCTCCAGCAAGGGAGTTCCTGGTCAAGACACTCTTTTTTCTTAATCTGTGGAAGATGAGAAGATTTGATTTGAAGGAATTGAGTATTTTAAAGTTCTTTATAGATGTGTAACAAAATCCCAACTAAGGTGTGGCTGATAGACTATCCTAGTTTACTTTGTGGCCTGTCTATAGGAAGTGAACTGTAACTGAACCTAGTTTAAATATTGGATGCAGGTATTTAAGTGTGAAATATCCGCTCTGTCATGAGCGTAGTGGAGTTGTGAAGAGTTCAGCAGCAACTGCTTAGTTACCTTCAGTTACTGCAAGGAAATTGTGTAGAGTTAGCCTTGAAACACTTTTATTCCCATTGTATACATTCATCCCAACTCTAGTCAGTCTCAGTCAAGTGTGCCTCCTACTGTTGTCATTAGCACATCTCATAAATTAAGTGAAGTAGTAGTTAGGGTGACTGCTTTAATGGTCTTTAAGTAGCATTTGGAAAAAGTGGTTACTGCTGCTGTTTTCTATTTTAATTAAGTAATTCTTCCTCTACAATCACGTTACTGGTTAGTCTTTTGAATTACATTTCTGAACGGTGAGTCTTTTGTCACCTCTGTACAGTCCAGGTAACATTGTGGCTAATATGGGATGCCTTTTCCTGCTGCATTAAGTTTATCTGTGCGTAGTAGTGCTCTTCTGCCAAAGGTAGCAAGACTCTCAGAGTTGACTGTAAAAGTCAAATCTTAGTGGTAATGTGTCATCTTCTGAGTCCCTGTTTTAG
Organism: Scolopax mira; assembly: GCA_004320125.1. Taxonomy (NCBI): domain Eukaryota; kingdom Metazoa; phylum Chordata; class Aves; order Charadriiformes; family Scolopacidae; genus Scolopax; species Scolopax mira. The sequence goes on from BJBW01000225.1 coordinate 351,818, forward strand.
TTTGAGTTGGTTTTAAATCAAGCCTGTCAGTTAACTTCTGGCTTACAGAACAATACGGGGTGGTGCTGTCACTTGCTGGACTGCAGAGTCTAGTGTCTAGAATTACTGCTCCCTTTTCTATCATTGAAACTTGTAACTTTCCAAATACAAAAGTGCACTTGATGATATGGAAGGTAAATTGGGCTCTCTTATGAGCTGTGTATTGTTGGCATGTGAAGACTTACCTCCTCCTATTTCTACAGTGTCATCTTTTAAACGAAGCATGATTTAGAAGCTGTTATTAGAAAGAGATTTACCCGAGTTGAAAACGCATTCCTAGTAAGGTGTGTGCATTGGAGAACTGTACTGCTTGTCCAGTATGTGCTAAATCACTCCTGTCCTTTATATTTCTTTGACAGAAAGGGCAGTTTGGTCGGCCAGCAGTTCCAGTTCACAAATGCATCTTCTTGCTGGTGTGTCATTTGGTCATTCTTATTCTGACATCAGTGCAGTGTTAGTCAGGTTATTGTGCTTAACATGTGAGCTGCTGGAGGGGAAAAGGAGGCTGAGGGTCGTCTCTAAGCCAGATGGAGCTTCTAGAGGTAAGAAATGAGTTTGAGAGATGAAAGTTGTGCAACAAGAGTATGTTATACTTACTTACTACTACTTTGAGGGGAAGGTGAATGTGAATTTGCTTGCTTTTTTACCTTCTAAATCTTCTGACCTAATACATTAGTGCAGGTTACGCCTATGCCACTCTGTTGCAGACCATTAACTGTAGACCAAGCATAGTGTACAAATACTCTTGACTTACAAATGGATTTTTTTTTCTCTATACAGCAAGCATCTATGAAAAAACAGTTGAGTACAAATATAATGCTTTAACCTAATTTGAACCATGAGATTCTGTAGTGCACTGTGGTAGAACTGATAATGCAGCTGGTTGTCACTTTATTACAGGAAGTAGTGAGGTGCTAAATAATATTTCCATGTGTCAGATTTTTTTCTGAGTGTAATAATGTATAGAAGTTAACTTGAAACTTACAATACAGGAAGTTGCTTGGATATGATGCATATCTTTACTTTCAGTGACACTTGAGATTAGATTTAACTATACTTGCCTTTGTCTCTTGGACTTTAAGCTTTATTTAATACTGATTTTTAGCTCAGCAGACAACAATGGAATGTAGTTTCAATTCTCTGGAGTATAGACTCCACTGCAGGCTCACCATGATAAATATCAGCTTACTGAAGTCAAAGTATAATTCTTAAAAATCTCTTTGCTCTCTGAACTGGCTGAGCTGGGAACGTTTCAGAAGCTGCACATTCAAGTCTGACAACCAAAAAAGGTCTTGTAACACATAACTGTGGCATCCTGTAGTCTTTTTTTTTTTTTTTTAAAGCTGGTTTCATATTGCTCACTAGGAGGCCTGACTGCAAAGATGCTAGCTCTCATGCACAATCATATAGCTGCATTAAAGCAGAATGGAAAAAGAGATCAAAATATTAGTTCAGTGAGAGGAAGCTGAGGAGTGCAGACCTGGAATTCATCTGTGGGTCAAGTGCTCTTGGAAAATGATTACATTCTGCTGGTTCTGGAGAAATAGTCAACATCCTGAAAAAATATACAGGGTTTGAAATATCTAACTGTGGTTTAATTCTGAATATTTTAAAGTATGTTTCATAAAACTTCTGCTGAAACAGATCAAGTCTAATCCAGTATGGTGAGTCCGATGCCTACCCTGTATGTCACACCAGTGTTTAAAATAACTCTACTAGTCTGTGAGTGTAACTATATGTGGATACAGCCACTATAATAACTCATTCTGTCCTTATTAGATCTTTTTCTGTTCTCAGCTCTACAGATTCCAAAATATTGAAAGGAAAAAGCTGTAAAACAATATAATCAGTTAATAACGCTTGCAGTTTACATAGGATATTCGGGTGTCTTCAAGTGTCCACACATAAGGAGCTTGAAGTTTTGTGCAGTAGTCTCAATTTTCTGATGGTTTTCATGTTATAGGGTAGACTACGTTACTGGTCCATACTGGCTTCAGACCTCTGATGTCACCATTTCTCCTGTGACTAAGGAACAAACCCAGCCATATTCCTGAGTGTTTGTGCTGTAATTGATACAATTGACAACTTGATAAATGACATGGGAAAGGAGCCAGACTAATTACCTGCAGAAGTATAAACAGTGGTCAGACTTTACAAAGGTGACCCTGAAAGAGAGAAGGGAGCTTTAAAGTACATTCTGGAGCTGCAGCTGTTAGGAGACCTCTACTTAGGAAAATAATCTTACCTCAAAGGGATATCACTTTTGGAGATGGCTGTGGTTCAATCTGTAACTGGCTGGTTGCAAGGCAATAAAAATAATCGGATAAGTACATTCTGAAAATGCAGCATTTCTTATGGAAATAAACAGGTTCTTGTTTGTCAGTTCGTGTGGGTTTGAGAGCTGCAGAATTCGATCTCCTAAACGAGATTTGTTTTAGGTTTAATCTAAAATGCTGAACTTCATAACTAAACTTTAGAGGGCTAAGGAAAAGTATCAGGACTATAATCTTTCTTTGAAAGGAGAGGAAAAAACCCCCACCTGATAAAACTCCCTGGAGACATCCTCTATAGAGTCCTTTGAGAGCTGTCTAGCGGAGTAATAAATAAAACAAGCAGTAATAGATCTGTGGTAGTCTCCATGGATGCAGTGCCTGGTGCAGTGTAGATTCAGTGCCTTTTGGTTAGCAACATCCCTCCAGGCCACATGTTCTTTTTCTTATTTTTATCGTTGTTTTTTTTTTTGTTTCACATCAGCAGCTTGTTAAACAGCACAACTCCGACTGTCACCCAGGTTCTCCATGCTGCATGTCATACAAAGCTTGTGCTAAGCAGTGGCAGCCTCCATGCTTCCTGTCATGCATCTCTTCAGAAACTCTTGTTTCCTGTAAAGATTAGCAATCTTTTTTTTTTTTTTTTTTGAGATTGCTAATTAGTTCTTCTAAATCACGGTTGAGTTGAAATAAGAGTATTTTTCTGTTTGTCTTTAAGTTCGCGTTTTCAAGCTTTTCTTAGTCTTGAGAGTTATTAACTTATGAAAAAATGGAAATGCAGACATAGTGGCTGTAACATTTGGGCTATAAGAAAAAGAATAAATATCATGCAAGTTTGCAGTGCTTCTGCAGCTGGGCGTAAGACTCTTGGCAGAACATGTGTGGAGTTTTTTTTTTTAATAGCAGATGGTAGAAAGTTACTGTTTTCAACTCTTTAGATAACTATTCCATGGTTTTAACTTGTTCATGACATGTGTACACCATGTTTAGAAAAACACTCTTCCAGTATACTTGAAACAGTTCCTCTTCTAACTAGCTAGATTTGTAGTGCTGCTTGAAAGTCGATTTCTCAGGATAATTGAAGATTTATCTAACATGAAGCATCTGAAAATCTTCTCAGTTATGGTGTTAAAATTCTTGTTCTGGTGGATGAGACTCACATTTTTTATAATGACTTCACAAGTATTTTTGTGGAATCTGCTTACAGTCCCCAGGACTTTCTTCTAGCTGGTTTTGAGAATGATACTGAAACAATGCTTGACTGTCTCTGGTCAAGATACTACAGATATCCTTCTTTCTACCTTTCAACTTCCGCAGCATATTTAGAAATTGTCATACCAGCACTTCTCAATGTGTGGTTTTTGTTGCCCTCGTTATTTTCCTTGGGAGAGCCAGGGGAAGTGAAGAGGTGGCCTCCTTGAGGTCACCCTTGAGAAAGGGGAGCTTGCTTGCTTCTTGTCTCATGGGCACAACATGCAGCGCACTCCTTAACCCCATGCAGTAAAGGATAAACTTTTTGTTAATAATCAATAATGTCCTACACTATGTGATGCAATCCTCTTAGCAAAAAAGGAGATCCTTACAAGAAGATCGCACTTGTTGCCATGACTTTTTCTTTCTTTTTCCCTAATAAAGCAGAGTGAAATAGCTGGGATACAATACAGTCACCAGAAATTCCGACTCAGTTTTCAAACATGTTCTGAACATTTCACCTGGTGATGACAGGTGTGTTGTTGCTGCATATACCTGGATTGTTCTGAAGCATTTCCAGATTTCCCTGGGTAATTAATAGCAGCACTACATGTTACTTTGCATGGCTGAAAAGGAACTTAACATGCTTTTAGTTTATTTTTCAGCAAAGGAAACTGCAGCCAAAAAAAAAAAAAAAGGAAATATTTGTGTTAGTATGTTTTTTTTCTCTTCCAGAATCTGTTTAAATATTAATATCTACACAAAGCAGTAAGGAATTTTTACAAGGGTAACTCATTCTAAATCACTCAGGGAGGCAAACTTACCAAGCTTGGATTTATTATTTTAGGTCTAAGCAGAATCTTTGGGATTGCTACCTGCATTCTTGATTCAGAAGTCCTCTAAAAAGTATGTTTATACTTGATGGCCATCTCTCTTGTAACTGGAATATCTATGAGCTTTGAAGTGATGTGTTGATGACGCTGGAACTTCTGCTTTGTCCAAGTCTGTGTGTTTTAATGTAGGGGATGCCTTTTCTTTTTGTGCTCAGTGAGTGCATGAATATGATCCTGAAATGATCCGCTTCATCTATTGGCACTAGATTGGGCAGCAGTTCTCTGGATTATCTGTTCTCAGGACAAGATCACTAAGTTGTCTAATTTCATGAGTGGTTAGCAGGACTTTTTAGCACATTATCGGTAAGATCAAAACAAAGAGGGAGCTTTGGTGACTGTTAATTTATGGTGGGAATAATTTATTTCGAGCCATAGTTCAGAACAGTTTGGATCCTATTGCCTCTTCTGTTAATAAGCAGTCATTGATAGAAACGTTCAGTAGCCTATCCACTGGACAGCTATTTTTTCACTTTAGGACAGCGGATGGAGTGGAAAATAAGCTTTATTAGATACCCTGTATGAGGGGAAGCTTCATTGTTGCTGTTTAGCTCTTCTGGATCTTTTTCATCTGGATGGTTTCAGCCGTTCCTAACTTCATTGCATCAGTTGAAGACAGTGGATTCTGATAAGGACTTCGGGCTAGCAGCAGAAAGCAAATAGCTGCAAATGGGAAAAAATCATTGAAGTGATTGAGATTTTAGGGATTAATACCATTTAGAAGAATTTGAAAAGAATAGGAATACTGATCTCTCTGTAATTGGGGTAAATCTGAAACAGCTATGCAGGAATGCTGAGGTAAACAAAAGATAGTGTAAAATTTATACTGACAATTATGTACATTTTACCTGGTTTTGTCTAGTTAATACGGTCTCTTGATAGTTTAAGACTATGCAGTTTTTCCTTGACATTTTCCTCTCTTAAGAGTAACACTGTGGCTTGCTCCTGCTTTGCTGACTGTTGCTGGTGAGTTTATGACCCCAATCTGCATGTATTTTGACTGCTTCTATCCTGGCAAAGACTAATGACATACAAACAATAACCCACAAATATTGCTATTAAAAGCTTCGGCAATCCAGACTGATTATCTTAAGGATCTGCAAATCTGCGTACACTTATGTAATATGCATCTGTTAATGGCAATTTCTGAACTGTTAGCAGGTTTTGCTTAAATGTTGCAAAATGTTACCATGTCTGTTTTCAAATCTGCTTCTTTTAAGTGAGGCTTTTATTCTTACAGATCTTTTCCAACATAAAACTCTTTTTTTGGTTTGTCTCTTTAATTCAGCTGCTTACAGTACCCCTTTTGTTTGGGAAATGCAAGTTATGTATCTATATAAAAATGCAAGATGCTAATTTAATGTGCTGTGATTTGCTCCAGCTGATTTGGACTTGAAACCCTTTGATTCTTCCCTGAAGAAAAAAAATTGATAAATAAGACTAATCTTGGAGAGTTCTTGAGAAGTTGTCCATTCAGACAAGTATCCTACACTAAGAAATGCTGTCTGAAAAGTGATTGAAGAGTGTTTGTGGTGGTTTGTTTTTTTTTTTTTTATATATTGCCCTCTGTGTGTGTGGACAAGTAGAGATTGACATTATGTAGAATGGCCTTTGAAGACTTGGTTTTATTTGCATTTGTCGTGGTTTGAGGCTTAGTGAGTTGTTAGGTTTGCCAGGAACAGTGTGCTGAAAATGGAGAAACTGCAGAAATGTCTCATACAAAAATAAGACTTTTGAGTTTAGTTTTAGAATGTTTTTTCTGTGGTTTTCTCTACTTCCTTTGCATGCAGCTTGAGCTTTTTTTCTGCAGACAAGTAGCTCAAAAGCAGAATGCATTTCAGGTTGTCTGTACCTGCGGGGGGGAGGAATTACACAGGGCCCTGGAATTTCAATATTTTTTTGCCTCTTGATGGCAACTGTGAGCCAGTTCAGGTGATGGCATGGTATCTTTTGTGATCTCACTATACAAGCCTGAACATATTGAGAGGTTCAGTATTTACCCTCAGGAACAAAAGAAAAAAAAAAAGTGAAGAGGCTTCGGGCTGCTGCTGAAGACTTAAATGCTGTAGTACATGAATAGATTGTACATGGTCTAGACCTGAAGATCTGTCATAAAAAACTGTCTTTAGTACTCAAGTTTCCTGTAGGAAAACGTAGATGTATCTTCTATGGACTCCCTTTGGGCTTGTGGACTATCTGCTTGAAAGTTCAGTCCTTTTCAGTGGTTGTGACAACAAAAGAAACCCAACTGGCTGTGAGAAATGTGAGGAGGAAGAACAAGGAATTTTGGCCTCTAAGTTGCAGTCATCTTCTTGTTTTGCAGAAAGAGGAAAGATCCCAGGGAACTCTCCTGTGAGTTGCATTTGTACTTGAAGTAAATCTTATGGACAGAACAGATATCAGTAGTTAATATCATGTTTAGGGACTGCTTTTTTTTTTTTAATGTATAACAAATCTTGCCAATTGCTTCAGATTGTAATGCAACTCTATAAGAATGGTCCTATAGTTTGTAGTTTGTCCCCTCTATCTTGGTGTTTGAAAACAACTTTGTCAAAATGAGTTTCTTGATTTATTCAGGTTGTATGCCTATAAAGCAAACCTTGGTACTGTCAGCTTATATTAACATAGCTTCATATCTTAGACTGTTCACTTCCTCATTTGCTTTTTTGAGAGATTGTTTTTTTTGTGTGTGTTTTTTTTTTTATAGTTGGTGTGTCCCTAGAGTTTCCATAGAGTGTTTGCATAGATGCATCAAATGGGACATGGGGCTTGTCAGGAAACGGTGTTAATACAGTGAGGGTGTTTAAAAAAAGTGCCAGAACAGTAATACAGCACAAATTACAGCATGTGAGTGCAACTGAACATGACTGTACATGTGTATGATAGCACTTACTTCAAATAGGAAAAATAGCTGGTTGTCTTGTCTATATCTTGGCACCAGGCTTCAAAAAATGTGGTTTTTTTTTTTTTCTTCTTTCTATCCAGTATGAAATGTTACTTCTCAAATTTGGGTGAATCCCAGAACTAAGCAGAATTGAAGTTTGATTAATTGGTGTTGGTGACTTAAATCTGTCATTACTGTTGACTTAAGTGGTTTCTTCTGAGGAACTTTAAGATTTGAAAAGGCACTTACATGATAAAGGTGAGGAATAGCAAAAACCCCCATGTTTTTTAGGATGTACGTGGCATGAATTTTAAAATTTTAGGACCACGCAAATTATACACAATGAATTGATTCTGCAAATTGCTATGAACAGCTAGTTCAGGAAAATATCATTCATACAATACTTGTAAAGTTTATGGATTCCTTTGCTGCTTTTTGGCAAAATAGTATGTTCTAAGTTTAGTGATATCTTATTATTGAATAAGCCACCGACTCTTGACACACCTCAGTTTCTTGGTTTTTTACAGATTTGTGGATTAAATATCTGTTTAAATTACACGAACCAAAAACTCATTTGATGTCTGTGTTCAGACTTTGAGCTGTGTAAGGGTAGCAGCCTGTCATGATGAATGTTTTGTTGCTATTTGTTGTGATTTTTTTAGTATTTTGTAATAAATTGTATACCTGCACATTTTATCTCTAAGGTAAAACTTTGTGACCATAATTTAGGTGTTTGAAAGAGGTTTTTTTTTGGAACTGAAGTGACATCTATCCCAAATCAGCATCTCTGTCCTAGTTAGTGGTAGATGACTAGCTGTTTCAGAAGGTTTTCTGAATCTCTTTTCTGAGATGTATAGATGAAGAGCTTTAAAGTGTTGATTTGAACAAGGGTGAGGAAAAACTTTGCAGAGCATTGCTGTCCCAAGTGTAGAGATTTTGGGAAAACTCCTAACGTACCCCTGCTATAAATGGTTTCTATTTGATAAACCAGTACTGCAAAATCTCATGATTCCTTAGGATCTGGGAGAAAGCATCCTTAGATTCTGTAACATGTAAGTGATAGGATTTTGAATTGGAGGTTGCTGATGAACTGATCTAGAGGAATCTGCAAGAGCTCTGCTCTGGTAGTCCTTTTTCACCTATGAAAGCTAACCCTAGTGCAAACAGTAATTGCCTCAAATGGTGAAGTAAAGAAATGGTTTAGTTTTGTGAAGAAAGCCGAAATAGCTTGAGATTATTAGGTCAGGCTAATCAAAGGAAGTAAGCCAGGATCAGCTGTGCTAAAGCAGCTAGCTCTATCTTCAACATCAGCAAAATAATTCCCAAAATTCTTCCTGTGGTAGGCTGTGTTATTTACTATCATTGCAAATTGCTGGTTGGTATTCTGAATTGTTTAACTGAAGGTTTGCTTCACAATGGTTCTTCAGTGCTTTTGACCTCTGTCAGAAAACAGTTGTGGCTTCTAATGTGGCAGTTTATAAGATAATACTGAATTTCTAAAGTATGCTTGTGCTGTGTGACTCTGCTGTTGTATCAGATCCAAGAGTCTATGTTGCTCAATTTCTGATCTTGGTAACTTTTTGCAACAAACCAGATGGTTTGGGTAACCTTGTAAAATTTGAAGGAGTGCAACTGTTTTATCTAAAATCGCTGAAAAATACCAGGTAGTTAATCAACTGATACACATTAATTAGGTTGGTGTGGATGACTGTGGTTAAAAAGCAGCAGGCTGTAAGCGTAGTGATGTTTTTAGTATATTTTATCACTTAGGAGTATGAAATCTGAGGAAGTTGGCACTGGAATTTATAATGGAAAGAATGAGTTGGTTGACGATGTAGAAAACTATTTTCCACTTTCCCTTGACTCTGTCCTTATCTCCTCTGGCAATAATATGCAGGGAAATGGTATCTTTGTTTTTCTGGTTCCTGTGTGGGAATGGTAATTGTTCTTGCTTCTTACCTGTTCAGGAAGTATTCTCATTCCTCCCCCCACAACAAAACACTGTATCAGTCATTGCCAATGTAATTTTTTTTTCTTTATTTTCTAACTTTGGCCTTCCTGAATCTTCCTGTGGTCCCTGCATAAGCCATCTGGCAAAACAAGGATCCTCCCTTCCCCCACGCTCTGGAACGAAGCAGATTTTGTATCTGTGTCTGTATTCAGCTATCCCATGTAAAATAATAATGAGCATGATTAAAACCTGCATCTAAATTTTGACTTCTGGAGCTGCCTTCTTCCAAACTTGGATTTTCCAGCTGGTAAATCAATCTTATCCATGGAAATGTGCTTACAATTCTATTGGGAATTTGCCTTACACTCTTGCCTTCTCCCTTCCCCCTTCTCAAGCTGAATCTCTTTCCAGGAAGGGGGAAAAAAATCCATGGACCAGATTGAGCTTCAGCTGAATAGGGTGTCTCATTTCAGGGATACTTTTTGCTGCTTCTCAAATGACCAAAACATAAGTGACAGCTGAGTTGTCTGTTTGTGTCATGGGTCAAGGGCAGTCCAACTCAGCAGTTTCCCTTTCCTCTTCCCTGAGTTTTGTTTGGAAGCAGTAGTGATTTGCCATTCTATATAGTCATCCTCTTGTCATGAAGACCAGATGGAAATACGTCAGTTGTTTCATGTATAAATACTCAGCCCAACAGCTGTGAGTTTATCAGGAGTCACTGGCACCACAAGTTGGTGACCAAATTGTTAGTTTAGAGGGCTGTAAGCATTACTTTAACTTGAAATAAAGCTGTACTATGACACAGTTTAAGACTCGTTGAAAGAAGAAGAAATGAAGTTAAGCCACTTCCTTAATGCAAATTCCTTATTTGTGTGAAGTTATGATTCTTTCTATAGATTATTAGAGAAGTCCTCTTATACTGATAATACTGTTTCGTCCACTGATGTTCCATTTTATTTATGCTGTTCCTAAAGTAGCTAAAAGGATTGTTCTGAAATCTTCTAATTGTCTCATTTCTTTTTATGGTTTTATTAGGTAAGAACATTTCTCCAGAATGCTACCAAGTGGTCTTTTGGCCATGTGATAATCTTCAATCTGGTTCAATATAGGTTTCTAGCAAAAAAAAAAAAAAAAAGCTGGGATACCTGATGTGATTCTAGTTAACAATGAATCCAGTGTAATGAGATTTGTAATAAATCTACTTGACACTGATAATTAAGTGGGTTAACTTGACTTCACAGGTTGCAGAGGGTTTTTGCTGCCATCCCTGTGTAAATGAGCCTTGATTTATGCCAATAATATTGAGAAAAGGGAGGGTGGTGGCAATCTGCCAGTGACCATTGGCTATTTGGTTGCAAAATGCAATGTGTTGCATGGGCTGCTGAGCATAATGTGAAACAAAGTGCCATTAAAAAAACCCACTTGAGTGCTAAGTACATGACTGAAAAAAAAAAAACCCACTTAAATGGGAGAATGGGCATGGTCATTAACTTAAAATAGCTTCTCTGCAAAAAACTGACATAAAGTGAGGTTGTAGTTCTTGACTAGTGAAGACTGTGGAGTATAGGACCAAAACTGAATTAGAAATAAAATAAAAATTTGCAGTAACTACAGGCTTAAGCTGAACTTCCCCCTGCCCTCCCCCTGCCAAAACCCTAGCCAGAACCAAACAACAAACACTGGAAAAATTTGCCATCTTTTAGTCAACCCACCTGCTTCTCAAACCTTGAGAGGCGTTGTGCCTGTTGAGCTAAAAAGGTTTCTAGTTCAAGGGGGTACTTAAGATATTTTTAGTGTCTATGGTTAACACTTTTATACAATAGAGCAATAAATGTGATTGCCAACAATGTTAGCTCCTTCTGTCTGCAGGCCTCAAAAAAACCCCATGTTTTGAATTCATGTGGTTGATCTAGATGATGGGAACTGAGAGCATGCTTTTCTTTGACATATTGATGGTGTTTATGGATATATATTTTAAAAAGTCTGAATTTCTTGCTTCAGAATCATGATGGACTTCGCTTCTTCCTGTTCCCTGTCTATAAAATAAGTCTGGGGTAGGTCATATTCTGATAAATACTAGTGGTTTTTCAGCTGTGTATTGGTGTGTGATGTCTTGCTTTGCACTGGGAAGTCTTTCACGTGGAATGTGAAAGACACTAAAAATATCTTTTTCACTCATTTGAATGAGCATTTTGTAGTTTTAGTGTCCGATTTACAGTTTGAGGGTCTGGAAGTTGTCAGCATGTGCTCTTGGAAACAGCAAGTATAGCTGTTAGCCTGGCTGGTTTTTGTGAGTTTTGAACATGGTAGGATAACAAAATATCTTGAGTCTTGAATGACAACTTCTGTCAAGCAGAGATCAAGGGTCGTGGTACTATGCACTTTATCACATCTTGGGACACATTCATCAAAGATAAGGGGAGTCAACTGTCTTATTGGGGAAACTGAGCTGAATTAATTTGCCTTTTTATCATTTTATTTTCTTTTTTTTTTTGTAAGCATCTGTAGCTATTGTTTGGTTTTTTTAGTTCTTCCTGTATGGTGGTGATGCAGAGGCTATTCGTATCTAGCCACATGCCCATGTTACCATGGAGTATCTAATAGGACTATTAGTGGTGATAGTATAACTTGGAGACTCCAAATAATAGCACATCTGTTTTCTTTTTTTACTGTTTCTATTGAAATAATTGCCATGTGTGGTTTCTTTTTTTCCCTCCTCCAGTATTTCTACATGATTCATTCTATAATGTCCATGGGAAAAAATTATTGGATGAGGCGTCTTAGTTTCCTCTTCTTGTATCTTGGCTTCAAATTCAATGTCTGACCAGCACTGTTGCATAAGCTAACTATAGGGAACCAGTTGGTTACTCCATGTCACTTTCTCCAAAAGAAGTGATGCAGAGGAAACTTAAGGACAGAAGAAGGCTGACCAGTAGACTTGGGCACTGCAGCTACTTTCCATAGTCCTTACTGATGTAGCTCAATATTAGGTTATTGTACCTTAGAATCATAGAATCATCTGGGCCAGAAGGGACCTTCAAAGTTCATCTAGTCTGACCCCCCCTGCAGTCACAGGGACACCCCCAACTAGACCAGGTTGCCCAGGGCCTCGTCAAGCCTCACCAGGAATGTCTCCAGGCCTCAACCACCTCCCTGGCAACCTGTTCCAGTGCTCCACCACCCTCATTGGAAAGAACTTTTTCCTAATGTCTAATCTAAATCTGCTCTTCTCCAGAAGATAATATTCTCTTATAACTACCTTATAAGTTGTGGATGTTATATGAGGTTTTCTTTGATCCTGAGGGTCAAGGAGATGATGTATATTATCTAGTCTCCTGTCTTGCTGATTCCTCTTCTCCTCAGAACTGAATTTACTCACTAGATTACTTGTGGATCTAATTTGTAGGTATCTTGATAGTCAGTCGAGTAGACAGAGAAGTCAGCTCTATAGCATAAGTATGTAACCTTCCTGGAGTTTTGATCTGTAATAGCCTGTAATTTTGAAAGTCATCTTTGGAAGAAACGTGTTGGAAATTCTCTGTATTTACGTAGTGGTCATATACTCTTAAATTCTTTACCAGGACACGCAGGACTAATACCTTAGGTGGTCTCACTTAAGTTTGATTCCTGTTGTAAGATTTTGCTTTGGATTGCCCATCTGGTGTGTACCATACCCACCTAAACTGCAAGTTTTCAAGCCAGGTGTGTGTCTTCGAGCTTAATTGTTTAAGAAGCTTCAGCCAAGATGTTGCAGGTGCTTCCACAAAAAGCGCTTGCTTTGTTGCATCCATTGGTGCCTTAAACTTTTGTACTTCAGTTGTGAAGTAGGGACCTAAAATTAGCATTGAGGCAGGTGGCTTGTCTTTAAGCTGAGGAAGTATTTCCAAGTAAATAGTTTTCAGATAACAAAGCTTTATTTTGAAGTGATACTTTCTAGATCAGATTTAGTTGGGAAACTGTGTCTTTTTTTAAACTCTAAAGATTTGATCCATGTTCTACACTGCCAGTAGTCCATGTTAGCATCTATATGATGCCATCTCTGAAGGAGACTGTTTTCAAGTTACAACGAATGTTGCCTTTTTTTTATTTTTACAAATGTAGAATTACTTCTGTACAGCATGTGCAAGTCAAACCCTCAGGACGGGAAATGGAAGATAGAAAGCTGTACAATATGATGCAGTTCCCTTGTTTGTGCTGCAGTTCTTTAAGCTAGCAACACTTAATATTCTCAGGATTGGTTTACTTCATTGGGACATAAGTTATGCTGGAGGAATAGGAATTTAAGTTTGAGTAGAAAATCAGTTGTGGAACGACGGCCTCTATTTTTGCAGAAGCAAAAGTCTCTGCCGCTATTAACCTCAGTGTTCAAATGGCAGAGAACTGGCTTTGATTTCAGTACGTTGGAGTTAGTCTGATGCAAACATCTATGAAAATATACTGCTCAAATGACTTTAATAATAGTAAATTCAGATCTTGCAAAGTAATTTTTTTAAAAATTATTTTAAAAGCAAATGCTCTCCTTAAGTCTGTCTACTTTCCCACAAGCCTCGAAGGAAAAATGATGCAGATAGAATGGGATATGTATATATTTACTAGATCTGGCAATTACCTTTATCCTTTTCTGTCTAATGCATTTTAAAATACAGGAGTTTGTATGTTTACAGTTTGTCCTTTTAAATACCTTTTGGATTTTTCACATTGAACTGGTCTCTTGATATTCAGGGTTTAAGTGAAATAGGGCCACCAGCAAGCACTGTTGCTATACAGACTGCAGAGTTAGAGAAATGTTTGTTTGGGTTGGGCTTTTTTTTTTTGTTTTAATGAGGGTAGTTATGATTGTGCAGAGGGAGGGGAAAAGTTTAAGTCCAAAGAAATGTATGTAAATGGAGCAAGTGCGAAAAAAATCTAAACAGTCTAAACGTAGCTATAATCAGGCTAGTACTTGACTGTTTTTAGTTTTGTTCTAGTGTTTAGTATCTAGCACATTGTATGGGAATTCCTTTCTAATTAGCTCAGAGCCAGGTCTGTGCTATGTCTAATGTAGTTTGCCCCTCCTGGGAAGTGGAAACTTGAAAGTGCTTTGGAAGGAAGCATTGGCAGGAGGTTATAATAGGAAAAGAAACCTTGGATTACCTAGAAATTGTTCTTCTATTTTTATGTAATTCTGGGTACTTCTGGCTGTAGTGTTTCTTATGGTGTTAAGACTTCACGATGTTCTTGCTTATGATACCATCCCATTCCACTGTCTTTGGAAAGAACATGAATTTTGGAGGAAAGAATCCTATTTTTACAAAACCGATTGTTGCCCACAAATCTCTTATGAAGTTCTTATTTAGATTCTGAAGTCAGTTGAGATAAGAAAAGTTCATATTGGCACAAATTTCAGTTTCAACCTTACAGCCTTATATGTGTGACTAATTCTGAAATGCAGTCGTTTGGACTGAGTCAGCAATTTAGTATGTTGAAAGTGCTCAGGCTATCTCAGTTGGGTTTGCATTGAGCATTAATTTACTCTGCAGCTGGAGAGGCAAGCCTATTGGTTATGTGAACCTTCAACAGAAGGTGGCAAAGTATGGTCCATATCTATCTGAGAAAGCACGCTTTGAAACAGCAAATTACAAGAAAGTTCCTGTGAGATTAAGCATGTGTTGGAAGCAGAGGAGAGATTAAAATAGCATCAAAAAGTTAGCAGCCTCTGCAGCCAAAGTGCTCAGGACAAGAGCAAGCAGGGAGGGGAGCTGCAGTTCTTTGTTTGCAATGCAGTCTGGATTTTATTACTTGCAAAGTGAAATCACAAGGGAGAATGTCTGGTTTTGATGGGCAGATATGTTGCAATTCATTTTGAAGAAGCCTGTTTGTAAATTTTTTAGCCTTCTAACAGCTTTGAAGAGAGGACTGTAACTGATTCACCTGTCCAGCTCCTGCGTATTGGGCAGCCTGTTGGGTTTGTTCCTCTTTCACACTTGCAGTGTGAAAATTCTGGTGCAGTTAATCATAAATTTTGGTTTTAAAACTTGATCCTCTGTACTCTAGTACTATTGCTGGGTACTGAAGCCTATTTCCAATATTTCTGAGGTGCTGCAGCAGCAAGTGATGATGCTTGGCCATCGTTTTTGGTAAAAAAAAAAAAAAAAAAAAAAAGGATAAAGTACTTGTCTTCCCTTTCTGCCTTTTCTTCAATAATTGAATTTTGTGCCCCAAACTGAGAAACTTGCAGTTCTAAGCACAAACCCCTGTGGTGGGAGCAAGAAAACTCTTTACGAATTTTCTCTTGTTTTGAGGATTTAGAACTGTCTAGTGATGCTTCCACCTTTTGATCCCCTAGCAAAAGAAGTCTTAGGATTTGACTCCCTGTGCGATGAAAGTACTGAGGTATCTATTTGAATCATTGCCATCCTGCGAAAAAAATATTTTTATGGTCTAGTAGTAGAATCTTAAAGAGGTAAAAAAAATATGCAAAGCTACCTGAAATTCTTTAGAAGGAATTGGTGAGGTTGTCATCAATATCTCTAGATAGTAAGCATTCAAACATTAGAATTTTGATTGGAAAGTTTATCTTGGCACTTGAGTTAATTGAAGGAAATGTGGGAGTGGCAACAGAGGATGGGCAAAGGAATTGATTCTCAGGTGCTTCCGGACTGCTGCTTATATGGACTTCGTCCTGCTTCTGCTCACAACCTGTTGCCTGGAAGTTGGACAGAAGGCTCTTATTCTGAAAATGAATACTGCTCTATTAGATCTCTTGACAGATATCTATCTGGATCCTGTCTCTGCCTGTGAAATAGGGATCTCGTGTAGCCTCGGTTTTCTCAAGACTGAGGAAAGATGACCTTTCTAGAAAGAATAAGTCTGACTGCTTTTTGAAGTATTAACTAGTGGATTTAAGACTAAAACCAGGTTTGAGTGTCTAATGTCATTATGGTACTGTCTTTAGCTTAATTAAAAAATATTTTACTTGGCTATTGTTTGGGATTGCGTGGTAGGGCAAGAAATTTAAGCAGAAATATAGAATGTCTCAACTTGCCCACTCTTACCCTCACAGAAATGTAAATATTGCCACTGAAGCAAGGGATGCAACACCAGAACACTTGTGCAGGTTTTCTGACAAACCACTTTTATTTAAATTCCAGCTTCCATGGCTTCTTGTGTATGCTGATTTGCTGAACACGTAAGACAGAGCTATGGTGCTAAAAATGTTTTCAGATAACTTTTTGGCTATGGAAACTTTTTCAATGTTAGATGTGGTTAATAATTAATTCTGGTATATGATGCACAGAACATCAGCTATTTCACTGTAGGGAAAGAGTATTTGAGTATTTTAAACTTTTTTTTGGGTTGATGCTTTTTAGTTCACAAGTGAAATTAATTTTGAACTGCAGGTAGAGTTCTCCAGTGTGACCAAGTAGGAGCTAAGTTGAAATCAAGGAAGCCTGTTTACAGGTTGTGATGACCCATTTAAGGTAGGCCCTTTGGACCATGACATCCTCAGGCATTATAATTTGTCTTCAAGAAATACCTTCAAGTGTTCTTGTTCAAACAATTGAAATGAAGTGGCACCAGACCAAGGACAGACAGTATGTGACTAAAGCACAGACTTTCTGGATAGCTGTGGAATAGTGAGTAGCTGATTCTTAGGTTGTGGTGAGTATTTGAGGCCTTCTAGGTCATTTTTGGCCTTCTGACAGGGCAGGATATTCCCTGTAATATTGTTTAGAAGTAGTTTAATATGGAACAGCTTTGCCAATGGCAATGCTACCATGTATGGTCCCCAAATTCCAAGAAAAAAATTTCCTGAATATTCAGGAATTCGCTTCCTCTTGCGCTTTTCTGTACCTGTCTGATTCGAGTCACCTTGGAGATACTGGTTGATAATCTGTTGATAATCTTTAATCTCAGCTGTTTTACACCAAATTTTACTTGTCAAAGCGTTTTCTTGCAGGTCTGTTCAACACTTAGGTTTGGTGTTTTTTTTATAAAGATAATTCTTTCATGTCTGAGGCATGTATATTATTGCCTTGATTTACCATACTGCAAAACACTTGCTGTTTTTCCATATTATAGCTGGTGTTGCTTTAGATAATAGGAGCTCACTGGTCCCTCCAGCTGCATTTCAATTACACTGTTTTATCTTATGTTTTAACTCCTAAAATTATTCAGGTTGAACCGTGAAGTAAACTATGCTTCTGGATACAGAATATGCTTCATCGTGCCAGTATTCCCAGTTGTTCTTCCTGCTATTTGCTGCTGGTAAACATTTGAGTGGATTTTCGCTTGGTTCAACATTGCTCGTTTTCCTTGCTCTTTAAATGTTATGTGTTTTTAAATGTATGTGTTAGTGACACATCTGATATTGTCTGCAGTATTTCTGACTTCCTGAGTAGCTTTTTAGATGCACACCTTGTGTGGTGTTTGCCAAGGAAGATGTACACTGTCAGTTGTAAACATAGGTGTCTCTAATGTATCAAGTATTATTGTGAAAGTGTATGATAAATATGCAAGTGATGCAAGAATCTAATTTCATTAAGTCAACTTGTTAGATAAGCATGGAAAAATTATTACTGCTTCCCTTCATGAGAAGCCTGAGATGAAGATAGGCATTCTGGTCGGTCAGCGAGGTTTAAAAAAAATTTTTTTTTTTCCTCTAGTATGTTTTAGGACTTTCATGTTTGTGAAACACTAGTACTAATACTAGTATTTATGCAAGGTATTCCTGAGACCTCATCTGGAATGCAAACTTTGGTCACCCCATAAAACTTATTGTTTCTGGAACTCTTTAGTCGTTCCTTACATGAGATCTTTTTTTGACTTCTGTCTGTCTTGCAAGAACATGCAGGACACCTGGCAGTTATCGGAGGGGTCTATGATGAATTCCTGAAGGATTCATCTGAATCCTTCTGAATGAGAGGTCTATCTCAGAATGAGGGATGTTTGTCATGGAGTTCTCTGGTGATTATGTAAGGATTTTCTGTTGGCTGTCAGTAGTTGGCCTACACTTCGTATATCATCCTGCCATAACTGATAGTAATCCACAATTTTGTAAACTAAATGAAGTACTTTTTTTGGATGTGTTGGCAGAAAATGAAGCAAAGCTGAGAAGACTAACTCCTCTAGTGTAATTAGGCTGCATATGCAATGTATGTATTGATGTTGTATGTCAACTTGAAGCTAATGTTGCTGTAGGCTCCTGTGAGTTCGTTTTCCAGCTGCTGGAGTGCAGGGGGCAGCCTTGCAGGGACTGCTGCATAAATACTTGCATAGACAAGTTTATTGCCTCTAGGCTATATGCAGGGATTTTTGCAAGGGAACTGATCAGAGGCACAGAAACATTACTAGTTCTCGTGTACCTCCTACTTCAATTATTATTTGTAAGTCTTTGGAGTCCTCTTGAGGCTTCTGTATTGTTTCAAGCCAGCATATTGATGCAATTTATCAGCATGCTGAAAAATGGATATAGGTAACTCTTCATCTTTGCCAACAGCTCTGTGAAGTGTATAGGTTGAAGAGAAGGACTCTTACAGTCATACCCATATATGTGAAACAAAGAGAGCTGCAGTTGCTCTTTTGATATAATGAATTAAGAAATCTGTAAGGTAACCCTACTCAATTGCGGAGGAGGCTTTTTTCCTGCGACGTTGTCACCCCTTGAATGGAGAATGGGATTGTCATGGTAAAATTAAACGGAGATGATTGGAGGTACCTTCCCTCTCACTGACACAGCAATCAATTCAGTGCAAAATGAGAATTGATGTGAGCTTCAAAACTTTTAATGAGGTATTTGAGCCAAGTGACAAGATGGTGTAGCTGGTTAATAGCTCATCAAGAATTCAATTCAGCTAACACTTCAGTTCTGTAATAAGCCATATGTAATAAACATAAGCCTTACTGTGAACTAGTATCAGATAGCAAACTTACCCATTTATCTTCTCTGGATCAAATAGCAATTTTAAAGTGAAAATAAATAGATGAGTTCTCTGTTATACTGATTATTTTTGCATAGCTGGGAATTTTGATGACTGTCCCTTATGATCAGCCTCTCAGGATGAATAAATTGAATAAAACTTTTAGGTGTATTTTTTTTTACAGACTGCTGTGTAAGGAAACACAAATGCTGCCTAGAATAGAAATGACTGAAGCTTAAACAGTTGCTTGCCATTCTTAGTCCAGATTCCTGAGGACCTGAGAGATTCCAAAAGAGGTCATGTCTAAGCCATGGATTTCGTATCTACTGTTTAAAATGTTTCTTTTACTGCTTGTGTGGAGAGGAATGTAAAATATATAATCAATTTGATAAAGCATGAGTGTAGTTCTTAATTTACTCTCAAGGTGATGTGCAGTTTTCATGGCTGTATTCTGAAGAGTGTAAGCTTCCCAAAAGAAGTTGTGGGATTAGTCAATGTACTGATAGGTCGTAGTCATTGTTTTCTGCAGAAGTGGAATTTGGTTCAGTTCTTCAGTTTGGCCTACTGGCTTTGCCTCTGAATGTTTGTGCTGATGTGGGACAGTATGGAGAGGAGTAGTATAGACTTGTAGTAATGTGTGTGTTCACACGCAGCACAGCTCTGGAAAACAGGCTCATAATGGGATCGAGGCTCACAGGTGGTACAGTTTTGCTGATGTTTGATTTTCCTGGGAAAAGCCAAGTGTTTTACTGCCAGGTACATGGTATTCATGCTTCTTAAATTTTTAGTGGAAAGCTAAAAATTACACTGGCTGGTTTCTTTGGAAGCCTGTCAGCCAGACAGACTAGCCCTTTTGAAAACGTTTTAAAGGTTCTCTTCTCAGTCATTATCTTTTCTAGAGGGAGGTGAGGTATAGCTGGTATAGTCTCCAAGCAGTGTGCTTGCACCTGTCTGTCTCTGGTGAGCACTGGGTGTGAGGCTTCCATCTAGTATTGCAGATGATATTGAAATGCACTAGTGTAGCAGTGCAGTCATCTTTGGCATTGCTGAAAATAAAAATTCCCATTCCCAGTGCTACTGTAACTAAAGATAAACTTTGTTGTTGGGAGTTGTGCTTTAAGATTTCTTGTGACCTTACGTAAAGAGGAAACGTTCTGATCTACTGCTGTCCCACAGAGCAACAAAAGTGTTTTTTCTGCTGCTGTGTTTATGATGCCTGTTTTGTTTGCATACTCCTTAATTACATTATTGATCCCACTTCTGCCACTTCCTCAATGTGAGGAAGTGAGGCAGAGTGGCTTTGTATCTCACCAAGTTAGTGAGCTCATCTCTGATGCAGTTTTCCTAAGTTCCTTTTTTTAAAAGCAACTTTGCTATTGCATATTATTCCTTACTGCTTGCTTTTTGTACAGCAATAACAATGTTAGCAGTATACATGTTCCGAATGTTCTTGTGAATTATGGGATCCTGGAAACTTGAGGATATAGCCAGGTTTCTTTTTTCTAGCTGAAGACCCTGAAGGACTGTATAATTGTGACTAGTTACAAGTCAGTTTGTGTTTAATGATGCTGGAGCGTGGTGCAAGCAAGCACAAAGTTCAGTTCTGATGCCTTTTCTGTTCCAAGGAGATTCACTGAGGATTTTTCTTCAAGTGTAGGTTAAATCTATGACATTGCTGCCACCAGGTGTCTTAGACACTGCTACTACTACTGCTGGCACAGGTGCTACTGTATATGTAAAAGGAAGTGACCTCATCAGAGGAATATTGGTTGTGTTTTCCCCACTTCCCTTTTGGTATTGAATCATAGGTTCATCAAAACTGACAAACAACTGCAAGATGAATTGGGGACTGGTGCTAGGGTCTTCCAGTCACATGCATAGACATTAGTTGCAGATACGTCCCCTTTAATCTTCAGACTAAGATGTATTTCTTATGTTCTGAAGCTTACTGAAGTATTAACTCTTTCAGGATGTGTATAATTGATTTCACACTAAATCCTGACTGGTTGAAGGTTTTTGTGTTTCCCTTCTGTCTGAGGATTGAGAGTTTAATTTCCTTATTTGTCCCACCATCAGCTTACCCAAGCATCATCTCTGTCAAGATATGTGTAATTTCAATTCTAACCTTCAAGCAGCAGCAGTAAACTTGCATACATTTGCTGTATCCCTTACTTGTTCCAATGGTAAGAGAAAGGACAGAAGAAGCCATTTTCATTTTTGATGTGTTTTTAACAAACTAACAACATCTTCTAATGAGTTTTGTGCTGTGCATTGAAATACGCACAACATATTGAAATGAAAATACAGAAGAGAAGGTACAGGTGGATGCTTTTCTCCAGGAAATGTGAATTTACTTACAACTATGTGAATAATCCCCCAGCATCTCACTTGGCTTGACTATTTCTGTATGTTCCTGAAACTTAAAGCATTTTGAATACCTTGTGTAAGGTTACCAAGTGTAAAAATTTACACTTGCTGAGGAACTTTAGAAGGTATAAGAGGTAACTGTTTTAAGCCTACTTTTTTCTATTATGTTAGATATGTATATTCTACTCCATGAACACTGTCTGTAGCTTATATAAAATCAATTCATCTTGTAGAGACTTGACGAGGAGCCATGTGAAATTGTGCTTTCAGTCAGTGTTAACTTGGTCTTCTGTTTCATTCCACTGTACTTACTCAGTCTTCAAACTAAGATGAGGAGGGACAGGACTGAAAAGTACTGGTTACCAGCATCCAGAATGCAGAAATACTGAGATCCTCTGATTGGCTTGATATTGCTAATGTATTGATATGATCCCTTGCTTTTTCTTCCACTGGTAATCATTGTTTTGGGACTTTACAGCCTAATGCCAAGAAGAGGATGTTCTTCCCTTGTCTCAAACCATGTGACTTTGTGCAGCTGCAGAGACTGATCTTGATTTCTGAATTCCCAGAGTGTGGATGAGGAAGCAACACTGAATTAGCAAGCAAGCAAACCCTTTCTTCCTAAAAAATTTCTGGAAGCGTTTGCAGAGCTGTTCCTGGGGTTGCCTGATCAGGGAGGGATAATTGAGGAGTTTCAAGGCTGGAAGATACCTGGTCTTTTGAAAGCTAAAGAGGATTTTGTATATTGCAGCTTTATGATGTGAATCCTGAGTCTTCTTTTCTTCTTGCCTTTGGCAAGTAGCTTTTTGGTTTGGTCTTTCTCTTGGGGAGAGAAATAATACTTGGTTTATCTAAAGATTTATCTAATAATGCAGCCTGTTTTAATAGATTATTCCATAAGCATGTGGAGTGCAGCCTGGGAGCAGTGACAGCTATGTTCTGGTAACTCTTGATGCAGTGACTTCTTATGTACTGCTTTAGGGTATCCTAATCTGGCACTCATTGTCCTCAGAAGCCATAGTTTTAAGGTATTGGGCAGCTAGCAATCGTGGCAGCTGATGATCTTCCCAGTGTGCTGAGAACCCACTGATTATTTTCAAGTGCAAATTTCAAAATCGAAGCCTTAAAATCTTGTGTAGAGATTGTAGAGCCTTGCCTGTGAAAGGTTGGACTACTGGAAGGTGGGAAAGCTGTAGCAAGAAGAAGAAGCTGTCTGAAGACTGAATGTCTTCTGTTAGGTGTGCAGATCTGATTCCTAACTCTGTGGTTAGCTAAAGGTTTATGTAGCTATACAAACATCATATTATACAATTAAGTTCTCAAGTGGGGTGCTTGAACACTCTGAGCATTTGAGTGTTCCTGTCAAATGAAAAAACCCTTGCATACATACTTTTGGAACAGCAGCTGTTCAGCTGGCTTGGTGATTTTGTAGAAAGGTATACTGGTAGAAGGATCCTTCATCAGTTCTAATGTCTGTTGCTGTGCAGGGATGCATTTTTCTTCTTTTTCCTCCTCCCTTCCTTTTTCTCTCTTTCTACCAGGTCTTTAACACTGGAAAATCTGAAATGGTTTATGTGTTGACAGAGAAAAGTAGATGCAGTTCTTGTGCACTTAGACTTCCATTTCTAGGTACCAACTGTGTAGCGCTGGATGATTTTTAAGCTCAGTGGATTCTTTGTTGATACTTTCTTAATCTAGCTCAATGGTCACTGTGCTCATTTTTCCTCTTAGCTGCTAGATTTTTTCAGGATGAGAACACTGCAGCCCACAAAGCCTCAGTTCCTTTAACAGCGCTGAATATCAGAGCGCCGTCTTGCTAGCTTCTCCTCTGATGACCCCTCATTAACCTTGCCTAAAAGCCTTGCAAAGCCTTTCTCATATGCTGCAGAAATGAACACAGAAGAACATTTGTCTTTTCTGTGTACTGCTGAATAATAGGCTGGGAGCAGCAGTGTCTTTCCGCTCAAATTTTCAGACATTTAGAAAGCTTTGTAAAATGCTGTTTGGCGTAACCTCAGCACGGAGAGATAATTTACCTTGGTCATGATTCAGATTGACTATAATTCAGCAGCACTTTGAAGTCTGTCATGGCTGTACGTTTTTGGATCACACCACTTGAAGACAGTTCATTGCTACTAATTTTTTTAGTGCGCTTTCTAGCGCAGCTCTTTGGATAAAAGCTCCATAGTGTTGCTTTGGTGTACTTTAAAAACAAACCAAAAACCAACAACATAAAACAACCTCTACAAACAACTATCCCTGCAATGTAGCTACATAGAATTTCTGGAGCATAGCGGTAGCATATGAAGAAAGCTAGTTAAACCTGTATGTAGTAGGTTAAATGTCCAGTCTTGCTCTGTTTTCTCTTTATTGATTATCTTCCTAATATTGTGGAAGAGGGAACAGCTCTCATAAGTTGTGTAGCACCTCGCACACTCAGCTTCTTGATTTTTGTCTTTAAATCCAGTTTAAAGTTGACTTCTGTCACTTGTGTGTCTACTTATTTGTAGAAGATAGAGACCATGGGAAAATTTTTGGGTCAGATTTGTCTAGTGGTGTGTGAAGGTTTCCTGGCACTTTGGCTGTGTTAATTGTACTTGAGATTAAGAAACAGAAAATTGCCTTTGAGGATGTACAGCTTGAGTTAACAGTCAAGAAGAGCAGACTCAAGTGGCCCGAGGAGAGTATGATGCCTTGCTAAGGTGGCTTTCCTGCTGCCTCAGGTGTCAGAGCCAGGCTCTGCAACTCGGGGTGGTGTGATGTGCTTTGCAGACGTGATCTCTTGTCATGATGTTAGTAGGACAGAAATCAGGAGTACTGTGGAAAGTTAGAAAGGAAAAATACACAAAATTACTCAGTAGATTGAACAGGTATGTGAGCAACCCAGATGAAATTTGAGAATAATTTAGGTGCCAGAAATGTATTTTCTTCCCTCATTAAGGATGCTTAAATATTAAACCTTGGCTGAAAAAAAATCACCAAAGGAATATAGACATTTTTTGCTAATAAGCTTTGCTTTTTGTGGCTTGGTACAATAGCTAATCTTGGGAGGTGGGGGGCGGTTTTGGGTTGAGTTTTTTTGCATTTATGGAAGGTATTTAGTTACAAGCATAGAAAGAGGCTAGTAACAGTTTTGTGTGTAACTCATGCTTCTCAAAATTAAGTACGTCAGTGAAAGAGTAATCCTATACCTGGTTTATCATGAGTGACCAAAATCCCTGTTTTACATTGAATAATGTAAACACCCCTGATAGCTCTTTCCTGACCAAAAGAAATCAGAGGGGAAGTACACGGATAAATGGAAACAGCCAAGAAAAGCTTATTGAATTGTTTAGAGCTGAACAATTGTTTCACTTGCTGCCTGTCTCCTTTCAGGCCCCTGGCACTGCAGAACCACGGGTCACGTGCTGGGAAGCCTTGCTGTTTGTCCTGGCTTGTCAAAACAATTTAATGTAGGTGGAAAGGCATGAATGAAATGAACGGAGTGGGCTCGATGCATCTGTTTCAGTTTGTTCGAAGGGCAGCCCAGTGATTGGGATGTGACACTTAAGTCCTCCGGGGAGGCTATCGGTTCAGGAAGAACAATGCTGGCCATTTTATGGGATAGTTAAATCCATTTTAGGAACCAGACTCTCCTACGGTTTGACAGCTTTGTATATTTTTAAGTATTTGGGCTATATCTGCTCAGCATGTGCTGACTGAGATACAAGAATGTTATTTGCTAACTTCTAGACTTAGGACTTTCTCTTGTCTGCCTAAGATTGCTTCACTATTGTAAAAAAAAGAGACAGAGGAGGGAGGGTGTCCATTTTTAAAATTTTACTACTGGTCTTTGAGGGATAGATGATATCCAGAGGTCCCTTCCAACCCCACGTGATTCTGTGATAGGATATCAAGCCATATATTATTAACTGTTCTTAAAGTGTGGTTTCCTTATAAAGTCATTCAAGTTTCTCAGAAAAGCAACTTATGTGTATTTCTATTTTATGTAGTTGCTAGCTGATTGATTTAAAAATAAAAGAAAACATTAAATTTGCTTCACAAAATCTAAGATTGGTTACATTGGAATGTTAAGTTGTGAAACCTCTATTTTTTGCTTCCAGATGAAAATGGCAAATTCATGCTGAAACGGTCCATCTATATGCCCATTTAGATTGTGATTTACAGGAAAAAGGCGGTGGGAGGGATCTGCTTATTTGATTCGTCTTTGAGATAATTTGATTACATAGAGTGCTTATTTTGAATCATATGCCATAAACTTTTTGCTACATCTTTAGAAGTGGAGATAAAGTGGAGGGTCTTGCATTCTTGCAGACTCCTGCTCAAAGGCCACAGTGGAATCTGAGTATCACCCCAAGTGGCCGCTTTGTTGGAAAGACACATCTGGGCTTTTGAGTCTCTTGGTGTATACATTTATAACTGAGAGTATTTATACCTAACGTGGCTGGTAGCACCATTTCTCAGTCTGCCAAATTGCATATGGTTCTCCATTTTCTTGCTTATCTCAATATTTTAGTAGCTATAGCTGCTTAAATTGCATCTTTGTACAAGAAAGAGCATAAAACTGTTACACTTGCCCATACTAACAGCTCAAACATTGCCAAAATTTTAGTATTTGGGATGGGCTTTGCTCTAATCCGTCTCTATGCAGTCTGGGAAATCTTACCATCTAATAGGTTTTAAGGTTCTGGTGTATGTATACTCAAGTTTTGAAAGTGTACTTGTCATTTTCAAATCACATGTTAGCCCATAGGCTATTTGCAGGTCGCATTAGAATGTAGTTTATATAAGTATAACCATTCATTGTGCATACAGATTAATTTTGTTGGTATAATTTTACATGAGATCTACTATTTTCCTGGATGTTAGGCCTGTTTTTTTTTTTTTTAAGTATATTCACCCTTTTCTGTTATCCAGCATTAGTGTTCCTTTAAAGAAAGAAAGAATTGTTATAGATGAGTGTATGGATTCTGTATCCAAGGAAATGAGGGTGGTTAAAGGTAGTATGCATCACTAGTCTTATGAAACAAGTGGCCTCTCTGCCTCTTTCTTACAGCCCTGTTTAATGTTCACATTTGCTGCTGCAGTATGTTCCTGAAGTGTGCAGTGTTTCCTTGGTTGCAAAAACATAGCTGTCTTTCCTGGGTGAAATTTGTTGGCTGGTGTTTGTGCCCAAACTTGTCCCAGACCATTAGGGCAGTGTGACTTTTGAAAGAAGTGTTGAATTACTTAGTATATTGTCACTGTCTTAGTGGTTTTTTAATCCTACCACTGAATTGTTAAGTGTCTGTTTTAAATGTCACAGATGTTTGCAGGAGCACGATGCTACCATTGATGTGACCAGAAAGAGAAATGAGTCCAGATATGCTTGCCCATTAAGAGTCTCCTCATTGATAAGAGTGATTAGTACTTGTTAGTTTCTATTTGGGGCTAGGAATACAGTGGTAGGGAAAACTGAATAAAGCCAGGGAGATTAGTTTTACATAGATTAAGATGAGAACTTAATGTCAAGTGTAGTCTAAAAATGGTTTTTAGTAGTGTTTGTGGTAGATAACTTGTTAGAACGCACAAAATAAAGGAAAGTTAATCCAAATGTATATCTAAAATCTAGGATTTGGACTAAAACAAATGCAATTTTTCCTATTACTTAGCTAAATTTGTAAGTGATACAAAAGTATTTGTTGCAATCTTGCTTTTATAATTACCATATATAATAATGTAGGGTGCTGTACCTGGGGAGGAAGAACCCCAGGCACCAATACAGGTTAGGGATGGATCTTCTGGAAAGCACTACTGAGGAGAAGGATCTGGGAGTCCTGGTGGATAGCACACTTTCCATGTGCCAGCAATGTGCCCTTGTTGCCAAGAGGGCCAGTGGAATCTTGGGCTGCGTTGGGAAGAGTGTGGCCAGTAGGTCGAGGGAGGACATTGTCCCCCCTACTCTGCACTGGTGAGGCCACAACTGTAATACTGAATCCAGTTC